>JAQPZY010001259.1:1085000-1105000 GCA_029931535.1 Margaritifera margaritifera
TTGCATGTAATACAGTATTAAAAGTACATTGTTAAAATCTGTAAAATTATACCAGCAAATATAAGCTATGAAAAAAGAACAATCCAAGGAAAACATTCAAATATGAAACCAAATTCCATACATTTTAGAGCCAGTGCCAACAAAATACAAACTTTTAAAACAAAATAGTCTCACTAAAACTTAGGATTATCTTGTAAAAATCACTTTGCAAAAGGACGTATTTGCATTACACACACACGCACACACACACACACACACACACACACACATACATATATATATATATATATATATTCATGAAAAATTTCTTCAAGAGAATCAAATAAATTCAGTTTTCGTATTATTACTATACCATTTGCCATTAAAGGAAGATTCCAGCCTTCGAACATAATCACTAAATTAATTCTAATTAAATTTTAAGCTGTTTTCAAAAATGTCAAAGCTGTTGATAATCAGATAATCGAGAGATAGACCGAAATTTAATTATCAAAGGACCGTCCAGTGTTGGCTCTCTCCAGGTGCTTCAAGAGGAACTGAATTAACTCCCCGTCTTTTCTGGTGACGTACATCTCGCTGGTTGTAATGGTTGGGATGGTAACGTTTTTATTACAATCGAAATTCATGATTGCTTCTGTGTTATGTCACCCCATATTTATTAAGATGGATATTAATTATAGCACATACGTATGCATATGAATTCTATATTTAAATAAGCCGTAAAAAAATTCTTCTTCACACACAATTGATACAAAATCCATACAAGATCAGCCGAAATGTTGTAAATGTCGGCGACTGATTAAAAACAGAAATATATAAGTTCATTTATACCTGAACAATACACAAATATTATTAATGCTATGTTGTTTTTTTTTTTTTAAATTTGTTAAATAAAATCCTATAAAGATATATAATTCGGATTAAGTATTTTTTTTCTCTAAGATATTCTGACATTTTCCTACTACAGTGATAGAGTTTCATAGGCCATTGGGCTAACATCTGAAACAATAAATAAACTGATGACTATACAGATGTGTGTGGTCCAGTAAATTATTTTCAGTTTGCAAAGCCATATTTGAAGGGCAGTGATAAGAAACAAAGAAGAATATTTACCAGCTGAGCAACAATTAGGTATGCAGCTACCTTATACATTTATTGTCAAAGAAGTGATACAAAATCATTAAATGCTTGTTTTAAATTAGGTGTTTCTACACCTTATAATAATGTTGTCACCCATCTTCTACCATTTCTGGCAGCATCTCTGCAGGAGAGTTTATGGGATGTCCTTTTCTCCATCGTCCTTGTGTCCATTAGCACAAGTTTGTTACCACTATGGTTTGTCATGAAACTTTAGACACACATTCATCCAATGGTCTAGTTGGTCCTAAATGAAAATAGTGCTGCTCAGACTTTCAATATGGCTGCCATAGCAGCCATCTTGAATTTTTTTTTATATGACTACTCCTGAATGGATGGTCATATCAACATGGGGTTTTTTATTAAAAGACTGCTTATGATGTCAAGTTGGTCCTAAATGAAAATGGTGGCGATCTGATGCCCGCCAAGACAGCCATCTTGAAAATCGTTATTCCTACTCTTCCTGAACGGCAAGTCACATCGACATGGGGGTTTTCACCAGAAGACTACTTGTAATGTCTTGTTGGAAAATTATGCCGCTCACACATCCAACATGACCCCACAGCAACCATCTTGAAAATTTTGTTATTGTTCTTCCTGAATGGATGGTCATATTAACATGGGGGGTTTTCACTAAAAGACTTGTGACGTCTAGTTGGTCCTACATAAAAATGATGCCAATCTGACATCCCTTATGGCTGCCACAGCAGCCATCTTGAAAATCTTGTTATCGCAACTCCATCTGAATGGATGGTCATATCAACATGGGCTTTTTATTAAAAGACTTATTATGATGTCTAGTTAGTCCTAAATTAAAATGGTGCAGATCTTGAAAAAGTCGTATCGAATTGTCTTGAAAATCTTGTTACTATTCCTTCTGAACGGAAAGTCATATTGACATGGGGTTTTTGCCAGAAGACTTATGATATTTAGTTGGTCCTAAATGAAAATTGTGCCGCTGCCACATCCAGTATACCACTACAACGGCCATCTTGACAATTTTTTTATCGCTACTCCTCCTGAATGGATGATCATATAAGCATGGGATTTTCACTAAAAGATTTCTTAAGATGTCTAGTACCTAAATGAAAATGGTGCCAATCAGACATCCAATCTGTCCACCACGGCAGCTAATTTAAAAATCTTGTCATGGCTGAAGAATATTGGAGATGGTTTCAGCACTCTGCAGTTAAAGGGTAGAAATGGTCTCGACTTAAGTTCCTGCAAATTCTTTTTGTCCAGTAGAGCATTGGTCCTTTTTATGGACTCGTTTTTAGCTTCACATGTCATAGATCAGGGGAACTTGGGGATGGTCTGTTGTCCATCGTCGGTCCATACATTAGCACAAGTTTCTTGTTGCTACTCGAACTACTTGGAGGAGTACCTAGACACTTTACACACATTCATCCCATGGCCTAGTTGGACCTAAATGAAAATTATGCTGCTTGCACATCCATTATGGCCGCCACAGTGGCCATCTTGAAAATCTTGTCACTACTACTCCTCCTGAATGGACGGTCATATCAACATAGGGTTTTCACTAAAAGACTTATGATGTCTAGTTGGTCCTAAATGAAAATGGTTCCAATCTGACATCTAGCATGGCCGCCTCAGGAGCCTTCTTGAAAATCTTCCTACCCTACTCCTTCTGAATGGAAAGTCATATTGACATGGGGTTTTCACCAGCAGACCTCTTATGATGTCTTGTTGGTTCTGAAGGAAAATGGTTCCTATCTGACAACCAATATGGCCACCACAGCTGCCCATCTTGAAAATCTTTTACTACTCCTGAATGGATGGTCATATCATCATGAGGTTTTTACTAAAAGCCTTCTTATGATGTCTAGTTGGTACTAAATGAAAATGGTGCCAATCTGATGTCCAAGATTTTGCTATCGCTGCTCCTCCTGAACGGAAAGTCATATTGACATGGGGTTTTCACCAAAAGACTTAAAATGATGTCTATTTGGACATCAATGAAAATAATGCCGATCTAACGTCCTATATGGCAGCCATCTTGAAAATCATGTTATCGCTACTCCAGAAGAACGAAAAGTCATATTGACATGTGGTTTTCACCAGAAGATTTGCGAAGTCAGTTGGTTCTAAATGTAAATGGTGCCGCTTGCACATCTAATATGGCCGCCACAGTGGCCATCTTAAAAATCTTGTCACTGATTCTCCTGAATGAATGGTCATATCAGCACAAGGTTTTTACAGAAAGACTTATGATGTCTAGTTTGTCTTGAATGAAAATGATGCCGAGCCGACCTCCAATATTGCCATTACAATGGCCATCTTGAAAATCTTTTTATCGTTACTTTTCCTAAGTGGCTGGTCATGTTGATATTGTGCATTCACCAAAAGACTTTGTAGGATGTTTTGTTGTTCCTAAATGGAAATGTTGCCAATCTGATATCGAGTATGGTCACCGCAGCAGCCATCTTGAAAATCTTGCTATTGTTACTCTTCCAAAACGTTTTTTTTTTCTTTTTTTCTTTCTTGTTTTTGTGGGTTTTAATGGCACTTTAACATTATTTGCTATATCTGCCATGGAAATGGGAGCTAAGTGCCTTTCCGAAGGACACGCCGAGGCAGCCGACCTGGGCGGGTATCAAACCCACGACTTTTGGATTACAAGTCCGGTGCTCTACTAATTGTGATACCACGACTCCCAAAGAGGAAAATCATATCAGCATCGGGTTTTCGCCAGAAGACTTCTTAAGATGTCTTGTTGGTCCTAATATGGCCCCCATGGTAGCTATCTTGAAAACGTCTTATTGCTACTCTTAAATTGTAAGTCATTTTGACATGGGGTTTTTATCAGAAGAGTTCTTGCTGTGTCTAATTGGCCCAATGTAAAAATGGTACTCAACAATGGTGGCCATCTTGAAAATCTTGTCACTAGTGCTTTTTATGGGATTGGTCGTATTGACATTAGACCTTCACTAAAATACCACTCTATATCCAGTTGGTTCTAAATGAAAATGATGCCATTGTGAGCTCACAAAATTTGAAATATCGTAACAGCTTCTTTTAAGCAGAAAATTGTACGGACATTATACAAAACCCACTTCTTTCTTGCAGTATATAGTCGTACCTATATATAAATGTTGCGGATCTAACCATCAAAATGGCTGCCTTGAAAATCTTGATATGGCGACTTCTTCTGAACAGATGGTCATATCAGCATAGGGTTTTCATGAAAACACGGTCATATGTAGTTGGTTCTGAATGAAAAGGGTGTTCAACCAACCTCCATGTCACCATAGTGGCCATCTTGAAAATCTTATCACGACTCTGCATTGACATGGGATTTTCGCTAAAAACACTTTCAAGGAGTATTTAATTGGTTCTGAATAAACAAATCGTGCAGATCTGACCACCAACATGTTCACATTTTTGTGATGGAGTTTTAAAAACCAGACTTAATTGACCTTGGAGTCCAGTCAAAGATCATTGTTTGTATTGTTGTACTTCATTAAACTTATGAACACAGTGACTTGTACATATGCAAGTGAATGTTGACTAGATTTTGTATTACATTCCAATGAAATAATAGTCAGCACTCTTACATTGATTTTAAGGTCAGTGTCAAAACTTTTTAGCTGCATTGACTTGTAAGCATGATAATACAAACAAGTATGATTGGATTTTTATCATATCCAGCTTGTGGATATATCTGTTGAATACCATGAAATGATGCCACTTAAAAAGCTGTGTTTTCTTTTTTTTTTTTTTTACAAAATGTTAATTATAGATTTAACCAAACATGGCATGTGAGTACATCTTTACATTGTTTGAAACAAGTGTAGTGATTTTCTATCCAATACGATGTTCAGTGTTAATGGCCATGACAAATACTCCGCAGTTAAAATGAATAATGAGAAGAAAAAAAAATCAACCTGTAGAGCATCAAACCCTTCGAGGGACTCTTGCCAATAATAGTAGATGTTGTTGCTATTGTATTTTAGAATCTTGTTTTTTAAGAGATTTATGATCAAAATAAAAACTGAAATTGGTGTTGAGGTCAAATTCATCTTTAATAAATACCAATATGATGTGATAATTTACCCATGTCTGATTCCACAAAATTAACTGACAACATGGTCTTGACCCAAATTTAGTACAACAGGAAGTGATATTTTGTTTCCCATGGATATTACCAAATTACCTTAAGCAATGCAATGCCACATTGCAGGAGTTGAGCAGTTAAAGTCTGTCAACCTTACTGAGGAAATATTGACCATGCATTGATGTTTACCATTACAAAAAGTGTTAGTTTTTAGCAAATTGGCAGCCTGCAAAGCCAGTCGCAGCTGTGATGTGCCATACCAGTTTTTCCTAAGAGGAAGTCGAAACAGTTTCCGATGTCATCAGTCGTTAGATTGTCTGAATGTAAGTGTAGTATAAAATCACAAACCAACATATGTAAATTGACCAACATATGTAAAATGACCAATATGTAAAATGACCAACATATGTAAAATGACCAAGAAAAGTAAGGTGATTTAAAAATGATCAAAACATGAATATATCATGTAAAAGATTGATTCAAAATAAACTGCTCAAGCGAAAGGAAGGTCCAGTTGTCATTCTCCCTCGAAACTTAATGGACACTGACGAACATTTCCGAAATGTTGCCATGTTTCACTTCGCAAGGAGACTGAATTTGTACAGCCTATTATTTAAACCTGTTTAGCGTTGAGAAGTCGGTCACTTGCAGAAAGAAAAACATTCTTTTACCAAATTGAATAGAGTCTTCCACAAGTTTCAGTCAGGAGCTTTGTGCAGAAGAAATATCTTTATACACAGGTACACTTACTTAACTGCTTCGGGCAGAAATTAACGTGGTTTAGATCTATTGTTGCAAAAATTAGATAATTAACTGTGTTCAGATGTAGTAAACTCGGTTTCGTAGGGCACATAGTCAATTCACTGAAAAAATAACTGCAAACCAAACCCAATACCTGTGCATTCATACTCTGTTAATGTTTTATGACGGGAATTATTAGATTTTGAGCGACATGTAAAATTGCTTTCCTGATAATTCAGAACGAAATCTGACACTCCAAAGGGACTTGTTCCCCCTAGCTACCCCTTAGACTCTCCTCTAGTGTTGAAGTTGATAGCACTATAATATTGATTTAAAGGTCAAAGGTCTTGTCTCGGGGAGAGGAATGTTAGTCTACCTGGCCTTAAGGCCAAATGAGCTTATGGTTCGTGATCTGTCGTGCATACAGCCATCAACAATTGGTTGTTATAGAGTATTTTAAACAAGCTTGGGAAATGGGTGTAAAAAATTAAGATATCTGACGAGTTCGATAATAACCGAGATCAACATATTTTAAAGAGGTGGCCTTACATCCGATTAGATGAGCTTGTTACCACTCTAGAGGCAGTACATCTGATCAGATTTTGATCAAGCTTGGAGTGTACGCTTGTATCATTAAGATCTCGTAGTTCGATAATGAGCGAGATCCACGCATACTAATGAGGCGATCTTGCATCTGATTGGCTGAGATTGAACTGCCATTGCAACACCTCGTGGCACCATATATAGCATGGTAGAATCTCTGTTCAAGAGCTAAACACAAGTACCTAACCTTTGTTAGTTAAGCACAAAATGTAGGTCGCAGTGTCCTTCTTTGGCTGTAAGGGTGAGTACTAACAGATTCGTCCAATTATCAAGTTTCATTATTCGAACATGAAGAGCGCCCAATAAATGAACTTCAAACGCAATTTCAACAAAATTGCTGGAGCATGAAATATAGGTAACGAAGATCTTTTGAAAAAAAAGGGTTTTGGTGCTATCAATATGCGTTGCCTCACCAAGTTTCGTGATTATTGGCTGGATACAATGAGTATAGAATGCCAAATACTGGTCATAAGCTAAGCGCAAAAACTATACCGAAACCAGTAAAAAATGAAATATAAATCACGATGTGTTTTTTTTTTTTTTTTTTTTTTTTTGTAAGGATGTGGTAGAGATTGAGACGCATATCATTAATTTCTAGATTATAGCACGAACTGTGCCTGGGAAATGATGATCAAACGCAAAAATCAACCCAAGTCATTGAAGCGTAAAATATGGTCCATAATGGCCTACTACTGAAATGAGGAAGTAGTGTTCATGAAGATGCATCTCTTCACCAAGATTCATGATTATGATGGGGCAGTATGTATGAGCTAAACGCAAAATCAAGCCAAGCCAGTAAAATGTGAAATGCAGCTCGGTGACCGTTTAGTACGCTGTGACACAAACATATATGTGTACAGTCAACTAGTTAAATGATTCAGGCATGAACAGTTCACATACAAAATTAGGCCCAAGCCAGTGGAGAGTGAAATATGGGTCACAGTGACCTACTTTTGTACTGAGGGTGTAGTACTTATCACGATGCATCCTCTCACCTAATGTTATGATTCTTGGTAGATCAGTAAATGTAAAGGGTGCGAAAAGCCTATTTGGTCATGGACTAAATGCAAAATCTTCATCTAATCCAATAAAGTGTGAAATGCAAGTTACAGTGACCGTTTGTTTTAAGGGTGTAGTACTAAGAGATGAATGCAATCATCTAATTTGATGATTCTAGCACGAACTGAACTTGAGAAATAAACTTAAACCATAAAATTTAACCAAAGTCAGTGAAGGGCGAAATATGGGTCAAGTGACCGATGTTTTTATTAAGGGTTTAGTACTCGTTAAGATGCATCACTTCACCATGTTTCATGATTCCAGGTATAACAGTATGCAAACAGTGCGCAAAAACATGAGCTAAATGCAAAATCTTTACCAAGAATGTGCAGCAAATCTACATGGATGTACAAATATATCCTCCCCCGGGGGGTAGGCACAACGAACCCCATTTCAAACTGTTGCTTAGGAAGAAAGGATGGTTGAGATGCAGTGAGACTTTATTTACATATATGTATGCTTTTATATGTGCGGTTGCCGGGGGTAATAAAGGTGAGCTAATTGTCGCACAGTCCCGAACTGTCCGCCAGCTTTTGCCTTTTTTTACGACGAGTCGCGGTGGCTTAGTGGTTAGCGCGCAACAGGGTGCGAGTTCGAATTCTACTATCCGATCAGCCCATGTTGGCTATCGTCACGTGTCCAAGGACAAGGCACTTTACCATCCGATCAGCCCATGTTGGCTATCGTCACGTGTCCAAGGACAAGGCACTTTACCATCCGATCAGCCCATGTTGGCTATCGTCACGTGTCCAAGGACAAGGCACTTGACCATCCGATCAGCCCATGTTGGCTATCGTGGCGTGTCCAAGGGCAAGGCACTTCACTCCAAGTGTCTCGGCACTAAACCTTCATGCGTTAATGTACTGTAAAACACTAAACAAAACCAACTTTTTACGAGCATTCTGTGTGCTGATTTTGTCTTGTATCGAAAAGCTTCCGATAGTGTGACTTGTATTATTTTCAAATACTAATATTGACTTTCTCTTGCCTGATCTCTTCATTTGTAAACTACTTTTAAATTATTCAGTATTCTAGTTTCATTTGGGCGGACTTGTCAATTCTTTTGATGCTGCGGGTCTGGTTAAAAATAGATGCACATCTTTATCAAGAAGTTTAGAATACGAAAAGATTTACAACGGCCTTTAGAGAACAAGTTGTGTCCAATGCACAATCATCAATGTACCAGTATTCTTACCAATACACAATCATCTATGTACCAGTATTCTTACCAATACACAATCATCTATGTAGCAGTATTCTTACCAATGCACAATCATCTATGTACCAGTATTCTTACCAATGCACAATCATCTATGTACCAGTATTCTTACCAATACACAATCATCTATGTACCAGTATTCTTACCAATACACAATCATATATGTACCAGTATTCTGACCAATACACAATCATCTATGTACCAGTATTCTTACCAATACACAGTCATCTATGTACCAGTATTCTGACCAATACACAATCATTTATGTACCAGTATTCTTACCAATACACAATCATCTATGTACCAGTATTCTTACCAATCCACAATCATCTATGTACCAGTATTCTTACCAATACACAATCATCTATGTACCATTATTCTGACTAATACACAATCATCTATGTACCAGTATTCTGACCAATACACAATCATCTATGTACCAGTATTCTTACCAATCCACAATCATCTATGTACCAGTATTCTTACCGATACACAATCATCTATGTACCAGCATTCTTACCAATACACAATCATCTATGTACCAGTATTCTGACCAATACACAATTATCTATGTACCAGTATTCTTACCGATACACAATCATCTATGTACCAGTATTCTTACCAATACACAATCATCTATGTACCAGTATTCTGACCAATAAACAATCATCTATGTACCAGTATTCTTACCAATCCACAATCATCTATGTACCAGTATTCTTACCGATACACAATCGTCTATGTACCAGTATTCTTACCAATACACAATCATCTATGTACCAGTATTCTGACCAATCCACAATCATCTATGTACCAGTATTCTTACCGATACACAATCATCTATGTACCAGTATTCTTACCAATACACAATCATCTATGTACCAGTATTCTTACCAATACACAATCATCTATGTACCAGTATTCTGACCAATAAACAATCATCTATGTACCAGTATTCTTACCAATCCACAATCATTTATGTACCAGTATTCTTACCGATACACAATCATCTATGTACCAGTATTCTTACCAATACACAATCATCTATGTACCAGTATTCTTACCAATACGGTAGAAGTTCGTGGATAACAAAGCGTATTGTACACAAATTGACTTTAATTACCTCAATATCTGCAACCACGGAACACGATTTCTCAGTATGTGCCTTAAGTTCCATGCTGAGTATTTTTTCTTTCATTTTTTTTTCTTACTGTGATACACTAGTAATAGCAATACTTTGTTACATAGGAAGAACTGGCAAGTCTTAATTTGGATTTGTCAATTAACTTTTTTATTGTCCTTTAATTATGTGGTAATTGAAATAATTGAACTTCAACTTGTATCTAAATCGATTTGAGGAAAATACTGCTGAAAATTTCCAGAGATAATGTATGACAACGAATCTCTCTCTCTCTCTCTTTCTCTCTCTCTCTCTCTCTCATATATATATATATATATATATATATATATATATATATATATATATATATATATATATATATATATGTGTGTGTGTGTGTGTGTGTGTGTGTGTGTGTGTGTGTGTGTGTGTAATTCCAGGATTTTGAAGCATATACCTCTTGTAATAAAAATCACATGAATTTTGACTCAACATATTGAAGAACAGTACATGCAAACTGGCATTCATTATTTCAGTTTCGATTAATGACAAGCTGATTCAAATAGTCTTCAGTCAAATTAATTCAGTTTTACTCATTTCCGAAAAATGTCTCAAAGACCGTGTTGCTTGCTAAAATTACTTTAATAAAATGCATTGGTCAAAATTTGCGAACTTTGTTCAGTAAACAGAGTTAAGAACTTTTAGTGTCACATACATAAAGCTGCTTGTACTGTTTAGTGTCACATACATAAAGCTGCTTGTACTGTTTAGTGTCACATACATAAAGCTGCTTGTACTGTTTAGTGTCACATACATAAAGCTGCTTGTACTGTTTAGTGTCACATACATAAAGCTGCTTGTACTGTTTAGTGTCACATACATAAAGCTGCTTGTACTGTTTAGTGTCACATACATAAAGCTGCTTGTACTGTTTAGTGTCACATACATAAAGCTGCTTGTATAAAATGATATTGCATTATTCAAAAGTGTCTTTGCAAACTTAATTTACAGCTGATTTTGTACCCGTTATTTTTTTTTAAAATCACGAATGTACTAGAACCTAACTGAATATAATAAACATATTACTACGATACAAATGGAAATTAATGAATTTGCAAGGTAGTATTTTTATAATTGCATGTAATACAGTATTAAAAGTACATTGTTAAAATCTGTAAAATTATACCAGCAAATATAAGCTATGAAAAAAGAACAATCCAAGGAAAACATTCAAATATGAAACCAAATTCCATACATTTTAGAGCCAGTGCCAACAAAATACAAACTTTTAAAACAAAATAGTCTCACTAAAACTTAGGATTATCTTGTAAAAATCACTTTGCAAAAGGACGTATTTGCATTACACACACACGCACACACACACACATACACACACACACACATACATATATATATATATATATATATATATATTCATGAAAAATTTCTTCAAGAGAATCAAATAAATTCAGTTTTCGTATTATTACTATACCATTTGCCATTAAAGGAAGATTCCAGCCTTCGAACATAATCACTAAATTAATTCTAATTAAATTTTAAGCTGTTTTCAAAAATGTCAAAGCTGTTGATAATCAGATAATCGAGAGATAGACCGAAATTTAATTATCAAAGGACCGTCCAGTGTTGGCTCTCTCCAGGTGCTTCAAGAGGAACTGAATTAACTCCCCGTCTTTTCTGGTGACGTACATCTCGCTGGTTGTAATGGTTGGGATGGTAACGTTTTTATTACAATCGAAATTCATGATTGCTTCTGTGTTATGTCACCCCATATTTATTAAGATGGATATTAATTATAGCACATACGTATGCATATGAATTCTATATTTAAATAAGCCGTAAAAAAATTCTTCTTCACACACAATTGATACAAAATCCATACAAGATCAGCCGAAATGTTGTAAATGTCGGCGACTGATTAAAAACAGAAATATATAAGTTCATTTATACCTGAACAATACACAAATATTATTAATGCTATGTTGTTTTTTTTTTTTTAAATTTGTTAAATAAAATCCTATAAAGATATATAATTCGGATTAAGTATTTTTTTTCTCTAAGATATTCTGACATTTTCCTACTACAGTGATAGAGTTTCATAGGCCATTGGGCTAACATCTGAAACAATAAATAAACTGATGACTATACAGATGTGTGTGGTCCAGTAAATTATTTTCAGTTTGCAAAGCCATATTTGAAGGGCAGTGATAAGAAACAAAGAAGAATATTTACCAGCTGAGCAACAATTAGGTATGCAGCTACCTTATACATTTATTGTCAAAGAAGTGATACAAAATCATTAAATGCTTGTTTTAAATTAGGTGTTTCTACACCTTATAATAATGTTGTCACCCATCTTCTACCATTTCTGGCAGCATCTCTGCAGGAGAGTTTATGGGATGTCCTTTTCTCCATCGTCCTTGTGTCCATTAGCACAAGTTTGTTACCACTATGGTTTGTCATGAAACTTTAGACACACATTCATCCAATGGTCTAGTTGGTCCTAAATGAAAATAGTGCTGCTCAGACTTTCAATATGGCTGCCATAGCAGCCATCTTGAATTTTTTTTATATGACTACTCCTGAATGGATGGTCATATCAACATGGGGTTTTTTATTAAAAGACTGCTTATGATGTCAAGTTGGTCCTAAATGAAAATGGTGGCGATCTGATGCCCGCCAAGACAGCCATCTTGAAAATCGTTATTCCTACTCTTCCTGAACGGCAAGTCACATCGACATGGGGGTTTTCACCAGAAGACTACTTGTAATGTCTTGTTGGAAAATTATGCCGCTCACACATCCAACATGACCCCACAGCAACCATCTTGAAAATTTTGTTATTGTTCTTCCTGAATGGATGGTCATATTAACATGGGGGGTTTTCACTAAAAGACTTGTGACGTCTAGTTGGTCCTACATAAAAATGATGCCAATCTGACATCCCTTATGGCTGCCACAGCAGCCATCTTGAAAATCTTGTTATCGCAACTCCATCTGAATGGATGGTCATATCAACATGGGCTTTTTATTAAAAGACTTATTATGATGTCTAGTTAGTCCTAAATTAAAATGGTGCAGATCTTGAAAAAGTCGTATCGAATTGTCTTGAAAATCTTGTTACTATTCCTTCTGAACGGAAAGTCATATTGACATGGGGTTTTTGCCAGAAGACTTATGATATTTAGTTGGTCCTAAATGAAAATTGTGCCGCTGCCACATCCAGTATACCACTACAACGGCCATCTTGACAATTTTTTTATCGCTACTCCTCCTGAATGGATGATCATATAAGCATGGGATTTTCACTAAAAGATTTCTTAAGATGTCTAGTACCTAAATGAAAATGGTGCCAATCAGACATCCAATCTGTCCACCACGGCAGCTAATTTAAAAATCTTGTCATGGCTGAAGAATATTGGAGATGGTTTCAGCACTCTGCAGTTAAAGGGTAGAAATGGTCTCGACTTAAGTTCCTGCAAATTCTTTTTGTCCAGTAGAGCATTGGTCCTTTTTATGGACTCGTTTTTAGCTTCACATGTCATAGATCAGGGGAACTTGGGGATGGTCTGTTGTCCATCGTCGGTCCATACATTAGCACAAGTTTCTTGTTGCTACTCGAACTACTTGGAGGAGTACCTAGACACTTTACACACATTCATCCCATGGCCTAGTTGGACCTAAATGAAAATTATGCTGCTTGCACATCCATTATGGCCGCCACAGTGGCCATCTTGAAAATCTTGTCACTACTACTCCTCCTGAATGGACGGTCATATCAACATAGGGTTTTCACTAAAAGACTTATGATGTCTAGTTGGTCCTAAATGAAAATGGTTCCAATCTGACATCTAGCATGGCCGCCTCAGGAGCCTTCTTGAAAATCTTCCTACCCTACTCCTTCTGAATGGAAAGTCATATTGACATGGGGTTTTCACCAGCAGACCTCTTATGATGTCTTGTTGGTTCTGAAGGAAAATGGTTCCTATCTGACAACCAATATGGCCACCACAGCTGCCCATCTTGAAAATCTTTTACTACTCCTGAATGGATGGTCATATCATCATGAGGTTTTTACTAAAAGCCTTCTTATGATGTCTAGTTGGTACTAAATGAAAATGGTGCCAATCTGATGTCCAAGATTTTGCTATCGCTGCTCCTCCTGAACGGAAAGTCATATTGACATGGGGTTTTCACCAAAAGACTTAAAATGATGTCTATTTGGACATCAATGAAAATAATGCCGATCTAACGTCCTATATGGCAGCCATCTTGAAAATCATGTTATCGCTACTCCAGAAGAACGAAAAGTCATATTGACATGTGGTTTTCACCAGAAGATTTGCGAAGTCAGTTGGTTCTAAATGTAAATGGTGCCGCTTGCACATCTAATATGGCCGCCACAGTGGCCATCTTAAAAATCTTGTCACTGATTCTCCTGAATGAATGGTCATATCAGCACAAGGTTTTTACAGAAAGACTTATGATGTCTAGTTTGTCTTGAATGAAAATGATGCCGAGCCGACCTCCAATATTGCCATTACAATGGCCATCTTGAAAATCTTTTTATCGTTACTTTTCCTAAGTGGCTGGTCATGTTGATATTGTGCATTCACCAAAAGACTTTGTAGGATGTTTTGTTGTTCCTAAATGGAAATGTTGCCAATCTGATATCGAGTATGGTCACCGCAGCAGCCATCTTGAAAATCTTGCTATTGTTACTCTTCCAAAACGTTTTTTTTTTCTTTTTTTCTTTCTTGTTTTTGTGGGTTTTAATGGCACTTTAACATTATTTGCTATATCTGCCATGGAAATGGGAGCTAAGTGCCTTTCCGAAGGACACGCCGAGGCAGCCGACCTGGGCGGGTATCAAACCCACGACTTTTGGATTACAAGTCCGGTGCTCTACTAATTGTGATACCACGACTCCCAAAGAGGAAAATCATATCAGCATCGGGTTTTCGCCAGAAGACTTCTTAAGATGTCTTGTTGGTCCTAATATGGCCCCCATGGTAGCTATCTTGAAAACGTCTTATTGCTACTCTTAAATTGTAAGTCATTTTGACATGGGGTTTTTATCAGAAGAGTTCTTGCTGTGTCTAATTGGCCCAATGTACAAATGGTACTCAACAATGGTGGCCATCTTGAAAATCTTGTCACTAGTGCTTTTTATGGGATTGGTCGTATTGACATTAGACCTTCACTAAAATACCACTCTATATCCAGTTGGTTCTAAATGAAAATGATGCCATTGTGAGCTCACAAAATTTGAAATATCGTAACAGCTTCTTTTAAGCAGAAAATTGTACGGACATTATACAAAACCCACTTCTTTCTTGCAGTATATAGTCGTACCTATATATAAATGTTGCGGATCTAACCATCAAAATGGCTGCCTTGAAAATCTTGATATGGCGACTTCTTCTGAACAGATGGTCATATCAGCATAGGGTTTTCATGAAAACACGGTCATATGTAGTTGGTTCTGAATGAAAAGGGTGTTCAACCAACCTCCATGTCACCATAGTGGCCATCTTGAAAATCTTATCACGACTCTGCATTGACATGGGATTTTCGCTAAAAACACTTTCAAGGAGTATTTAATTGGTTCTGAATAAACAAATCGTGCAGATCTGACCACCAACATGTTCACATTTTTGTGATGGAGTTTTAAAAACCAGACTTAATTGACCTTGGAGTCCAGTCAAAGATCATTGTTTGTATTGTTGTACTTCATTAAACTTATGAACACAGTGACTTGTACATATGCAAGTGAATGTTGACTAGATTTTGTATTACATTCCAATGAAATAATAGTCAGCACTCTTACATTGATTTTAAGGTCAGTGTCAAAACTTTTTAGCTGCATTGACTTGTAAGCATGATAATACAAACAAGTATGATTGGATTTTTATCATATCCAGCTTGTGGATATATCTGTTGAATACCATGAAATGATGCCACTTAAAAAGCTGTGTTTTCTTTTTTTTTTTTTTTTACAAAATGTTAATTATAGATTTAACCAAACATGGCATGTGAGTACATCTTTACATTGTTTGAAACAAGTGTAGTGATTTTCTATCCAATACGATGTTCAGTGTTAATGGCCATGACAAATACTCCGCAGTTAAAATGAATAATGAGAAGAAAAAAAAATCAACCTGTAGAGCATCAAACCCTTCGAGGGACTCTTGCCAATAATAGTAGATGTTGTTGCTATTGTATTTTAGAATCTTGTTTTTTAAGAGATTTATGATCAAAATAAAAACTGAAATTGGTGTTGAGGTCAAATTCATCTTTAATAAATACCAATATGATGTGATAATTTACCCATGTCTGATTCCACAAAATTAACTGACAACATGGTCTTGACCCAAATTTAGTACAACAGGAAGTGATATTTTGTTTCCCATGGATATTACCAAATTACCTTAAGCAATGCAATGCCACATTGCAGGAGTTGAGCAGTTAAAGTCTGTCAACCTTACTGAGGAAATATTGACCATGCATTGATGTTTACCATTACAAAAAGTGTTAGTTTTTAGCAAATTGGCAGCCTGCAAAGCCAGTCGCAGCTGTGATGTGCCATACCAGTTTTTCCTAAGAGGAAGTCGAAACAGTTTCCGATGTCATCAGTCGTTAGATTGTCTGAATGTAAGTGTAGTATAAAATCACAAACCAACATATGTAAATTGACCAACATATGTAAAATGACCAATATGTAAAATGACCAACATATGTAAAATGACCAAGAAAAGTAAGGTGATTTAAAAATGATCAAAACATGAATATATCATGTAAAAGATTGATTCAAAATAAACTGCTCAAGCGAAAGGAAGGTCCAGTTGTCATTCTCCCTCGAAACTTAATGGACACTGACGAACATTTCCGAAATGTTGCCATGTTTCACTTCGCAAGGAGACTGAATTTGTACAGCCTATTATTTAAACCTGTTTAGCGTTGAGAAGTCGGTCACTTGCAGAAAGAAAAACATTCTTTTACCAAATTGAATAGAGTCTTCCACAAGTTTCAGTCAGGAGCTTTGTGCAGAAGAAATATCTTTATACACAGGTACACTTACTTAACTGCTTCGGGCAGAAATTAACGTGGTTTAGATCTATTGTTGCAAAAATTAGATAATTAACTGTGTTCAGATGTAGTAAACTCGGTTTCGTAGGGCACATAGTCAATTCACTGAAAAAATAACTGCAAACCAAACCCAATACCTGTGCATTCATACTCTGTTAATGTTTTATGACGGGAATTATTAGATTTTGAGCGACATGTAAAATTGCTTTCCTGATAATTCAGAACGAAATCTGACACTCCAAAGGGACTTGTTCCCCCTAGCTACCCCTTAGACTCTCCTCTAGTGTTGAAGTTGATAGCACTATAATATTGATTTAAAGGTCAAAGGTCTTGTCTCGGGGAGAGGAATGTTAGTCTACCTGGCCTTAAGGCCAAATGAGCTTATGGTTCGTGATCTGTCGTGCATACAGCCATCAACAATTGGTTGTTATAGAGTATTTTAAACAAGCTTGGGAAATGGGTGTAAAAAATTAAGATATCTGACGAGTTCGATAATAACCGAGATCAACATATTTTAAAGAGGTGGCCTTACATCCGATTAGATGAGCTTGTTACCACTCTAGAGGCAGTACATCTGATCAGATTTTGATCAAGCTTGGAGTGTACGCTTGTATCATTAAGATCTCGTAGTTCGATAATGAGCGAGATCCACGCATACTAATGAGGCGATCTTGCATCTGATTGGCTGAGATTGAACTGCCATTGCAACACCTCGTGGCACCATATATAGCATGGTAGAATCTCTGTTCAAGAGCTAAACACAAGTACCTAACCTTTGTTAGTTAAGCACAAAATGTAGGTCGCAGTGTCCTTCTTTGGCTGTAAGGGTGAGTACTAACAGATTCGTCCAATTATCAAGTTTCATTATTCGAACATGAAGAGCGCCCAATAAATGAACTTCAAACGCAATTTCAACAAAATTGCTGGAGCATGAAATATAGGTAACGAAGATCTTTTGAAAAAAAAAGGGTTTTGGTGCTATCAATATGCGTTGCCTCACCAAGTTTCGTGATTATTGGCTGGATACAATGAGTATAGAATGCCAAATACTGGTCATAAGCTAAGCGCAAAAACTATACCGAAACCAGTAAAAAATGAAATATAAATCACGATGTGTTTTTTTTTTTTTTTTTTTTTTGTAAGGATGTGGTAGAGATTGAGACGCATATCATTAATTTCTAGATTATAGCACGAACTGTGCCTGGGAAATGATGATCAAACGCAAAAATCAACCCAAGTCATTGAAGCGTAAAATATGGTCCATAATGGCCTACTACTGAAATGAGGAAGTAGTGTTCATGAAGATGCATCTCTTCACCAAGATTCATGATTATGATGGGGCAGTATGTATGAGCTAAACGCAAAATCAAGCCAAGCCAGTAAAATGTGAAATGCAGCTCGGTGACCGTTTAGTACGCTGTGACACAAACATATATGTGTACAGTCAACTAGTTAAATGATTCAGGCATGAACAGTTCACATACAAAATTAGGCCCAAGCCAGTGGAGAGTGAAATATGGGTCACAGTGACCTACTTTTGTACTGAGGGTGTAGTACTTATCACGATGCATCCTCTCACCTAATGTTATGATTCTTGGTAGATCAGTAAATGTAAAGGGTGCGAAAAGCCTATTTGGTCATGGACTAAATGCAAAATCTTCATCTAATCCAATAAAGTGTGAAATGCAAGTTACAGTGACCGTTTGTTTTAAGGGTGTAGTACTAAGAGATGAATGCAATCATCTAATTTGATGATTCTAGCACGAACTGAACTTGAGAAATAAACTTAAACCATAAAATTTAACCAAAGTCAGTGAAGGGCGAAATATGGGTCAAGTGACCGATGTTTTTATTAAGGGTTTAGTACTCGTTAAGATGCATCACTTCACCATGTTTCATGATTCCAGGTATAACAGTATGCAAACAGTGCGCAAAAACATGAGCTAAATGCAAAATCTTTACCAAGAATGTGCAGCAAATCTACATGGATGTACAAATATATCCTCCCCCGGGGGGTAGGCACAACGAACCCCATTTCAAACTGTTGCTTAGGAAGAAAGGATGGTTGAGATGCAGTGAGACTTTATTTACATATATGTATGCTTTTATATGTGCGGTTGCCGGGGGTAATAAAGGTGAGCTAATTGTCGCACAGTCCCGAACTGTCCGCCAGCTTTTGCCTTTTTTTACGACGAGTCGCGGTGGCTTAGTGGTTAGCGCGCAACAGGGTGCGAGTTCGAATTCTACTATCCGATCAGCCCATGTTGGCTATCGTCACGTGTCCAAGGACAAGGCACTTTACCATCCGATCAGCCCATGTTGGCTATCGTCACGTGTCCAAGGACAAGGCACTTTACCATCCGATCAGCCCATGTTGGCTATCGTCACGTGTCCAAGGACAAGGCACTTGACCATCCGATCAGCCCATGTTGGCTATCGTGGCGTGTCCAAGGGCAAGGCACTTCACTCCAAGTGTCTCGGCACTAAACCTTCATGCGTTAATGTACTGTAAAACACTAAACAAAACCAACTTTTTACGAGCATTCTGTGTGCTGATTTTGTCTTGTATCGAAAAGCTTCCGATAGTGTGACTTGTATTATTTTCAAATACTAATATTGACTTTCTCTTGCCTGATCTCTTCATTTGTAAACTACTTTTAAATTATTCAGTATTCTAGTTTCATTTGGGCGGACTTGTCAATTCTTTTAGATGCTGCGGGTCTGGTTAAAAATAGATGCACATCTTTATCAAGAAGTTTAGAATACGAAAAGATTTACAACGGCCTTTAGAGAACAAGTTGTGTCCAATGCACAATCATCAATGTACCAGTATTCTTACCAATACACAATCATCTATGTACCAGTATTCTTACCAATACACAATCATCTATGTAGCAGTATTCTTACCAATGCACAATCATCTATGTACCAGTATTCTTACC
>JAQPZY010001259.1:1107500-1130000 GCA_029931535.1 Margaritifera margaritifera
TCACACACAATTGATACAAAATCCATACAAGATCAGCCGAAATGTTGTAAATGTCGGCGACTGATTAAAAACAGAAATATATAAGTTCATTTATACCTGAACAATACACAAATATTATTAATGCTATGTTGTTTTGTTTTTTTAAAATTTGTTTTGTTAGTATGAGAAGGCCTACGATTTTCGATGCTGAATGACTGCATTTCACGAAGTCGGTCAACAGGTCGATCAAGCATAGAACATGCCATTTGACCTAGTTAACTTGATTTGTCATACGCCCTTCACAGTACATGACAGACTTTACTTTTTTAATGATCGAATATATCATGAATTAGATGAAATTTGTGGGTAACAACTCATTTTTACATCATGTTTGTTATTTTATAAAACCACGTGTCCGATAATTTGCGACGAATAATGCAGCGAGCTCACTTACCCCGCACTTGTAATACTTGTATACTTTCTCTCTCTCTCCCTCTCTCTGTCTCTGTCTCTGTCTCTCTCTCTCTCTCAAACACACACCTCTCTCTCAAATACACCTCTCTCTCTCTCTCTCTCTCACACACACACACACACACACACACACACAACGATCGAGTCGACTTTAATAGATAGTTCCAACACGGCAATAACGGGAAGTGCCGTTGCAAATACATCGTCCGAAGTCGGAATAAGTGGATACTAAAGACCGATTTCTCCTAAACTCGTGGGCAAAATGTACCCAAAATGTATAGATGTAATGATGTAGACTCTGTTGATTGAGTGCACATTACACCTTAGCCCGGATTTTTACCATTAACTATCTGGATGCAATTTATATTTAAAAGAGTTACCTCTCTTTGCGAGTGAAAAAAAAAAAAAAAAAAAACAACCCAAAAAACAAACAAGCACAATCAATTTGCTCATTGATGAAGAGAATTCCGTGTTGAAATATTCAGAAAGCATTCTGTAATTGTGTATTAATAGCTATCTGAAACTTATTCATATGGTATAAACTAATGTATGTACAATTTATTTTTTGCAAAGTAAGATGAAGGCAAATCCTAGACTCGAGGAAGGAAATTACTGATTTATCCTCCTTGAAAGGCAGTCCTAGCTTCCTCTGACTTTCCCTACCCCGTGTTCGATATCTGGACAGTTACGTTGGTGTTGGAGGATAATTAAATGGTGGGTCCCTAATAGGTTATAAACCGCCTACTACCGGGTCTAGCAAATGTTATGCGAACTTGCATCGAACCCTATCTGTCTGAAATTGATAAGAAGAAGAATTATTTTCTTTTTTTAGCCAATATATGAGCCGATTATCCAGTATTTATGAAGAGATTTAAGCTCCATTGCCTTATCTTGTAGCCTTCTTATTCAAAACGCAATCGGATTATCATCACAGGTTGTTTGTGTCACGTGACCATGTGATCTTTGACGTGAAGGACAATGTTGGACGCGAGAATTTGGATCACGTGAGCCAGGATTGTGAGAAATGGCCAAGTACGAGGCCCATATTGTAAACACTGTATCTTTGGTTAGAGTGTCGGTTTATCAAAGAGACGAAATATGTTTTAATTGTTATGTCTGAGCAAATAAATTATCTTCCTTTCGACTTCATACAGGTAGGGCTCGATGTGAGGTCGTTTAACTTTGCTAGACCCAGTACTGAGCGGTTACCCTATGCCGCTACCGCATGGTTTCGGCAAATTCCAACTTTCAATAGGGAATGAGCTCTGACCTCCCATCCCAACATAACTGTCCAAATACCTGTAACAAGGGGGTGAGAAAGGTAGGAGGAAACTTGGACTACTAAAAGGGAAATAGTAGCTCATTTTGTCTGTATTTGATTTCTACAATGAACTGGCACAGCTGAGAATAATCTGAAAGTCATCGTCCTGACGTGAAAATTCATTTAAACTAAGTTGATGTCTTCTGGAATTAATACCAATTGTGTCGTTCAGATCAGAGTGTGATTCGATTATGCGAAAAGAAGCCCCAAGAACCAAGCTGATTATCAGAGAAAGGAGTCTCTATGAACTAAGCTAATTGTCAGATTGAAGCACAATGTCTATACATGTCTTAAACTTTTTGAAACAAATTAAAACCTACGAAAGCTTTACAAGTCTTAAATAGAATAAATAGTGCAGATCACTGTGAATCAACGACCATATCCTCATCCTTTGAAGAAGTCATTCAATTATATTGTATACTGTGGTAGTAAGTAAGCAAGTTTTCGTTGGGGATCTAAGGCTGCAATCTCTATCTGAGTTTGACAACTATATTTCAGCTATACACCTTATCTTTACATGTATGCAAAAGATCTCCCTCTTGTTACAAACTCTTTAGGTTTTGTTCTATTCATTGTATTACCATTTTGATAACGGAATATTTCTATCTTCTCCATCTCGTTCAGAACTTGACTAGATGAGACCTTAGTGGCGAAGAATCTGTGGTCCATGATAGGGAATCGAATCAGATGAAGTCTTTTGCCGAGAACTTGTCTCTTGTTGGCGTCTGTAACGTCAATATTCTGGATACGGCACTGCTTCTCAGCCCACCTCATTGCTGCCTCATATACTACCGACTCATCCACGGACAAGTCATCTGGTTTTAACACCAATTCCAAGCACTCAGGAGAAATGGATTCGAACTTAGGCGATTGTAAGATTTGTCTGGCGTGCTTGAAGATGAAGTTCAAGCAAGTTTCTAAAAGGTCTTTTTCCTTCACTTCGTAAGCGTGTTCGAGTATCTTCAGTACGGTTCCAAGGCTGATCGTTCGCTTGATCCACTTTGAACATTCCTTAATCAGGAGTTCCACATTGTACATCTTCGCTAGAGCCAGCACAGGTTGTACGTTACTAGATGTAAATACTGTTTCGTCTGAGTAAAGGTAACGCAAAAATACTTTTACAATGTCTCCGTGAACATTTGGTAAGTCAATTTGCTGAATGGATGATGAGTCCGGTGATGTAAACATATCCTCAAACACGGGACTTCTACTCATCAGGATGAATTTGTGAGCCTTTATCTCCTTGTTTCCTTCCTCTACCATGAATTTTACATCTGTTCCGATTTGATGCTCTAACAAATACATGTTTCGAGCGTGAGAGGTTTTGCCGTGTCGCCAGTCAGGTTTGTTGCTCGAGGCCATTTTGAATACGACTTCGCAGATTTGGAAAGTGATGTTGTTAAAGTATTATCTTATTTTCCAACGAGAGAGCACATTTCAAATATACATTTAAGTATTGCTTCCACTAGACACACATATACACACATATACCCAAGTCCACTGTCAACTAAGTCTTATGCTGAAGACTACAATGTTTCCGTAGCTAAGATCCTGTATCATAATAGTGAGGCATTTATCTCCTTGCCTGTTATAATATACTTCTGAAAATGTAAAGTGTTTGGATAAAGAGTTGGGGTACATATTTTGCTAATTGTTACAGGTGTGTGAACAAGACCGAGGAATACACTTCAATATAGACGATAACCGTAAATTATACAAGTATGCGCTGGCCTTATGCATACTGACATTTTCGGCTGATTAATGTAATTTAGGTCCCGGCTGTAAATAATGAAACCCCATCTGGCAAAAATATAAATGAAATGTCGCATTGTGTACACATTTTCCCCATCAAGATTACACGTACAAATATTGCGGTACTTCTTACTTTCTCAGAATTTTCGCAGTTGTAAGTTCAATTTCTTATTTTTTTAAAAAATATGAAATCGTGCGCAGATTCAAGAGCATGTTATTTTCTACAAATTCACAACATAGGAGGGTATACTAAAAACTGAAGCTTGCTTGTCAATCAGACAGTCTCAATCTCTTTGCCGGGCATTGTCAGTCTGGTTATATACGGTAATTTTTGGATTGTCTTATATGCTATTATTGAGCCGGCTTAAATAATGACAACTGGCTTGTTCTTTGGATACAAGGGGTCTTTGTGTTTGTCACAAAAGTCCACGTGTTTACCTGGTTTAAATTATGACGCCAAAGGTATTTAGAAGAAGGCAATGGCGCACAGATATGTTATACATATATCAATTAGACGAGCGATTGTACGACAGTCATAGGGATTTACATTTATGATTATAAAGACTTATCCGTATCTACAAACAGTCTCGCTGAATCACGTCAAGACCACAGAGCTAGAAATAAGAAAAGATTTATTGATAAAAATTCTCGAAGTATTAACGGGCATTTTTCTCTCTCTCTCTCTCTCTCTCTCTCTCTCTCTCTCTCTCTCTCTCCCTCTCTCTCTCTCTGCAGGGTTGAGCGTCAGACTCGTAATCCAAAGTTAGTGGGTTCGAAACCCGTCCAGGCCAGCTCGGTCAGCTGCCTCAGTGTGCCCATGGGAAAAGCACTTAACTCCCATTTCCTCGGCATGATGTAGACAAGTAAAGTGCTGAAACTACCGTTAAAAGCATATCAACCAATCAGCAATCTCGCTTTTAAGCATATCAACCAATCAGCAATCTCTCTTTTACCCTTTCATACATAGACATTTTCTCTGACGTATTAATGACCAGTCTCCATTCAAGCAGACAAACAAACAGATGTACATGCATGCACACAGTGTGAGAAAGACTTGTAATATTCTGCCAGCCTTCATTTTCCCACGACAAATTACATCTTAGGCAGTTTTCATGGACATGGCGAAACTGAAGTGATTGGTTTAACTATTTGATCCCGAAGCCATCTTTATTCTCATCTGTAACTGTAGAGTGCATCTTGGCATTGTGGACACAACAACAACTTGCTCTTTATGCATTTCCATACTATCTACATATAATAGTCATAAAAGTGATGTGATATACTTCTGTCTAATAATTTAACCGTTTATTCACTACGGCGTATAAAGTACCGATCTACATTTTCTATTGAATTAGTGTTGTGTTCTTTACCAAATAGCCAGCTAACCCTGAATGATACGATCAGATAGGCAATATAATTGTAGTAATATGTATTAATAAATGCCAGTAAAACAGTATAGCAACATATGTTTGTATTCCACTCTGTGGGCGATCAAGTTACTCTTGCGGGTGATTCAATGTAAAGAACCAACGTAGCTGTATATTTGGTACAAATGAATTATCTGACGCTTATATAAAGGTATATGGATACAGTGCATTGCTGTTCATGGTTTACAACTCGGCCATTTATCGTCTAATTAAGTTTGAGAAGGAAGTTATCCCCTTTGTCTGCAATCTTGCGTGGGAACATGGGTATATTGTCGAAAACTTATTTTGATATGTTAACAAGTATTAGTTTTCCTAAGATCTTGAAGGTTCCTCTATACTCAGTTCATTCTTTGGTTTAGAAAGAAAAACATAATTTTAAAGGAAAACAAACAAAAATAAATAAATGCAAGGGGCAGGAGAAGTAGGTAAAGTAATTTATTTGAAGCAAGAATATTTTTCCTTGTTAAGTAACAAAGAGTGGATTCAAAATAGTTTTGTGAGACCTGTAATTGGTCAGGTTAGTACTATCACAAATTGTCTAATATGCACATCTATTGAACATTGTCTATTGTCTACAGTTATTGCCAAATTCTTCCAATGCAGATTATATGACTCTGTTCATCATACATAAGACTTTTTAATTATTTCCGATTACAACGTACATTGACATCACGTGGTCTTGTAAATATGCATGCCAGAACATAAACCTTATTGGGGTATACATAAAAATAAACATGTAGCAACTCGATTCTGCCCCGCGAGCCAACTGAAACTGCTGTAAAAAAAAAAAAAAAAAAAAAAAAAGACAACCGATATAAGACAATTTTTTAATACTGCCCAGGTGTGCCTGTGTGTCACTTGGGTCAATCGGTTTCCCATTTTGGTCAATCAGGTTTCCCACTTTGGTCAATCAGGTTTCCCACTTTGATCAATCAGGTTTCCCACTTTGGTCAATCAGGTTTCCCACTTTAGTCAAACGGGTTTCCCACTTTGGTCAATCAGGTTTCCTTTCTTATTTGAGCTTCTGATACATATGCTTAAAATGGCAGAAATACCGGCTGAAATTAATATACTCTGTCACAGAGCAATCATCTGCTGTTGTTCATTTTGCAACGACAAGTCAAAAAACAGTTTTATCCTGGCCATGTACGGTGAGGAAAGTCAGAGGGATAAGGTAGGCTCATCGTGTCCAGTTTATTGTTAACATCAACCAGTAATAAGAAGGAATAAGTTGGTTGCTAGAGTTGAACGATTTAGACAATGTATTTAAAATATAATACATTATTTTCCACGCGAGATCTCGAGAATAAGTACGTAATCATAAACCTAAATATCACTTACAAATTCTGTCTATCAATCTATCATTAACACGGATATGTTTTTATATTGAATAAATTAAGGATGGTTTTCAGTCACGCTCTTCATTCCTGAGCGTATTTCAAGTTTTTCGTGCTCGGTAATTAAAATTAACAGCAAAATCAGTAATACCAGTGCATGCCAATATAAACAATCAGCACCTACCCTACCTTACAAGCACGTGATCTAGCTGTATTGCAGAGCGAAAAGCTTGTTACGATTGGTTACAATATCTGCAAAAAAAGCGTATTAGGTCACATGACATCCTCCAGCGGTATTACCTAACTTTATAGGCCAGATGCGACCATAATGCCTTGTCATGACGTATTTAGAAAAGTAACGACTCACTGTCACGGCAAACCAAGAACTAGACAGCTATAAAAGTTAAGAGGGAATAATAAAAACAAGACTACATTTTAAAAAAAATACATGGCCTTGAATACTTAAATCAATCTGCGACAACGGAGATCTGACATGCATGGATAAAAGTTCATATTCTTGTGTCTATTGGAAATCCAAGTCCATTTGTTGTTAGTATTCTATCGGATAAATAGTTGCATTCCATATTAGAGAGGGTTATCTGTAATCCCTTCATGAATTTCGACTCGGGGTTATTATTTTTATTTTTTAAAAACATTTTTGTTATTGGGTTTGTATTGTTCACTCTCGTCGAAATCCTTTTGCAGATTCTAAAGAGGGCATTCGGGAGAATTGTCTGAGTTTGACCCGGTTAATACTGGAGCTAATTTCAACATTCGTATGAAAGTCTGCATCAGAAAACCTAAAGTTATTGTTGGATGAGACATTTTGCTCACAAATTCTATTAATTTTCAAAGTTGTGCTAACTTTCTAGGCAGCTAAATCCCAAACTGAAAATAACATCGACTGGAAATCCTTGAAGGGAATAGATTATCGTTAGTAAGGATATATTCCAAATGACGTTTTTCACTTTCAGAATTTTGAGAGTTGTAAGTTTATGGTTATTCGAAAATACATACTTCACTTTTGTCCGTGCTTGTAAGTTGTGACATGTTTCAGGTAGGCCAGTATTTTCAAAGGCATTTCGCAATTAGACTTTTGTGACATATGTCAGGTAGGCTAGTATTGTTCCATTAGAATTACTCATATTCTGATGTGACATAGGTCATGTAGGCATGTGTATTAATATACAGATTTCGGTAAGCAAATTCATTCCTGATCTAGAATTCCGATTCTAAAGATCAGTCTGTAAGGAATCAAATTTAGTAATTACAGTTGTGTTGTTGAAATCAGATATAATTTGAGAGGAATTATTTATTTAAAATATTCACTGGAATTACTAAAGTGCTCATTGACTTTTAGATTAATACATGATTTTGGGATTTATGTTGACTCATTCAAATACATTCTAGACTACATCTTTGTGGTACATATAGACATTCAAGGCTATTGGAACATTCTATTATTTTGAAATTGTGATTAGGACATTTAGGATTATTTGGAATTTAACTCACAAATTGTACGTGTCTTTTGAATTTTAACTTTAATTGTCTGGAAATAAATTACTTGTTGATTTTATTTGATTTTATTGGTTTCACTTTCTTTCTGTTAAATATTTTAAGACCTAGAGACGTAACACCAGCCACCCACAAATGCCAATGAAAGCATGACGGCTTCGTAGGATATTACTCATTGACCTCGATTATTATTTGTCTTTTTTTCTGGAAAAATGCTCCTACTTATGTTAAATTAAAAGAGAACGTGAGTTGAGTATCTACCACATGCTGCTCGTGTCGGGATAATGTATATGTAAAATACTGTACGAACAACGGGGCTGTGCCCTAAGTAATCACCGGACACTGAACTATTAACAGTAACTGTACGATATTTAAACATGGCTTCACAACTCTAAAGTACATGTATTGTAAACTATTTAAAAACTCCATTGGGACCGCTGATATATACTATTAATACGTAATCCATTTTCCTTTTTTTATGTCTTTCATTGTCACATTTAAGCAAAATCTCACTTAGAAACATTATGTCTATTATTTATTGTCACACTGAAGCAAAATCTCACTTAGAAACATTATGTCTATTATTTATTGTCACATTGAAGCAAAATCTCACTTAGAAACATTATGTCTATTATTTATTGTCACATTGAAGCAAAATCTCACTTAGAAACATTATGTCTATTATTTATTGTCACATTGAAGCAAAATCTCACTTAGAAACATTATGTCTATTTTTTATTGTCACACTGAAGCAAAATCTCACTTAGAAACATTATGTCGATAATTTGTAACGATTATATGTACGATTATTATGCTGTGAATTAAAAAAAAAAAGTTTAAATACAATTTTCTGTGTCACGTGCGTGGAATAACGGTGCTTATATGCATTGCCTGTCACCCCATTCCAATGTCTGTCTCAAAATATCTTTCCAATTTCGCTCTAGTTTGCGTTTTCGTCGTGCCACGTCTTCGAGCCATGACCTAACTGTAAATCACTTACATTAAGCGTTGACTTTTTATCACGACTTTGACTTGATCACTAATGCATGAATTCGCTGTTGACATGCATGGGACTGCATGTGCCTTGAAAATTCCCAAGAATACAATCGCAAGAAATTTTGAATTTGTGTTTGAGACTCCTCGCGAATATACGCGAAGATGCAGCGCACGTTAAACACGAGAGTTACACGAGAGTTACACTTTTCCGTCAGGGTTTTCTGACTTTGAGCGTGAACTTGAATTTTATTCAACAAATTTTCGAGAATACTTGCAATGGTCGCATGGGTTTTTCGTGGTTGCAATGCTGGTACACCACTTGAACAGTACAATATTGGTTTGCTTTTTTTCACAGTGTTGTTAAAGCAAATTGCTTAAGTATTGGTCGCATGGCACGTTTTCTTTTGTTAATGTTTTGAGTAATCTAGGCCAGGTTACATGAATGGGTCGTAACAAAATCCTTCTGAACATCTTTCACTCAATGACATATGTGACGTGTTATCTTACCATTGGGTATACTATGTCACTGCGCTGTACGCACGTCACGAACATTTCATTTCCGGTTTTTAACCTTATTTTTAAAACGAGAGATAATAAAATGAAACTTGATTTAGACGTAGATGCTTGCTTAAGGGCTATTGGTAAATGCACAATTCAGTACAGGTGGGTGGGCAATGGTACTCTGAATGTGAATGAACGGCTAAAAATTATGGTAATAGTGTCCCATTTCTTTCAGTTAAGTATCCTGTAACATTTAGCAGTGAGTGTGCAAAAGAATAACTTATAAAAAAAACATTTCCATACTCTTTTGTCCCCAGACTTTGATGCAATGTACAGCTATATGGAGTCTGTATGCAGTGAAAAAGAAATGTCACTAACACTTAAGAATAATCCATTTAGTGGCAAGAAGTGGATTTTGTATAAAACTTACAGAAATTGAACATGATCTGTTTTTCTGCACATACTGTCGGCGTTTTGTCAGTCCTGAACAACTTTGACAGTAGTTCCTAAAAAAAGGGTCGGGAGGCCTGCAGTGGCCATAAGCAGCATTTTATGATGAAGACAATGACACCATTGTGCATGTATTTTGTCAATAATATTAGTGACACAATTTTCAGTCCCAAAGATTACGATGATACCCAAAATGAACAGTCTGGAATATTTTCATAGTCTCTGTTCACGTGTCTTTCTATATTTACACGTGACTTATTCGACACGCCGTACAAGCCACTGTAGAAAAGCACATGGATATTTACATGTAAACATATCGTATTCACAGTCATTAAGGATGTTGTGCAATACTTAGTTTAAAATTCGCGATTATTGACAATCGTAACATCCAACAGAATTGAACGAAGTACCTTCTTCTAAAGCTGATTAGTTTGTGAGTTTTTTAAAATGTGTCTTTTTCTTAATTTGAACTACACACTGGCATTAGGTGAAGTTCCTTCTCACAAACTAGCGCAAACACATACAACAACTACAATAGTTCTCATACTTACAAGCAAATTCAATATATATCCCGTTTATGCATGCATATAAGATTTATTTAGGATAATTAGCTAATGTCAAGTACTTTTCGTTATCTTTATACGGGTTTTAAGAACGAAGGACGGATAATACGTGAAGATATAAACGTCAGCGGAGTAATATCTACAGAACCACATGCGGTGAAAGAAGAGCGGAAAAGAAGTAAAATGTAAACACGCAAGTAAGTCATTTCTTAGTATGTATTTCAGGAATGTTTATGAATTTCCTTTCATATTAATAGTACCGTCCACAACTGAACTTTCAATATGGAAAGTTTGATAGCCACCGGGTTACAGGTATGCGTAAAATAGGACTGTCAGTCATTGGAGCGGGTTGACTGGAAGAAGACCAATATGGCAGCCCCCATTACATGGCATCGTGACGTTTGCCACATGCATTGTATGCAAGTGTATATGAAAAATGTAACGTTCGTTGCATCTTGCTTCGTCTTCATGCAACACAATAATTACAATGCAATAGCTCAATGCTATCTCAATGCCGTGATCTATTGCGCGTAAAATGCAATATCAAAGTGCCTATTTTAGCTCTTATAAATATCTTTTCCGCAAAACAGATTGTACCTGCACATTCAAATTACAGTTTTTTTTAAAGTTAATAATATATAACTTTTCACTTATTGCGTACTATAAGTGATATATTGCTATATACCACACCCACTCACCCTGTTAAGCCTATTCTCATCACCAATATCCCTTAAGGGCGTGTCTATTCAGATGCATGTCTCCAAAGTCATGGTCAAAGCAAAGTGAAATACTATTGTTGAACCATTTTTCTGTCCTAAATGTAACTTTCTGACCATGTAAAATAATTACAGCGAACGGATATTTCACGCGAACAATTAATGTAATATGCAATCAGAGTATAGAGTCGGTGGGTGCTGACCTAGATCTTTTCGCTCAGTGTAGGCCCAATATAGTCTGTTTTAAACAATAACTATAACCTGTTGCTGGACTTTAAAAGTGCTCATTTTAATTTGTTTTTGATGTTTAATGATGAAAGTTAAGAGGTTTGATAAAATTTTACCGTGAAATACACTGCATAATTACATACATACATACATACATAGATACATACATACATACATACATACATACATACATACATACATACATACATACATACATACAGGCGAGGAATGGTACCCGTCATTTAGAAAGGCGGAACAGATATTCCTTGCCTTACCATGATCATGTACTAACCCACATATATTGTTAACTTATTGAAATGCTTTTTCCATGGACAAGAACTTACTTAAAGTAGCAGACATTCAAGAATACACGATTGTCAGTACTCTACATTATGCAGGTACACATTAACAGTGCACATTTTGTTAATTTTTATTTCAAAAGATTGATTTGGTTTGTTTTTGTGGGGTTTAACGCCTTTTGTCAGCACATGATAGGCTATACATGGCGGCAGTGTCTATTTGGTGGAGGAAGAACCCGAGAAAAACCCGGGAAGAACCTCCGACCCACGGGAAGCTACTGACAAGCTTTCTCACATACCCACGTTGGTCGAACAGAGGCGAGATGTGTGAGTGATCTGTAAAGGCGAGCGCCTTAGACCATTCGGCCACCCGGGGACCCAAATATTTCAAAAGAAGCTTACATGCCGACATTATATTTGTCATAGAAAGGTAAGTAGGGCATGAGGTCGGATACACAGTTTGCTACTTTTTGGATGGTACGTGGCTAAAAATAATAATTTTACCTTATCAAATTACTCTCCCATATATATATAATTGAGTATATATTGATATCTTAATCATAGACCGGAACAAAAAGTCAACCTGTGCATTCCAGGTCTTTTTAAATCGGTCTTTAAGACCAGGATCACTAACATAGTTGTGGAACTTGATATCTTAATGGATGACTTGTTTCCTCCGCTACCTGAATGCTGGTTACCAATAAACACAGAAGATCTCTACGCCGGAGTCTAAGAGACAGTATTCTTGCAACTGAGTTTTGCTGTATTTATTTGACAAGGAACATTTTTGAATTTGTTTCATCTCTTTGAATGAAAACATCAAAAAAATTGAAAGAAGTTACCAACGTACCGGATGTCTGATATTGCCTCATATTTTGAAAAAGAAGTGAATTTATAGTGTTTTAAACGGAGAATTACAGCAGCTAGTATTCGAACTATTTGTGTAGTTTAAGTATAATTAAAAGCTTGCTTTTGTATTACGTCATAACATTCCGGGATTAGTTTTTACGCTTTCAATATTGCACATCTGTGTTTTTTGCACGTTTTTGTCTAGCGCCAAAGCGGCACCGCCGGTACCAGTGCCAACCGGTTATCTGCATAAAGAAATGTGCTAGATGGATCTCTTCATTGAATGTGGAATATATTTAACGTATCGGATCCATTTGTTGCATGAATATTAACCATCCTTTAGTTTTGAAATAGTCAGTAGGGAAAATTTTACTTACTATGACGTCATCGAGGGTACAGTCACTGCGGGACTGGCGTTCATATCGCAGCGTAAGAGACAGGTACCTGTACATGCTGGAGAACCACATCGGATGTGACGTAGCGTTTAGCGTCGGGGAAGGAAACGCAAAGGGCACTGTACATGCGCATAAGTTCATCCTTATCAGCCGCAGTTCCATATTTGAGGAAATGTTCTCTGCAGAGAAGAGTCCACAAACGATAGAGGTAATATTGCAGTATATCACATACAGTTGTTATTTGTTGATGTCATAAATTCATGTGATATTTTTCGAATGCTCCCGTAGTGATATGATATCCTCTATTGTCACTCAGAAACATTAGTGAGGAATGCAAAGTCCACGTAGGTTTGTGACAGAAAAATCCCAAACTAGAGTTGATTAGATATAACAATTGTATGACTTTGTTGAAAAATCCATGGTGGTACTTGATAACAACAGTTAGTGACATATCATTTTAATTAATCCGTTGCAATAATTTCATTGCTAAGAAACAATGACTTCAAAGCAAGTTCTTCGATGTTTGTGTTTGTATGTCATGTCGCATGCACTGCCATAAAGTGTCTTCCGCAAAAATTTGATTCTGCATTAATTCATTTTAAATTTATATATTTCTTTCTGGTCTGTCCTTTATATATATATATATATATATATATATATATATATATATATATATATATATATATATATATATATATATATATATATATATATATATATATATATATATATATATACACCAAACAGAGAGGAAAGCACCTGATATGTTAGGATACATGATTATATGAAAGAAATTTATATATAATTACGCCAATGTGATCTATCGGGTTATTGATGTAATTATATATAAATTTCTTTCATATAATCATGTATCCTAACATACAATGTGGGATCCAGGGATAGGCGCATACCCTCTGTTTGGTATATAGGTGTAAATTTATAATTATAATTTAATGTATATACCTTGCATTTCTCAATAGAAATCCAGTGGGTTTGTGCATATAGCTGAGTGTTCAATTCCTTTTGCCTTGCGATTGAGTTCTCATGCACGCGAGTCCTTACCTTAGACCTTGTACCATCCTTTAAGCTCATGTCCGTGTGGGTTTGGGCACTGGTACATTAGAGCTTGGCGCGATAGTTGCCGTTCCGCGAGACATGGGTTCGATTCCTGCTTGGAACGAATTATAACTCTCTATCCTGTTAGATTACATTGGTGTCATTATTCATTATATATATATATATATATATATATATATATATATATATATATATATATATATATATATATATATATATATATATATATATATATATATATATATATTGTGTGTGTTTTTTTGCATGCGTGTGTCTACACATTGATTGGTAACGGTGCAGTGACAAAACAGTTTCCCAACATTTTTCATCAATCAAGGTCTTCGCCAGGGGAAGAAAACACAGAAAAACAAAGCAAACATGTAATACAAAAGCCGAGAGAAAAGTCTGAATCTACAAAAAGAGTTGTTAAAAAGACAAAAAGTCAGACGAGAAAACAGCATCAAAATATGTAAACCGGATGTCTTTTTATACTCTCTCTCTCTGTTACTTATGTTGTGTGCGCAGCCAAAAACTCATATGAATGCTGTTTGTGTGGCTTTTAAGCCAAATGTCTTCAAAAGTTCAGCGGCTTAGGTTGACGGAATAATAGCTTTGTATTTGTAAACATGCGTGTGTGTCTTTCAGTATGTGCTTTACCTTAAATTGCATTGTCTTTGAATTAATGTTGATGATTTTTTTTTCATTGTATGTTGCTATAATAGCGCACACAGGCTTATTGTTCTAAATAATAATTGCTAAACGTTTATTATTTTTGTGCTAAACGCTGATTGTTTCTGAAGAAATTACAACGTTTATGAAGTACCTTTACTGCACATAGTTGCATTAAAATGGCCTTTGAGGTGGGGAATAGCGGACTGCTTCGTAAAAGTCACAACATGCCGTGGACAATAGACGGTTTTTACATTTTCTCCTAGCTTGTACAGATGTTTATCAATGCCATCAACTGCGGGCCGACTAAAATTTATATAGATCATGGAGAGGAGATTCCCGTAACATCAGATAATTTATTTGGTGTAAAGGAATGAATATTAATACTCATCAAGAAGAGAGGGGGATCACCCTCCGCTGTCAGAACTGGTCCATGTCATGCACTCGCATGACCTTTCAAAAATTCCCTTCTCTAGATCCAATATGGCGGAAATGATGATAATATATAGGGAATCCAATCCCAATATAGGGGTCCTCGACTACATTTTAACCCCATTTTTAGCTATCCATACTTTATTTTTTGTCTTCGTTCTGGTTTGAAATCATATCTCAATATCTCGTCTAAGTAACAATCTCATTTATCCGCCTTTTGTCGCAAGAATCATGCATAACCAAAGTCTAAATAGAACGAACAATCAATGCATGACGCAGTCATAATATCGAAAAGTGTAGGCAGACAATTGATATCCATTCAGCAGGCGTTCAAACAATATAGTTCAACGCGATATCGGCCCAATACTGTGCGGATATCTGGTAATTTCCTATGTGCGCTTCGGTATTTTGACCCCGTTCGGCATTGTTTGTTCGCACCAGTCTAGCATTGGCCGTGTATTGATTATCTCATCACCAGTTTTGACTGTTTATGTTCTTCCGACAACAAATGCGGTACCCATCGCGCAAACTTTCCCAAGCTTCAGTTCTTCCAGTAAAATCCTATATACATATGACGAATGAATGCCCCTGACCTCTGCTATTTCCAGTACTGTGTATCTGGCGTTGGTGTCTATTTGCAGTTTACGGCAGGACTAGTTTTTATTGTTTTTTGTGTGTGTTGTTAAAACTACGCATTAAGGTGATACTCGACCATTTTTAAATCGTTTAATCCACTTTGCAAGTGTTGAATATCTTTGAGCCAGTTCACCATACACTTTTGTCAAGTATCTCTACCGACAAGCAATGTTGTGGTGCCCGTACTTCAAGTACACCATCGGCTTTATTTTTGAATCTGTCATCTTACACGGTGTAGCCTTAACATGTGTTAAAAATGCACATAAATAAGTACGTGTCATTGAATACACGACGTGCATAAAGGAAGTATAGAATTGTTCAGACGTCCCTGGTACGATACATTTCCTTATATTCATGCATTGTGTTTAATATCTTTCAGGTTTCCGAGATCCCTGTAGAAAGCTTTAAAACGTTCATGCGTTTTCTGTACACGGACGAGAAACACATCACTTCAGGCAATATTCTTCACATTCACTACATAGCACGAAAGTATAGAGTACAGGAATTGGCCCATGAATGTGCGATTTGGCTTCTTAGGACTATCAACCATGGCAATGTCTGCGCAATCTTGGAGCATGCAAGAAAGTACGGGGAGGACTTTTTACTCCAAAAATGTCTGAATTTTGTTTTTAGTCATGGTCGTCAGATCCTTTTGTCTACAAAATTTGATGAGCTTTCCCAAGAGTCGGTCGCACTGGTCCTGAAATCGGACTACCTCGCCATCAGCGAGAATGTGGTGTATGAAGCTATTTTGCGATGGTCCACTCACCAGTGCCGGATACGGAAGTTGGAACCGACGGGACCTAATAAAAGGGACGTGTGCGGAACACTGATAAACCTCATCCGCTTTCCGATCATGGACCCCAGATATTTCTCTAGCAAAGTGTCAACAGGGGATCTTTTAAGTGAATCAGAAAAAGTAGAGATATTTCAATACATAACCAGCAGTTCAGGAGCTAGAGCTATTCCTAAGGGCTTCATAGTAAAGAATAGGATGACTAATTTCTCTTTTGTATAGAACGGAGAATAAATTCATCATTATGATAGCGAGCAAACATATAGTCTCGATTAATCAAAAGTCGCTAGATAAAAACGAAAATGCAGTTATAAGTGATTCTTGATTTATCAGAATGTATATATTTTGAGCTTAAGAGAATCAGATTGGAAATGGTAAACTGTGATATAGCATGTCATAACACAAATAAATAAATTGCATACAAAAGTTTGTTTAACTAGGAGAAGAAAATAAAGCAGAATTTAAAAACAATGATATTGTGCGATCTGTTTCCTCAGAGCGGTTTCAATTACAGGGAGAAAGAGTTATAATGACACTTAACGAGGTTAATGGGTAATGTTAGTTAAACTAGTAACAGGGAAGGCATAATATAGCAGTGATGGTGGACATTAACGGTAAAGTTAGTTAAACAAGTGACAAGGAAGTCTTAATATTGTAGTGATTGTGACCATTAACGAGAGAGAGAACAGCTTGAAGAAATGTCAAATGAGTCTAGTGGCTCGTTTGTTTTAAGAGCGTTTTGAATTGAAGAAAGATGTGATAGGTTTTTGACAGAATATGTTGTATAATGAAAAAAAATTAGTGGGGGATGAAAAACAAACAAAAAACAATACAAGCAAAACAAAAATCATAGAGGAATTTCCATACCTAGGAATGCTTTTTGATAGTTGAAAGGGGTAAACTTTATTTAGAACAAGGTAGGGTGGCTTGCGGAATTATTGGAATAAGTATCAACTTATGCAAGCTGGAATTTTTTAAATATTTTTTTTATTTGAATATCGCCATCTCTGATAATAAGAGTAGAGATAGTGATCGAATAATATACCATGACAGGGTAACTACATCCAATTCGGCAGCAATTCGCAAATTTGAACGTACGCAAGTACGTTATGAAGTTCTTGTGTGTGCAGCACTCACGCATCTTTCCATTGACTGTGTTTAAACTTGGTACATATTAGGTTCCGCTCTACAGTTTTGTATTCAGCAGAGGGTTTGATTTTTAAAGAAACGGAATTTCTCAGGTTCTCCTCATTACTTATCCTGGTTATTTAAAAAAACCTTGTATATCTTAAATATTGTTAAAATAACTTTTAATTCCATTTATTTTGGTGTATGATTGATGGGGGTAATTTGGATTATAGAGTATATAGCTTGGCCTTACTTTAGATGTGTATCTCTCACAACTCCGCTTGGTCATTTTGGCTCTCTGAACTTCAGAGGTAAATTGGAAACAAAATAAATTAATAAATTTAAAAAATAGCCGATAACTTTGTTTAGTTGTTTTTAAAATTCATTTATTGCACTTTCAGAAGTTACTATCATCTAGTCTGACACAATTAATTTTCCCAATTTTAATAACTGCTAAAGTTAGTGTACATTGAACCAGTTCAAATTCATTTCTGGAGCTCATGGGAGCAGCCATTTCGATTAGTTGTCTGCTTTAGGCAGCGCGTTGTTACCCTAATACCACATATACAGACATTTCAGTCAAGGATTGTCGATCCACTTCGTTTGACATCGACACTTGGCATATGTAGCTAGCCGAAACAGCATTTTCCGCCCCATTATGTGATTAGATGCACCTGCGAGAAACTGATCAAATCAGATAGCTCGTTACATATACCTAAGAAAACAATTGTGAATAATAACTGCGGCCTCCGCAGACAACGTCGAATATGGCATGTCAGTTTCTCCAATTTAGATTGTTGTCGCGCAAGTTTTTCTTTCGAGTCAAGGCATGTGGATATAACAGAAGTCGCCATATTCAACACCTAACAGGTGTAACGAGCTCTCTCACTGGCCAATTAATTTCGCTTGCTAAGGGCAGTAATTCTTTCGACCGCAAGATCGCACTTGTTCAAAACAGTTTCAGGCAACATACAAGGGTTGATGTGGAAGGAAGTTGATCAGCCACTATTGGGTAGCAAAGATGGTGGTCAACATGCGCATATCGTTCCAACATTATGCTCTGATACGTCTTTCGTAAGTTATGGCCCTTTTTATAGTGGCAAATTTTCATACCATATTTGATAATTTTAGTGTGCAACTTGTTCCACGGCTTTTCATGAATTGTCCTTAAAGTTGACAGACATTGACACGAGATCAACATGCGCATAATAATAATAATAATTGTGAATGGAGCAGATTGTCCCAAGGACTTTTAATGAATTGCTTTCAAATTTGGCAGACGTTATGGACATGAAGTCAACGTGCGTTAGTCGTTATGTAATTACGTTTAGATGCGTTTTCCAGAGTTATACCTCTTTATGAACTGCTTTGAAAATTGCCCATCGACCGCAGCATCCGGGTTACACGAAACCCGACAATTCTACGACTCCCTGTGAAACAGCTAAAAATACAATAATGGAGCCGTATAACAGATGAGACACGGTTAAGTCCAGATATAATGATATACGTTAATATTGCGCCTCCATGAATTGACTTTGTTACACATTAAACTATTTCATCAGAACTACTGTACGAGATTATTATTATAATAATCACGTTCGCACATGAATCTGTGTCCTACAAGAATAATCTCACTGGATTATAAGAACTCGAACATTACTCATCATTTAATGCATGCAACATATACTTGAATTCAACTTGTCTGTTCCGTTATAAAAATGGCTAACTTGAAACAGACTATAGTCTGTCTGATAGCATGGCTATATTGTGACATAGGTCTGACTTTTTAGAAAATTTAGAATAAATTCGCAAACATTCAATATATGAAAAAATTATATCACATAAAACAGGTAGCAAGAAAGAATACAATTTCATATATTTTACATACCTCTACAGCTGAAGATTGCTTCCTTAAAGTGGTTATTGGTGTGCATCTTTTCAGATACACAGCCAATACCCTGGTTTGGGTGGGCAGAGCCCGATCTAAGTTCTGAGGTTTTTAATGTTCCCCAAATCTCCAACACCCGAGTCCACCTTACTTACTGAGATGGACTCAGATATCAAGAACTCTGAATGACTTTCAGACGAGAATCATCCATCAGGACGCCATCCGTAACGTGGACAGCTTCCTGACAAAACTCGTCTGTATTGTGATAATACAGCAAGAATTTACTCTATAAGTACCCAGTTTTTTTATAAACTTTTTTAAACCTAAATACTAATTTCAATTTTAATTACTTCCTTTAAAAAATGCTTTGCTTGCTTATATTTTTGGCTGTGTGCTATGTGATTTGTCCCATTGTATTTATGTATTATGCTGTGCTGTGCTGGTTTTGTGTTGCAAATCATGTTTGATTTAATGTCTTTATTATTTGTATGTCATGTCAGTAAAAAGCTCGATAGAGATTATGTTGAATTGTTGTTTTAAATTATGCCGACTATAAATAAATCTTATCTTATCTTATTTATCTTATTTATTTTCGAGTGAAATAATAGTTGATTTCTCATCAGTCAAATTCTTTTTAATTTAAGTAAAATATGAATTTATATTAAAACAGCTTGCCATACAGAAGTATGCTATGAGCGGCATGGAATGGAACTCGCCATAAAATACACATTACATGGTTTTAAATGACTCGAGAACTAAGGTTGTTAACTTGTAGAGAACGAACATCGCTTCTGTGTTCAAACTCTTTCCTGTCTGAAAGACAAAATCTCACGCGTCAAGCGAGCTGGAATTCAGCTTTCCGTCTATACTCGCTTATAACTCGGGATCAACTATGTTGTTTGTTCTACTGATTACTCCTAACAAACTGCACAGACCCATTCTGCGACCGCAGATCTGGGTCCAGGCAGTTTGCAGTTGGACCAGACTTACATATATACGGTAATTATATAAGAATAGAAACGTTTCCATTAAAAAAAACACGTAAGAGTAATCCTTTGGAAAAATTCGTACGTGCAATTATTTCGGTGGCAAAATACTATCGCCTACACCTCCCACCTCCTTCGCGCTGATTTCTAAACTTATTTATTCTAAAACTTGCAATTAAAATCTTTCTCTTTGACATTACTAATCGCTGAAACTGCTGACCTTCTACAGCTATTAACGGTTCAGCAGTGTAGCCGTTAACGTCAACATTGGTTTCCACTTTCCACAATTTCATCTGTTAGAAGCTGTGAAGAGTTACTTCCCTTGGTCCACAGGGTCAATGCATATCTATCTATCTATGTATCTATGTATCTATCTATCTATGTATCTATGTATCTATCTATCTATCTATCTATTTGTTTATTTATTTATCTATTTATTTATCTATCTATCTATCTATCTGTCTATCTATCTATCTATCTATCTATCTATCTATCTATCTATCTATCTATCTATCTATCTATCTATCTATCTATCTATCTATCTATCTATCTATCTATCTATCTCACGCAAGAGCAGGAAAATAAACAAATTATTTTGAACTTGAGGTACGATGATATTTTACATGTATCGCTTTATTATCTGGCAATTTTAGTTTTATCCATTTGAGAACTTAATCTGGGAATCTCTGGCATTCCACTTTACACGAAAGTATTGACTTACTCGATATCCTATACAAATCATATGGCAAATAACAGTCTTTCCAGATGCACTGGATCCCTAGAGATCACGTTTGTCAGAGAGCGATTACATACATGAAACAAACTTACAACACACCGTGAAAAACTAGTGTAAACTAAGCTTAGCGCTTTCGGTGCTTAGGGTTCTCTTTGTCCAAAAACAAACACACACGAAAAGCCGAAACACAAAACATTTGAATATACATACAAAAGGAAGCAGGCGAAATCCTATGTGTTTTTGTTTTTTTTTATGTAAAAAATAAATTCATATATTTATGAAACGATTGCACATTTTTTTCTGTGGAAAGCTAAATATGCCATAATCTATTGATCGAACAGAGATTTAAAAATTATTTTTTTTTGACTTGTGATGTGGAACAACTAAAAAAACTATCTTTTCCTGATATGGACGCATGAGCCTTGCCTTATTCATTGGTTATTGAAACTTATACCTGTGACCGACCGTTCAGCTGTCCCGGGTACCAAGCTGACGAAATAATAATGTTCTTTTGACAGATAAGATAAACATAATACAGTCTATTTCTCCACGCATTTTGAACCAATCCCTGGTCTAGCTTATATAGTGAATATTAATTTGAATGTGTTATATATCATATACAGCGTCTGGAGGAGGGGTTGGTTAACCATTTACGCAGGGTTAATCTAAGTGGTTTAGGAAAAAAATACCCAGGGACGCTTCTACTAAATTAGTACGTTAGAGAAACAGACTTTATTTTTTTTTTATGCATGTAAACCGAAGGAAATTAACATTTAAGCAATAGCTAAAAATACATTTAAAAAAATTACAAGGTTAAAAATAGAAGTAGAGAGAATACAATTTGAAAAAGGAAGAGCCAACAGAAGAAAATGCAGGACGACATTTTCTAGCAAAGAAGTGTGGTTACTGTTAGAAAATACTAGCGATAACAACCTTTTAATAGACATATATAACGTAAATTACAGAGGAGCAGAAATACACAGGCCCGATCATATTACAAAAGCATTTTTTTTTCTCACGGCATTGTGGTTGTTTTTACATTATTTTGGAAGGACCAATGTAGTATTAGAGGACATCAGGTAACGGTTAAAAAATAAGACTGTGTGGCAAGTAACTCTGTTATTAGGGCTTATTTTATCCAATTTAGGTTGCAAAGGCACTATATAAAGAGCGGATACTTTTAAATGGTCCAGAATCTTACGTACGTAAAACTGTTATAGAAGTTGTTAGAAGACACAGAAGACATTATATTTGCTTCCGTCGAGACAACCACGCGTTCACCATTTACACTGAGCTTCTGCTCAGTGCTCAGCAAATGCGCTGGCGAATAACAATTGTTATTGTAAGATGGCA
>JAQPZY010001259.1:1132500-1565000 GCA_029931535.1 Margaritifera margaritifera
CAGAACAATATAACCAGGCTATCTACATATGCAATCCTACTAAATTTCATTTCTCTGTTTCACGTGGTGTTTGCGTAATCGTGCTAACAAAGAGTTTACCAGGAAAGTAAAATTCCAAAAAAATGTACAATGGGAAATATTGCTTTTATGATATGACATTCTAGCCATGTCGTTTCAATATGCATATAAACATGTGTACACAATGTGATTTGTCTAGGTTAAGTATTTGTTGTGCAATGATGTTAACGAGCTTCCCTGAACGGACAGACCTACGAACGGACGGAACCAAATTAAGATTCTCCCGCTCCAAACCGTGTGTGTGTATTTATGGGTGGGGTGGGGGGGGGATAAATATTAAAACAGAAAATCATTTATCACACGACTACTGTATTATTTAAGTTAATATACCCATCTCAAAATTTGCATATTACACACGTCTCATAACACTTTGAGCGATTTTGATTGGCTAGCGTGTTGCACTAACTTAGAATTAATGCGCATGTAAACATAACTACTTTAACTTAATACAGAGTTGTAAAATGGCTGCAACTTCCACTTTCCTGATAGGTACACATGTTAAAATTGATGGGAAAGGTAAAGCAAGAATAGTAAAAATGAAGGAATCCCCGTATGGTACTACCTATACTGTTTTGATTGATGGCATTGACTTTCACACTGATATTCCTGGTTATCGTTTTTCTCCATACGAGGAAATTATGAATGAAGAGCAAACGGCTGCGTTGGAGTACAAAAGCAAAGAAAACATGAACCGACTTTTTGTGCCTGTAAGTGAACATGACCATAAAATTTTCATGGAAAATGAATCAAACACAAATACTCTAAGACACACTATAACTTTAAACTTTTGCACGCATTCACAAAAAACGCGAATGAATCAAGTCAAATATAGGAAATTCCCCTTGATCAGTTGTGCCCTCTACTATGCAAATCGTTCTTTCATTGAGAAAATCTGATGGATCAAACTACAAGCCTTATTGAGAGGAATAACGAGCAGTTTCGAAAGAAAATATTGCCGGAATGGCTACAGTTATTCTTTACTTCACAGTGTATGACAATAATGCCGGTATGGTTACGGTTATTCTTTACTTCACAGTGTATGACAATAATGCCGGTATGGCTACGGTTATTCTTTCCTTCACAGTGTATGACAATAATGCCGGTATGGCTACGGTTATTCTTTACTTCACAGTGTATGACAATAATGCCGGTATGGCTACGGTTATTCTTTATTTCACAGTGTATGACAATAATGTCGGTATGGCTACGGTTGTTCTTTACTTCACAGTGTATGACAATAATGCCGGTATGGCTACGGTTATTCTTTCCTTCACAGTGTATGACAATAATGCCGGTATGGCTACGGTTATTCTTTACTTCACAATGTATGACAATAATGCCGGTACGGCTACGGTTATTCTTTACTTCACAGTGTGTGCCAATAATGCCGGTATGGCTACGGTTGTTGTTTTCTTCACAGTGTTAAATTTGGCCAACTGAGGGATGTTCTAGAGGTAAAGCAAAAGGAACTGAAACTATATGGGAAGGGCAATCAATCCAATAAATCACAACCGACCACTGACGATTTGACTGAATTATCTGGGGAACATCAATCAGCTACTATTATTAACACCCTTTGGTTTAATAACACGGTTCATTTAGGGCTACGTGGTTATGAGGTAAATAGATATATGTGTTTGGGGGACGTAAGACTATTTATTGATTCCAGAGGAGAGCAATATCTATTGTTCCAAGAGAGAAAGACAAAAACTAGACAGGGCCAGAACTCTCACGATGTACGAGTAGTAAAACCTACGACGTGGTGAAATTTTGAAAGACCATACCTTTGCCGTGTCAACAACTACACACATTATCTTCAATCACGCCTCTCTGATTATAGCAAACTAACAGATCCCCTTTTATATCGCCACACATACAAATCCTAAAACCATGAAATCAACTGATCATTGGTTCCAGCGTCAACTAATAGGTGTAAACAAGCTTACTTATATCAAGAGAAGAATGTCCAGAGCAGAAAGACTCCTTGAAGACAAGAAGCTATCTAATTACAGTGCACGTAAACACCCGGTGCTAAACCCAGAGAGTAAAATATTCTTGCAAATCTGATAATGCTGATAACTGGCCATCGCAATATCCAATCTGTAAACAATTATAGCCACATCAATGACGATCAGCACAAGAACATATCTAGAGTGTTGTCCAATTCATAATTGACATCTATCCTCCCCAAATCCATACTGAATAATGTCGTGTCCACTACGAACATGCGCTCCAGTACAGCTGTGAAAAACACGTCGGCATCATCGATGATGCAGTTTCAAGGAGGCTTGATTACAATTTTTGATCGAAACATCTACGGTGGCAATTTTGAGAGAGAGAGAGAGAGAGAGAGAGAGAGAGAGAGAGAGAGAGAGAGAGAGAGAGAGAGAGAGAGAGAATCCAAGAAGAAAAGTCAGTCAAATGACGCAGAATTCTTGAATGGGACACTGACTCGAAGTTTTAAATGGAACAGATTGTCTGGAAAACGACATTACTGTGGGGGTACATATTTACTTTTTCTGTCTATGAACAGAAAACAAAATCTCTTTTAGATATACCTGCATGAAACAAATTATCTTATTTTTGGCTGTTTGTTTTGAGATTTTACTGCAACATACACTGCTTTAACGATCAGATTTGTCATTTTTTTTCATGGAGGATTATTTTACATGCGCATTATCATAACCTTACTGATGTTCTAATGCACAATCAAGTGCATTGGGCAAGCATGAAGTTTACCATTAAAACATTAGTTGTACAACAATCAAACTACGTTTCAGTCATGTGCTAAATATAATTTCAAATTCGTTTTCATTTTATATGATATTTATAAAACTCGTTGTAATTTTTGTATTTTAGGTCGCCAAATGCTCGCTTAAATGAAGAAGAGAAAGCCTAACTCGTTTCATATATGTTATATACTAGTAGCTTGAAGATGCAGCGTGGTCTACCGGTTGGCACGTTAGTGTCGTAGGTTCGAGTTTCTAAGCCAGTGCATTCAGAACATTCTAGTCCATTACCATTGCAAGCCGATAAAGGTTACATTCCTCAGTTGCGCATTTTGCAGAGAGGTGAATTTCTAAATAAAACGTTGATCCCGACATTTGAACAATAGGATCATATGTTATTTAAAGTAGAATCAACACATGCTTATGCCAGAGCGAATCAGTTTTGTTTAAGCACTCAGCATGTACCAGATGCTGTGGATATACAGCTCAGTATAATTACCACAAGAATTTCTACAGGGTTTTCGTGTGAAACTATGCACTCAGAGTGAATGCAGTGTTTTTAAAAAAAAGCAAAACTGTGCATCAAATGTTTGAGATAAAATTTAAAAAGTTTAGCTGGTCAGATTTTTTTCTTGAAATTTTGTGTACAAAAAGGCAAATTCAGATATTTAAATATCCATATGAGTGTAGTAATATAAAAATTCGTTTGTGAGAACAGGGCAAAAATACCATATTTAGTCTATTTTCGACGCATTTTTGCTATTTGACAAGGTTGAATCAAACGGGTGTGGAATAATTAGGAATTTTAAAATACGATAAAACCATGAACAAGACACATATGTAATTTTATTTTGCATTGTAAGAAATGAAAAAGGTCCAAGTCTCAGACAGTTTTCACGGCAAGATTGAACGTCCTGGAAACGACATATCTATGAGGCAGTGAAATGTTGTGAAAAATGTGCAGCGTAACCTAACTTCGACTCTCAGAAAGGAGGTAATCGTATTGATATTTTCAGAGTTGGGAATATGATTGCATAACTTCCGGTCAGGTATGAGAAGAATCGATTCTCATCACGAGAGTTAGACATTGAAAATAATATCTAACGACATTGCAACAACTGATGAAAACCTCGCACGTTTAAGTTTTTACAGTTTTTGTTAGCAGTTTTCGAGAAATAATATCTTGAAATTCATTTCCTTTCGATAGCCTTTAACTCCTCGTTACGCTGTTGGGAGTGATGATACGTCATGGGGTCGTTTGGACGTTAATTACGTTACTGTGGCGTAACAATCGCGGGCGTAAGGGCAGTTCAAAATGGCCACTATTTACGTCAGTAGTTTCATTTAACCAGACCTCTTGGATGGCTCCGTGAGATCTTTGCCAAACGAGGGACCCTCGTATGGCGGAGGGCTCACGGAGCCACGTAAGAGTCTGGTTAAAGGAGACTATTACAGCATGCGACCGAAAAAGCAGAGGATGTTCCGATTGTAAGTAAATGTTGTGCCCATAAGCAATGCAACTGACGTCCCTTGCTTGACCCTGCTGTAATTTTGTTACTAGCATACATTGGTGTTTAAGTGATGGACTGACTTCACATCCATGGTAAATAGTGTCTGTCCAGTCACTTCACGCCATAATAACAGAGATATAATCCAACCTTTAGGCCTGTGTTGGTGTGGAGAAGACTTTAAAGACCCGTTCACTCTCAAAGCTTCGAGGTTAAACCATATGCAATTATTGATAATTCCGAAAATCACTGTAAGTCCCAAACAACAATCATTGGCATAAACAATCTTCTCTTATAATTCAAAATTTCATGAAACTTTAAAGATTTATTGATGTAAATAAAATGTATCTCCAAGTTTGATAGAAATAAAAATAATATGTTCCAGATTAATTTAGCTTAAAGTTACCACATATTTCCTGTATTTTATTTAATTTCCCACAAACCAACCAACCTGCATTACCAAATATTATGTGATTACCCGCAATGGGTTTGATATAAAAACAATTCATTTGGCAGTAGGTAAAGAAATAAGGTGATTAAAAGATTGAATTATACGTCGTAACTACCTGGACTCGGAGAATGCATTCGTCGAAGTCGTCTATATTTAAGGCAGTACACGACTGTAGTGATAATGGCCATAGCCGCTACTACTCCCAATATGGCGGCGACATACACCACGTAGGAAGTTTCATCAGAACCCTCTACACTGCCATAACGTGCGTTTAACCCTTGACCTCGTTCCTGTTCTTCATGGAGTTTTACACCTGAAAGGTCAGAGTTTTAACTTTATGTATCTTACTACTGTTACACAACGGTTTCGATAACCTCGCCTAAAAGTTTCCTCATAACTTTAGAGAGTCGAATTAGAACCCAGTTTTCGACGGATGAAAACGATCAGTTAACTCGATCCTTATTCTTGATCGTGCATTTTATTCCGAAATATAGTAATTTCCAAATTTTTTTAAACAAACTTTGTAAAATCTGGAGAATCAATTTTAACCATTTTTTTCTGTACTAAAAATAGTTATCAAAGAATTTCTATCAATAATAAAACAAACAGATAAATACTTAGTAAATTATATCTCTAAATAAACAACAAATGCCCTTTGATAGGTTAATACCAAGGATGGCTTTGATTGGTTAATACCAAGGATGGCTCCTTGATAAAGTTAATGATATATTTTGAAGGCAAAAGCAGTTGTGTAGATTGGTCATAGTGAACAATCTCGTTCGACAACCTCTGGCGTGATTTCAAGAGATCTAGGCACGCTAAGCTTAATATAAATCTTTCGAAGTCATTCTAGAGTCTGTTTGAACAACGCTAAAAATGTAAATATTTCGAAGTCACCCAAGAGTCTGTTTGAACAACACTAAAAATGGGAAAACAACAGGGGATCGGTATATAAATATTGCTCATGGATAAGTCACCAATACTTTTTGTATATAATAGCTTTGAGTGACGAAACCAGAACCTTAGAGATGAAAATAAAGTGCCATGTGCCATTCATGCTGCCATATTGAATGTAGGGCAAAGCGTGTGAATATTTTTAACGATTCGCAAGAGATTCAAACTACGACAACAAAATCAAATATACTTTTTAATAGTCTCACCCATTATACATGTTTATGCATCTGAAATCAATCTTAAATTTCAGTTCTATAATTTCGCCTAAATGGAGTGATGAGTCACTAATGCAAATACCGTTGTTTTTGTTTTGTTCATCATAAATACATGCAAGCGAGGAGATACATTATAGCCGTCAAGAGAACTTGTTTGGACCCTGAAATTGTACCCTTTACTTTTCGCAACTAAGTATTTGTAACCTCACGTTAATGTCCCTACAGTTTAATATATAAATAATTTGAAAACTATCTGCTGAAACAGACGATATGATGACTTTTGTAATAACCATAACATCTAGCGATGGGTGCATCACAAAATGGTCCCGCTCGTGAACAACAACTTGCTCAGCAGGGGTTTATACAGCGGTCTTTGTGATGGGAAAACAAAATCAGGAGGAAAGATATTGAGAGGAAATAACTCCTCTAAATTAGGTAGAAATAAAGACCATTCAAGGTATCATCAATATAAAGGTACATGTCAAATCTAGTTGCATTCCAACAGTCCTTGATAAAGCAATGTTACGGAAACCAAGGTCGGGAGGACGGATAATAAATGGGACATAACTCCTGTAGCTGACGTCGTGGAAAACTGGAATCGAACTCACTCAAGGTCTTATCACTATTTAACTGCATGCCAAGTTTAGGGTAAACTCCAGCTTGGTAAAGTTAAGCTGTGGAAACACAACTTAGGAGAGACAGGTGCTCAGGGGCCATAACCCCTCTAAATGATGACATGATGACGTAGAAGGTAGAAATCGAACTCTTTCTAGAGCTCATCAGTATAACGCATCATATCAGATTTGGTTAAAATACAAATGTTCCCTGTTAAGTTAACATGCGAAAACTAACTTGTTGACGGACGGACGGATGAACAAAATGGTTACTATAGTGTCCCAATAAAAGTTAAATACTGATCACAAAGCTTTAAAGTATGCTGAAAATGGCGATTATTTATTTACAAAAACTATAAGTCCCTGTAATAGGACCGTACCCAATTCTTTTAAGCCGCAACGTGACCATTTTTCATTCAACGCACTTTTTCTTAAAAAGAATGTAAAGGCCTTATTTCCCACAGAGATAAAATACAAAAATGGATAATCGTGATGGATTTTAATGTTAAAGTAGTGTGAACATAAGAAAAACTCCTTGCAATCTCAAATTTCCACTTAGCAGTGCTATGATAGATGGTGTGCATTTTGAATAACACAAGATTCATTTATATGCAGACCTTGTTTCAAGGAATTATGGATCCCAATCAAAACTTACATACCTTCCTCACACCTAAAGCCCGTCCAGCCATTTTTGCATAGGCACCTGTACGACCCTTGGGTGTTGAAGCATTGGCCGCCATTTTCACAAATGATGGTTTCACATTCATTGACATCTGAAATATAATTGTATCTGAATTAGACCAATTACTCACGAATTCTGTAGTCCCTTACTCTGAGAAACCTTGTTAAAACATATCTTGGACGTATCAAACTTCTACTGTTTTGGATCCCAATAGACACGCGCATATGAAAAGCATTCCTCGAACAATGCCCACGGACTCCTATTCAATTTGTACAATATTGAACAATATGGAATCATTCAAACCGCGATACAAGTAGTATGCACAAATATGTACATGTCCAACTATAGAAAAAAGTATTAAAAAAAATAACCTTTATCTCTAATGATAAAGAAAGTTCAATCAGACATTATACACATATGAATTAATGCACGCACACTCAGGTCGGGGAGGGTTGCAGATACCGTCAGAGAATTTTAAAACAAGTGTAGAAGTTGACCACATTTGCGGATATTTCCGTAAAAAACCGATTTTTCAACAGGTTTGAGTTTTTGTGGCGAATATGGCAAATTTGCAGATTTGTTCATCAATTGTTATATTTATCCCCACGCTTTTTCAAAATCGTATGGGAAATTGTGAGCGCCTCTTACTGTCTATCCGTCCATCTTGATATCTTATCCTACAATTTTAGACGAACATTGAGGAAACCAGGTGCAAAAAAGTGCAATTACTGCCAATATATATTTTTCAATGAAATATTGTATATGGAACTGGCAATTATGGACATAATTTTTCAGATATGAAAAGACGAAATTAGAAATGCATCCGACCTTTTCCACTGGGTATATCCTTACCCCCAGTGACTTAGCCCCTGGGCCATGACATGGAATCTAGTGACATCCCAAACCTATAACCATTCATGCACTTACTGGGCATGAAAAAAAAGCTGTGCAACTGATATTTGCCCCTGAATCTATCCCTAACCCCATGGCAGGGACTATCCCCTGGGTTATAACTTGGAAACTATTGACATCCCTACCTAAAACAACATATACATTTACTAGACATATCTGACATTCGCTGCTGGGTATATCCTTACTCCCACCCCCACCTTGGAATTAAGCTTTTGGGTCATAAATTGGAAATTATTGAGATCTCTACGTTCTAACTATGTATACATTTACTGGGCATGAAAAGACGAATTTAGATATGCAAACGATATTGGCCACTGGGTATATTTTTACCCCATAATGACTTAGCCCATAGGCCATTATTTGAAAACTATCAAGATATCTATAAATTAGCCCATAGGCCATTATTTGAAAACTATCAAGATATCTATAAATTAGCCCATAGGCCATTATTTGAAAACTATCAAGATATCTATAAATTAGCCCATAGGCCATTATTTGAAAACTATCAAGATATCTATAAATTAGCCCATAGGCCATTATTTGAAAACTATCAAGATATATATATAAAGTGGACACGAAAAGAGAAAATACACATTTACAGCTAATATTAGACCCTGGGTCAATCCTATTCTTTAGGGGCTTAGCCAAGAGGCCCAAGTGGAGAGTGGTTGTTAAAACGTGTAAGCGTGGGGATATATGTTTTATAAACACATACTTCTAGTCGTTTTGCTTGCTTCCGTATGTTTCTCTGCGTTTGCTGTCAATAAATACTAACTTTCTAAATCTTGAAACAATTTATAATGATTGAATGTATGCTGATGATCAATTACATGCATATCATCTTAGCATATAATTTTTTTATAAAAGAAAAACCTAATTATCAATTCCAGTTTTTTAAAAAAGCAGAATTTGCACATAGATCCAGATTTTTTAAGTTTGTGGATTTTTCTTGAGTTTATTCTGGTGGACTTTGTGCATTTTATGTAACGTTCTTGCGCTAACAAGTAAAGCATACCTTTTATTTAAAACTGGCACTATCTAAGCACTATTGGGGCCAGATAATACATACAAAATACAGTGATTCTAGGTAGAAAAGGTCACTGTATTTATGGGTTATTTGCAGAAACTGAAATATTTGTTCGGATCGAACACAAATTCGAAGGATCCAAAGTTTGTAATTCAATGTTTTATTTTACGTTCGGAGTAACAAGGGTTCGGACTTTACAGGTTTCATTGTATATATTATAGGCAGCTTAGTATGCATTAACTGACAGTATTAACAAGTAGCATATTCATTACACAATTTACAAAACTGTATATTTCTATCAGTGTAAAATTGGCATTGATTATACTTCACATATAATATATAAAATTGGCATTGATTATATTTCACATATAATATGACGAAACAATTCCCAGACCTTCTTATTATTTTAGAAAAAGAATATTAATGAAAACTATGGATCTTTTTTCATAAAACGTAGTACGTTTACTTATGTATTCATCTTAAATGCACTTAAAAACGTCTCAAATTTGTAGATGTATTCAACTTAAATGCATTCAAAAATAAAAGGAGTGAATTAACCCTGTGGTTGAAAAACCGCAAAGTCATGTTAAAACGTATAATTGAGAAACTGACTATAATTGGGATTTATTTATTTATGTTTTTTAAATTAAGGGGATACAATTTTTAGTTGAGGACATATGTGTCCTATACAGGTTAAATGTGGTGTCTGGTTAATGTTGCAAATTGCATCTTGATGGTATAACATAAGTTACATGGTTTATCCACCAAGTGACTGTATTCACTTGGTAATGCAGTTTCTAGAGAATTACAGATTGATCATTTGACTGATTACGATGAGTTCTTAAGTATCTTTGTTCGTGGTTTTGCAGTCATTTTTGTTGGTACACAAATTCGTGGATATGCCCACGATTGCTCTATTTTTACCTGTCTCGCACCTGTCTCCGGTGAATCCATCTTGGCATAGGCAGGTGTAAGAACCGTTACTGTTCTCACAGGTGCCATCGAATCTACAGGGTGTCTGCAAACATTCGTCTACATCTGAGAAGACAAGCATAGCCTGAAGGTTATTTGGGACATTTAATGTTACATATGGGGTTGTAAATCTGTGTGTGTGTGTGTGTGTGTGTGTGTGTGTGTGTGTGAGAGAGAGAGAGAGAGAGAGAGAGAGAGAGAGAGAGAGAGAGAGAGAGAAATAATTTTTAATCGGAAAAGATTGTGAAGTCTGGATTTATATACATTTGATTGCTATGAAACAACGACAGGCTCATTCTCCACTAAAGGAGCCATTTAGCACATGGTGATTCGAAACAATAAGTCCAGCTAATATTTTCATTTTATCCATTCTTACTGAATAAAATGAATTGGTTATTGTTTCCCTCTAGCTTACCTCTTTGATGAAATACAGGTAATTATTCAACCTTACCACTTGTATGTCAACAACAAATACGTTAAACTTGCCCAATTAAGAAATTCGCTAATAATTCCTGAAGAAATGTTTATCGCGCCAGTTCAATGTTATTATTGAACGTATTATTTTTTTAAACCAAACATTCTTCGGTAATTACATGGCAGATACTATTTTCGTCGGCCAATACTATTTGCATAGTATTCATCAAGCTTTTCATAGATTTCGTAGAATTCGCCAGAAAACAATATGCGCTGATATTATCAGAACATATGTGTTATGAACAGGTAATCAGCGAAGAAAACTTATTTTTCTAGCCCAGAACTCTCTTACTCTCCCTCCCTTAGAGATATTCAGGTATACAAATCAAAGAAACATCTGCCCATGGCGTGGATATTGCCTATATGTTGAGCACAGTCTCGAAGCATTGCTGCAAACCTTGCGACTTTGATAACAAGGTCCGAAGGATGTGCAAATGTGTATCAAAATTATTTGTCTATTGCTTCATAATGGACATATCAAATCCATCAAGCAGTTTTGCAAACAGAAGCAAACAAAAAACTTGAACCAGAACAGTGAGGAAAATCTGTTGCAACCGTGGCTTCATTTGACCCTAGGATCAAAGGGACGAGTAAGTTTCTGTATAAAGTGTGTTTGCTTCCTAGTGAATCATTCCGAGTATGAACAGAATCCATCAAAATATAAATAAAATATAAATCTTCTATAACTGTTTCCATGACCCTAAGTTCAATGTGACAATTGTATGTGTAGCAGAAAGAATTGTCTCTGTCTCATAATGATTTATTGCAAGTATCAAGATAATCCAATGAGGGATTTAAAAAATATAAGCAAATGAAAAACTGTAACCAAAACCGTAACAACCTGTTGACGCCGGCACCACTGGAAAAGGGATTGCTGTGTCTCGCTTTTCCACCAACGTTTGCTGGACAAAAGTGACTTGCTATACTTCATTTATATTTTCAAGGTAACGTGCCTATTCGTAACGTATCTGTCTGATAAAAAGTTACAAGTGCCATATAAAGGACAAGTGCAATATAAATGACAAGTTGTCACTCGTAAGATCGGTGAATTTATTTGGATGTCAGTCTTTGTAGATGTAAAGAGAGTAATGTTCTCCGAGATTCTAACGATATGGGTTAAAATTAAGGAAACCATGGTAACATATCTGTTTATAATTCGCGTAACACTTTGGATTAGAGTTGCATACACTTCTGAATAAAAAGAAGCATATACAATGTGGTTATAGTATATATGAGTTTCCCAAATCATCTTTAATACTTTTGAATTCACCTTGATGTATATATAAAAAGTGTTCTTAAAATGTGACAACGTATGTGTTGGAAAGTCTCCGATAGGCATAACAATTTAAAGCATTTCCGTTTCTAAATGACATCTGTAGATAGTCAACCTATGGTATTTTTGAAATCATTATCTTGTATCTCACAACAAGGAAGTGTATACTTTGAAGCGGTAAGCTGAATATTAATAATGTTATTGTGTTTTTAGGATACTATATGCTTCATAAAGACAGAAATAATTAAATTTATGTACATCTAGTGAGATTTTATGGATTTCTCCTGCAACGAATAATATCCAAATACTATTTTAAATCAGTTTTGATAATTTTATTTTATCTAAGTCAAAATGGTTTTCATACATTTTTATTTTACTACAGGCTCCATTCCGACAGTAAATTATGCAAAAGTCGCCTGTGAGTAGAGAATGGCTGGATTATTTTTTTAGTTTTTATGGGACAAGAACACTCTAAAGGTTATATCCTGCCGAGGCAAGCAGAGTCACGTGCCTGCCTAATCCAGGACACACCATGCTAGTCGATCTGGGATGGTTCAATGGTGGAAATCGAACCCGCATACCACTGGTCACGAGTAAAACGCCTTAACCACTGAGCCGCCGCGCGCGACTCCAAGTACAGAATGGATAGCAGAAAAAAAGGTGGCAACTGTCACCATTACCGCTGCTTAGCACAAGTATTAGCACCGTTGCAGCCACACTGCTGCGTTACCGTGGACGCCATTACTGCTGGTGATACTACTGCTACTGATACCACTGATGTTAACAGCAACAACAAAAAAGATGCGGTTACATACTTGCTTTGCAGCTACACATTCTCCTGTTCGATCATTGAATCCGGCAATTGAATGGATTATATCCAGGATCAGTGGCTACCTCCGCCTCATTGCCAACATGTGGATCATCTAGAGTTACTCAGGTTGTTCAAACATTTTGTAAAATCAATATAAGATACGTTTTCACATAACAACTACAGTAACAACAATAGCTGCAACAGAAACACTGCTGCTATTACTACTACTACTACCGCCGTAACAAATACAGTCGGTGCTGTCACTAGTACCACGCAACCACATGTTCTATGTGACTTACCGATTTGGCAGTGTGCCGCCATCCAACCCTCTTGACACAGACACAGGTAAGTTCCTTGAGTATTGAGACAAGTTCCATTGTTCTCACATCGAGTCTCAGCACATTCATTTACATCTGAAAGGAAAATTTATTCTTCACATTCAATAATTACATTTTGTAAGCATGGTTTGAAAGACAATTAAAAAAACCACGAGGAATGTGCAATCCCGTTCACAAATGCATGCATCTGAACGGAATTCTGGACGTGCCGCGATGAATTATGACGTTTGTCTTTGACGATGACTTAGATTTTGGAAAATTGGTCTCGAATTCTATAAAATCGAGTTTTCGGACCAATGCTTATCCGCATTGTGAGATATTTTCCCAAGTAATTCTTAAACGGAGCCGGTATATGAAGATTATGGCGACTTAGAGAGAGAGAGAGAGAGAGAGAGAGAGAGAGAGAGAGAGAGAGAGAGAGAGAGAGAGAGAGAGAGGAGTAAAACATGTAGAAGGTTTTAATACAAAAATGTTGTGAATCTTGATTTGTATAATTGCTTTGATACAACAACAGCAGAAGAAACAAAAACTGGCTACCGCCACTAACACCATAACTGCCGCTAAGTACTAATATAAGTACTGCAGCAACTACTGCTACTACCGTTGACGCCATTACTGCTCGTGATATCACCACCACCACTACCTACCTACCACCACACATTGTGCCTTTGATAACAGCAGCGAAACCAACAACAACAATAAAATAACAACAAAGTAGTTACACATTTGCTTTGCTTCTACGCATTCTCCGGTTCGATCCTTGAATCCGGCATTTGTATGGATTATATGTAGGGTCAGTAGTTGCTTCCGTCTCAAGGACAAAATAATGACAACAAGTGGGTTGTCGAGTGTGTGTGTATATATATATATATATATATATATATATATATATATATATATATATATATATATATGTTGTTTAAAACTACTACTACTACTACCGTTGCAACCAATGTTGCTGTCAAGACCAGGTACTGTCTTCCTCCATTCCTCTATACAGATTAGTAGATGAAGCATTCTAAATTTTTCCGATGGGTCAATTAAATACCTCCGCTACAAACAAAGGACCTGGGGTGTAAGAAAAGATCTTGCATGCTTCCCTATTGAAAAAAGCCGACTCGAAACATTCGTTTACATCTCCAGGGCTTAGCTGGGAATAGTCAAGTACTCATGCGAGTCCATATTGTTGCAAACATTTACATGGGTAGCATATTCCTTTATCATAAAGTTTTGTTATTCTCACATCTTTTTAATATGCCCTGTATTTGCACATCTTTTTAATATGCCCTGTATTCGCATATCTTTTTAACATGCCCTGCATTTGCACATCTTTTTAACATGCCCTGCATTTGCACATCTTTTTAATATGCCCTGCATTTGCACATCTTTTTAACATGCCCTGCATTTGTACATCTTTTTAACATGCCCTGTATTTTCACATCTTTTTAACATGCCCTGTATTTGCACATCTTTTTAACATGCCCTGCATTTGCACATCTTTTTAACATGCCCTGCATTTGCACATCTTTTTAACATGCCCTGCATTTGCACATCTTTTTAACATGCCCTGTATTTGTACATCTTTTTAACATGCCCTGTATTTGCACATCTTTTTAACATGCCCTGCATTTGCACATCTTTTTAATATGCCCTGCATTTGCACATCTTTTTAACATGCCCTGCATTTGCACATCTTTTTAACATGCCCTGCATTTGCACATCTTTTTAACATGCCCTGCATTTTCACATCTTTTTAACATGCCCTGCATTTGCACATCTTTTTAACATGCCCTGCATTTTCACATCTTTTTAACATGCCCTGCATTTGCATATCTTTTTAACATGCCCTGCATTTGCACATCTTTTTAACATGCCCTGCATTTGCACATCTTTTTAACATGCCCTGCATTTGCACATCTTTTTAACATGCCCTGCATTTGCACATCTTTTTAATATGCACTGTATTCGCATATCTTTTTAACATGCCCTGCGTACACACATCTTTTAAAGATGGCTTGTGTACTCATATCTTTTTAAGATGCACAGCATACAGATATCTTTCTAAGATGCCTTGCGTAGACACATCTTTTCAAGAGACACTGCGTACACATATCTTGTTAAGATGCCTTGCGTACTCAAATCCTTTTAAAACGCTATCTTTAAATCTTTAAATTATGATCTCACGACCTAGTTTAAATAAAGTCTCAAAACAATAGCAGAAAATCGATTATGTCAAGTATTAAAGTATCGAGTATGTCAAGTATTAAAGTATCGAATATGTCAAGTATTAATACGTATTGAAACTCAAAGATCGTCTGACTATGCCTATGAACTAAAGTGAATGTATTCAAGGAAGAATTCCATCGTGTATTTACAATATTCATCAAACATTACATGGTGATTATCCTAGCTGTAACAGTCAAATTCGAATGCGATTTTTATTTGGATTCATAGATTATTTTATCAAATCACTTAGATTTAAGTCAGCTTACTATATACACTTTGAATCTGTTGATTAACCGTTATTGAATGATACTTATCTCAGTTTATTGATTAGAGAGTAAACTCAGTTTTAAACAACATGCCTTAGATCGTGGCCGTGACAATAAAATATGTGGACTATATGGATATTTTTTTTACCAGTGTCACGTGACTTGCATAAATGACCACCCCCCCCCCCCACCCCCCCGCCAACTCGCTTACCCGGAGTAAATCTACTGGCCTTACGGCCAGGTAAGCTAAAACAACATCCTCAACAAAAGGTTTTTACTTTATTTTAGAAGACTTTTATTGAAAGGTGTAAACTAAACCAACAGAACACCAAGGAATATTAATAGGGGAATCAATGTTGCCACATATCACCATAAGTGTCTTATCTCCTTTAATGAGATTTCTTTCATTTCTGGCTTCAATTTACCTGCTGGCAAGACGTTCTATTAACTTTTATCCCGTGCCAGACGGAACCCCTATCCAGAATTTCGGTTGTAAAATATAACCTGTTTCAGCTAGATCTACCCCTTATATAGTGAGTGATCCCCATTTGTGCTCCCCCCCCCCCCTCGCCCCCACTTAATACACACACAGGACAGTTCTCCAATTGAATATCTGTCTTTATTTTTAAGAAGAATTTGTTTGCGAAGTTTTGAAAGGGTTGAAGTTAGTTCTCAATGTTAAATTATGTTTGGTTGATACTAATGCTACTGCTGTGACTGCTTCGGGTACTACTACTTCTCCACGCATCACTAAATCCACCACAACTAATTGCTCTAAGCACTGCTTTATAATTGCCTGTCATTACTGCTGCTGTTCGTGTTCTGCCCTACACCAAGAAAATGGTTAGCAGCAGCATAGAAAAGAAAGATGAATATTTCGAGTTGGCGATATGTCACTCCCCACCCCACTTGACGGGCACTTGTAAGACCCTTGTGTATTGAGGCAAATTATATTGTTCTCACATACATTCTCGGTACATTCATTAACATATAAAAAGACAACTGAATTTCACAATTAAATATATATTCTTTGACATGACTCTTACAGAAAAAGGTTGAAATTATAGCAGTTGAATGTCAAACTATTGATATAAATAATAAATAATGTCTTAATAATACAACTACTACTACTACTAATATTCTTGTTATTATTATTATTATTATTATTATTATTATTATTATTATTATTATTATTATTGTTTCTAAACAACACCTACAATATTTACTACTACTATATACTGCTACTACTACAACATGTATTACTACTGCTAATACTACAACTACTACAACAAATATACTAATACAACATCAACTACTATTACTATCAATATTAGTACTGCTGCTGCTGTTGCTGACAGTACTACTACTCTATGAACTATTAAAACTGCAAGAACCACCAACCCAAATTCAAACATAATCGTACTTACTGCTTTCATTAGCACACATTATTTTGTTTGGGGTAGTTTTTTGTATCCCTCTCCCAGTATTTTAATACTAGTACATAACACACGTAAGTTATCGAATTGGCATTGTGACCCCTTCCACCTTTTTGTGTATTGAGGCAATTGCCACTGTTCTCACGTCCAGTCTCTGTACATTCAAACAAACAACAAAACAACAACAACAACAACAACAACAACAACAACAACAAAAAGTAACGAGTGAATATCTCAATGATATGTGTCTTTGTTAAGACGGTTTATTTTACTGAAAAATGTTCCTTACAGAAATGAAGTAAGATGAGTTAGCCTCGAGTAACCACTTTTCGTTCACTTAAGGTGAATTTTAACGCGTTCGTTATAATATTATGATAATCGATTCAAATAAACCATACGAGTGCTCAACTATATCTACTTCAATTAATCAGCGTGAAAAACATTTTGGCATTCATGTACATTAGTTCATAATTACCGTTTTTCCGAGCGTGTGGATGTTTACTTATTTCCGGAATTGACATCCATGGTTAGTGACACTGGCTAAAAAGTCACGTGGCATATGACCGGACCGTGCCAGTTAGACCAAGGTATGGATATTATTAGTTTATAGCGTCTACGTATTTTTGAAATAAAAAAAAAATATATATATAAATGAATTTTTTTTCTCTGTTAATTCTATATGCAGTTTGTGCACTTACATTACTGCTTGCTTGTTCTTTACCATATTATGCACATGACTCAATAGACTGAGAGAGAGACAGACAGACATACAGAGAGACAGAGGAGAGAGAAATTTGAAAATAGACACTGGTGAATAGATACACATTTATTATAATAGATTTAATGTCTTTTGATATAGAATATATGTTTATTATGAAATAATACTGAAACGAAAAAGTCCGTAGTGAATATACATTTTGAGTGTAAATTGTTCTTACCTTGTATAAGAAACCCACATGATTAAAACCAAATATTTACATTGGCTATCTAGTTGTATTAATTCCCAAAGTTGGTTTTTCTGATCAAAATATGTAAACAAAGTCATCACGTGATCGGCGGGGCTATCTTTAGCATATAATAGAAAATTCAAGGCCAAAATGTCTCACACAAAAAAGGCATTAGTGAAAACATAGATTTTCATAATGATTTTTTTAAATTACATGAAATTACCTTTTTGAATCTCATTTTGTTTGATTTTACTATATAATTAAATTCTGTCACTCTTTAAGAACGCTGGTGACACAGCTGATGACATCATTATCTCGCAACAAGCGCGTTAGATCGCGAGAAACATGGCGCACGATTGAAGAACGAAAACGACATATGGCCGTTGGACCATATATTTAACCATGTCGATGTATGCCTCCAATTCCTTTTCTCCATCGACCTATTTTTATCCTTTCTTCTTATTATTATTAGAGCAGCAACAACAGCCACAACACTTATTTCTCCTATTACTGCTTCTACAAATACTACTTTCATTGCGATTACCACCACTACTATTATATGTGCTTCTAAAACATAAACCATTGTAAACTCCCAGTAATGCTACTTCATTCCTGTGTGCTGTGTGTAGCCTATCTTCCAACAGAATTTAGTTTAAACATATTTTATTTAATAAATTTGTAGTTGGAGATTACAAGATGTACAATATAGAAGGTAAAGGATTAGAACAAAAGCTAATTGCTTATAATGTTCTCCTTTGACGATACAAAACTTGTAAATATATGTGAATATATGAATATATGGCAGACGATACTGAGTTTTAATGACAAACCAAATTAAATTATTGATAGTCAAAGTGAAGAGTCTATTGGTTCAACAATAGCATTTAACCAATGTATATAATGCACAAAGATGAACAACGAGGGGGTAGGCGAAAGACCAGGATAAAGAAACGAAAGAAGTTAAAAGGAGAAACTGTCCATTAAAATGTGTAGAACATTGTGTAGAAAGTTGAGAAAACAAGGGGAAAAGAAAGGGGATGAACAAAAAATAGGAAGAAAAAGCGAGATTAAAAGTGAATATTACGTCTTTCTAGAGCGAGTCGTTGCAGAAGCGATGGCGAATCCTTTGTAAACAAAAAAGGGGGGAATCAATTTGTGAACGGCATCGACTATACGAATTTTTTTTTTTTGGGGTGGGTTTAACGCCATTTTCCCGCACATGATAGGCTATGCATGGTGGCCAGTATGCTTGGTGGAGGAAGAACCCGGGAAGAACCACCGACCCCAATGGAAGCTACTGGCAAGCTTTCTTACACACCAAGTTGGCGAAGTCGAGACTCGAACCCACGCGGACAGAGGTATGATGTCAGTGATCTGTAAAGGCGAGCGCCTTAGACCACTTGGCCACTATGGTAATTTAACTTTAAATACCTTCTTGTATGGTCACTTAACCCCTGAAAATACGAAAGTTTACTTCATATGGAACCGTTGTATCACCATGCAAGAAAGTATTTAACGTTAAATTACCATATGGTGTGAGATATTGAAACAGTTCGATGCGTTGTTCTTGTTAATAAACGCAAGAAAAAAGAAGTGTTGCACACTTTCTACAAATACACATCTACAAAAACTGCTCATATGAATGACAGTTACTAAACCTAATATGAATGACAGTTACTAGACCTCATATGAATGACAGTTACTAGACCTCATATGAATGACAGTTACTAGACCTAATATGAATATCAGTTACTAGACCTTATATGAATGACAGTTACTAGACCTCATATGAATGACAGTTACTAGACCTTATATGAATGACAGTTACTAGACCTAATATGAATGACAGTTACTAGACCTAATATGAATGACAGTTACTAGACCTCATATGAATATCAGTTACTAGACCTCATATGAATGACAGTTACTAGACCTAATATGAATGACAATTACTAGACCTAATATGAATATCAGTTACCAGACCTCATATGAATATCAGTTGATAGACCTCATATGAATGACAGTTACTAGACCTCATATGAATGACAGTTACTAGACCTCATATGAATGACAGTTACTGGACCTAATATGAATGACAGTTACTAGACCTCATATGAATGACAGTTACTAGACCTCATATGAATATCAGTTAATATACCTCATATGAATGACAGTTACTAGACCTCATATGAATGACAGTTACTAGACCTAATATGAATGACAGTTACTAGACCTCATATGAATGACAGTTACTGGACCTAATATGAATGACAGTTACTAGACCTCATATGAATGACAGTTACTAGACCTCATATGAATATCAGTTAATATACCTCATATGAATGACAGTTACTAGACCTCATATGAATGACAGTTACTAGACCTCATATGAATGACAGTTACTAGACCTCATGTGAATGACAGTTACTAGACTTCATATGAATATCAGTTAATAGACCTCATATGAATGACAGTTACTAGACCTCATATGAATGACAGTTACTAGACCTCATATGAATGACAGTTACTAGACCTCATATGAATATCAGTTAATAGACCTCATATGAATGACAGTTACTAGACCTCATATGAATGACAGTTACTAGACCTAATATGAATGACAGTTACTAGACCTCATACAAATACTTGAGACTCTGCATAGTTTCTACATTCTGTCCAACTCGAAGAGAAAACATCTGACTATTTGCCATTTTACATATTAGTACGTGGAAAATGTGACTTACTGATTTGGCAGTATGCCCCCGTCCAACCCCGTTTAACAAAGACATTTGTAAGACCCTTGCGTTTTGTGGTAAGTATCATTTTTCTTACATACTGTCTCCAAATAAATTAACATCTAAGAACTGAAGAAACTTGAAATGTCATACACATGTTTGAATGTTAACTTATGGATATGAATCATTTCTGGCAGAAGGCATTCACACAGCCGTCAATTTTCATATCTGCCTTTTTGTAGACATTATTGTCTTTCTTTGTACTTTCCATTTTAATTAGCATTAGAGAAAGGAAAATGTATTAGGTACATTTGACCAGCCCCATGTATATCTATGAACCTATATAATACTCATAATAATAATAAGAATATTATTATTATTATTATTATTATCATTATTATTATTATCTCCACATCAACAATAAAATATACTACTACCAGTACATCCAAGCTGCTCTGTGTACTACGGCTTTGACTGGTGAAATTCTGCTGGTCACAGTACTTTGTAATCAGTCACTCATAGCAGCTTGACACTTAACTCCTAGAGAATGTGACTTACCGCATTCCTCCCCCTCCCAGCCAGTTTGATACATACACATATAAGACCATTGTGTATTGAGGCAAGTTCCATTCTTCTCACATATAGTCTGTGCACATTAATTAACATCTGAAAACAGTTGAACTTCTCAAATATATATACATTCTTTGAGATGACTTTTACTGAAAAGCGTTGAACATATGCCTGTCGATGTTAAGTTATAGATGTTAATGTTAAGTTATAGATGTCTATGTTAAATTATAGATGTCAATGTTAAGTTATAGATGTTAATGTTAAGCTATTAATATGAATAATAAGTAGCACTAGGTATTCACACAGCTCTCTATCTGTTTATATTTCCCATACGATTGTCTTTCATTGTACTTTTAACTTGAATTATCCGTTTAGAAAAGAAAAACAGACGAGATACAATTAACCAGATTCATGTATATCCACCAACCTATTCATCTGTATACTACTACTACTAGTTATTATTATTATTATTATTATTATTATTATTAGCTCACCTGGCTGTTAGGCCAAGTGGTTATGACATAACCTGATACCGTCGTGCGTCCGTCAACAATTGCTTTTTAAAATTTCTTCATAAAAACTGTCTGACCAATTCTGACCAAATTTGGTACAGAGCATCCTGGCATAAAGGGCTTTCAAGTTTTTTTCAAACGATGTCTATTTGCCATCAAATATGACCGCCGTTACTAAAAATAGAAAAACCCCTTTAAATGATTCCTTCTTCAAACCGCTGAATAGAATTTGACTTAATTTGAAAGAAAGCATCCTGGCATGAAAACTTTTCACAAACTGGACAAAATTTAACAGAAAGCATCCTGGCATAAAGGGCTTTCAAAGTTGTACAACCAGTGCTAATTTGCCATCAAATATGTAACGCATTACTATACATAGCAAAACCTTTAAACGGCTTCTTCTCCGAAGTCGCTGAACAGAATTTGATCACGTTTGAAAGCAAGCATGCCAGCATAAAGACCTTTCACATTTGAATGATTGATACCGATCAACCAATGAATATTTACCCCATTACTTAAATAGAAATACCTTGAAACGAAGTATTCTCCAAAACCGTTCAATAGAAGTTGACTAAACTTGACAGAAAGCATCCTAGCATAAAATCATTTCTAATGTATAGAACCGATGCTGATCTGCCATCAAATATTAACGCCGTTACTAAAATAGAAAAACCGGTTCACAAAAACCGATCAGAAGAATCTGACCAAACTCTACAGAAAGCATCCTGACAGAAAGGGCTTTTGAATTTGCACAAATAATGCCAATCCATTACCAAAAGTTGAAAAACATTTACACAACTTTATGTAAAAAAAATAATGCTGAACAGAATTTTACCAAAATTGATACAAAACATCCCTGCATAGGGGCCTTTCAATATTGGACAAATGATGCTGATAAACCATCAAATATAGATGAAGATATGAAAAAACTAGTGAAACCTTGAAACAGAAGTTTTCGTAATATATGGAATCAACAGCTTTGGAGGGAATTTCAACAGAAAGCATCATATTGACACAGATTTCTTGGCCAACTGCTCTTGCATTTGGCTATTAGGCAAATACCAGCCGCAGGCAGACTTGGGCCTCTTGCATTTGGCTATTAGGCAAACACCAGCCGCAGGCAGACTTGGGCCTCTTGTCATTATTATCACGTCTCTAAATATTTTGAATAATATTAGAAGACGGTAAATGGTCTGATTTAAACTTCATTGCAGCAAACTGGAATATAAATTTAAAAAGCGACAAAATGTACCTTCTTCTTCATAGTCTTGCATTTTTGTTTTATCATAAGATGTAATTGCCCTATATGAACTGATAGATTTCTTTTTCATGAATGAATTCCTATTTAACGAACGTATCGTAATTGGTCAAAGAAAAGAATACATATATGTTGTTTGATAATTGCAATCAATATTCTGATCAATATGTAAGCACCTTAATATATATATATATATATATATATATATATATATATATATATATATATATATATATATTCAAGTGGCATTGAAATTTAGGTACATCATTATGAAATAAAGGAGAAATTTCTTTTCACAAAACAGCTGATATATTTGATCAATATTAGTCGAAATGTTAGAAGTTATGAGGATTTAAACTTTTTCAGGAAATGTAACTCCTCTCAAAATTAATGCCTTTATGTATATGGTACGTCAGATATAATGCTGAGATTTTTAGAAATTCAACTCTTCTGATAGATCCTTGCAATTTTGAATGCTGCTAAAATTATCCAAATAACGATGCAAATGTGTTTCAGTATCTTGCACGGGTTCTTTCAAATTTAAATAAAATTACCTATAATTTGTGTTAAAATAGATGTTTAAACTTTACAAATGTGTGTAATCTCTTTTATAATATAATCAGAATTCTGGAGTATTAAATTAAACTTAAATCTCTCAAACATTTCTGAATGGTCACGGTTGTTTATATCAAGCTGTCCTATTTATTAGAAAAGATTATTTTTATTATTATTATTATTATTAAAAAACAACAACACAAAATGTATCTTCTACTACTCTATACAACTACTACATGTATCACTACTATTGCATTTCTGTGCACTACTAAAATTACAAAAACCACCAAGACAAGAACATTCATATAACTGTATTTACTGCTCTCTTCAGCAAAACGTGTTTTTTTTTTACGTAGCTGTTTGTAACCCCCTCTCAGAATTTAAATACTAGGATATGGAACATGTAACCTACCGAGTTGGCAGTATGTCCTTCCCAACCCTCTCGACACAAACACTTGTACAAACCTTTTTTATTGAGGCAAGTTCCATTGTTCTCACATTGAGTCTGAGCACATTCATCTAAAGCATGAAGTTCTCAATTAAAAATGTATCTAAAGCATGAATTTCTCAATTAAAAATGTATTTTTGAGATGATAGCAACTTAGAAAGGTAGCGTTTTGAAAGTTTATAGACGCTGTTAGTTTCTTTCGGCATTCACTTGTCCGTCGGTTTCAATTTTTATTTTCTTAACAAAAAGTTTCTTGCTAATTATTTTTAAAACATTTCTTATAGAAAGAAACAAGACGTGATAAAGGTGCATAAAAAATTCTTTCAGTTTAATCTCCACCTACCGATTACTCTATTATTATTATTATTACTACTTCAGAAACATCAACAAAATAGAAGCGTTTAACAATACTGATCCCTTTTTACGACCCCTACGGCTGCGGAGTTGGTAATATGCCCTCTCTCACACCACTTGACACAGGCGCATATACTGAGTAAGTTTTATTGTTGTCACATCCACTCCCAGTACATTTATTCACATTTAAAAGTAACATAACTTCTACGTGAAACTGTACTTTATGTGATGATTTTTATTCCTAAACTTCGAAAGAATGCAAGTTTGGAGGTTTGCTTATAGCAATGAACCATCAATGGCAGCAGACGTACACATAAACTTCGAATTTTGGAAAATTGTTTAGAAGCAATTTTAAGTTTTTGTAGAGTTTTGCTTGGATTGCGATTTTTTTTCTATTTTTTTTCTCTCGACCAACTTATTATTATTATTATTATTATTATTATTATATCAGCAGCAACAACAAGTACTATTACTCTACCAATACTACTGCTGCTGATGCTACTACTAGTAGTACCAAGAGTCCTCTATGCACTACAAAAGCACCAATACTACCAACACAACTAATCATAATACTCCTTCCTTTCCTTGTCGCTGCTGTTTGTAACCTAAAACCCAGTAACATTTATCTGCTAGTACATGGACCTGGAAAATGTGATTTACCGAGTGTGCCCCTTTCCACCCATCTCGACATAGGCACTGGTACGACCATTGTATATTGAGGCAAGTTCCATTGTTCTCATCATATTTAGTCCCAGTACATTCATGTAAGTCTAAGAACGATTGAATTTCTCAACTAAAGACATGCTTCTTGACATGACTTCTATTGTGAACATAAAAAGGAATACAAGCTTAAATATTAAATTAAACATATATAAATCACTAGCGGCCGTCGGTGTAAAACCATGCTCAAAACGATTGCTATTTCTTAGTAGTTTTTACCAAATATTTTATTACAGAAAGGAAGTAAGATAAGTTAAATTTTCTTCTTCCAACATAAAAAACAACAATTACTTCTGTTACGATAACTTTTATCAATACTACTTCTGGGGTTATTACTACTACTACAATTGCTTGTATCCCCCTCCCAACATTTTGATACTATTTATCTTTCTTTTTCATCTTCACAGAGAACCACCAACAACATGAAATTAAATTATTTCTATAACTAATACCTTTGCCATTATTACTTTCGCTGCGGCTGCTACTACTACTACTACGATGAAATGGCTCGATCAGACATAGAGCTCAGAACTTCTCCATACCACATATCAGATATTATCTGTATTTGATGGACATAAAGAAGAACAAGAAAGAAGAAAGTCAGCTGATTTGTTTTCTTTACGCTACCAGGTGTTATCTGTCTCTAACTACCATAAGTTAAGAGAGAGAGAGAGAGAGAGAGAGAGAGAGAGAGAGAGAGAGAGAGAGAGAGAGAGAGAGAGAGAGAGAGAGTTCTCCATGGTACTATGGAAATTTTCTGTGCCTGATTGACATAGATAAACGGGAAATAGGCTCACTATCTTAGATCTTTTTTGCACTAAAAGCGACAATACGTTACAGCAGCATTCAACCAATATGTAAATTGTTCTTTATGAATAATTGCAGCAAACAGAGTCCTAACAATACTCTTCTGGTTAAGTGAGCCGTGTCCTCAATGCTCGATAAGAAGAAAAGAAAGTTCATAGAGAAGTCAGAACAAAAGAGCATGGTAGTAAGCTATATTATTCATTTAAAAAAATATAAAAATAACTAATTATTGAATAGCTGTATGTGGTGCTTTAATCTTCTCAAACCGACCTCTTATTTTTTTTCCGGCTTTGCCGAAGAGTACAAGTGTATAGAATATATTTCCAGATGTTTATAAAATTTTATTAGTTCTACAAAACCACAAAACTTGGAGTGATATATATATATATATATATATATATATATATATATATATATATATATATATATATATATATATATATATATATATATATATATATTGTTATGTATGATGTTTATATAATATTATAAATATTTTAGGAAATTATAAATGTTTCTTCACTTTAATATTTGCTTAAATCTTAATGTTATCAGGAAAAACATGTTTAACTAGTGTCCTTGAATTAGGTTGTTTTGATCAATATAATGTTTTCTCAATTTGAAGGTCAAGGTTGAATTTTGTTTACAGTTAGAATTCTATTAAGATGGCTCATATTCTAGAACATTCTGTCATGTGACCAATCTTTATATATACCATGTTTGGTGGACATTTTTTCAGTTTTGACATTACCATCAGTCTTGTAAAGAGCTATTACAGTTGTGAAAATTCATTCCAAATTCTAAGAGAGGAATTATTTTAAATATTCATTGGATTATAACAGTGCTCACAAACTTTTGGATTTTGGATTTTTAATTGATGATTTTGGAATTATGTGAACTTATTCAGAGATTTTGGAATACTTCATTTTGACATCAGCACATCAAAGATTACTAGTACATCGGGACTTTGGAGACCATTGGCACACAATAACATTCAAGGACACAGCCGTGAATTCGGAACATTCTATATTTAGGACTTGTGATTAGAACAATCATTCTTATTGGATTATTAGGATTTCAAAACACATTACTGTAAGTGACTTTTTGATTTTTTCATTTTAATTATCTAGTAATAAATTGCTTGTTGATTTTTACTTGATTTGTTGGTTTCACTTTCTTTCTGTTACATTTTTCTTAGACCATAGAGTCGTAACAATATATATATATATATATATATATATATATATATATATATATATATATATATATATATATGGGGTTGTCGCCCTCAGCCCAATGGAAACGTCAGTTCTGGGCTTGGATTGACCCATCGCAGCCTGTGTATAGGGGAACTAAGGTTCGGTCAGTAGCAATGGGGCCCGATTAACGGGCTGAGCTAGCGGTTGGCACTGTATGCGTTGCAGGCGTCAGATATGTTTGAAGGGCAGGTATTATTACAGAAAGAATTCTCATCAGTGATGTATATATTGTTTATAGAAATTCTCGCAATGGTAATTGTGTTGTTTCCTGCGGTGAAGTCCCTGGTACTGATTTGAAAAACTGTCCCTTCTGTGGGCGAAAGGTACGAAAGTCACAGAAGAGTTTGTCCAGTCTGTGTGGAGTGACACCGGGCTTCGTAATATTCTAAATCTGAAGATGGTCGGATTCTGCGGGAGATCTTGTTGCAATGGTGTTGAGGCCTCTCGAAGCGAGGACGATAATATCGATGTTGGCGTTGCTTAAGTGGGCGAAAGAAATTCCCCGGTCGCAAAGATTTTGGTGTGGGTATTTTTCTTTCATAGTAGTTGTGCGGAGTGACACCTGATTTCATTATGTTCTCCAGAAATTATGACGATATAAATTTCGTTCACACCAATTATGATGAAATAATTGGTTTTGTCGTTTCCGCCGATTGATCATGAAGGTGGGTTCTCACCACGATTCCAAAGAAAGTTTTTGCCGGGAAAACTCCGCAAACCGAAAGGTGAGGGTTCGTGAGAGCATGTTGACCTACTCTTCGTCACAGTGACTTAAAAGCAATCACTCCATCGAGGGTTTTCGGAATAGGATGTTAACAATTTTACGGGGATGTGAGAGGTGGCCAGGTCTGATACTATCTATAACGTATTGAAGAGAAATCTCAGGAATGCAGATACAGTTATGATTGTGTCTGCTTCCCGCGAGTCCATTATATAGACTCATTTGTCCAGAAGGTGCCGAAACCTCATCAAAATGGACATAGCAAAAGAACAACTAAAGTAACCCGTGATAACAAACACGATGCTATCACTCAACACATTTTTAAGTGTACAGGTAGGGCCAGGAACGATCAGACATAGCGTTCAGAACTTCTCCAAGCTACATATCAGATGTTATCTGTATCTGATTGACATAAAGTAGAACAGAAAAAAGTAGGTTGATTTATTTTCTTTACGCTACAAGGTGTTATCTGTCTATAAGTGACATAAGGTACGAGAGAGAGAGAACGAGAGAGAGAGAGAGAGAGAGATAGAGAGAGAGAGAGGGAAACAGATACTGAGACAGAGTGTCGTCGGCTGACTTATCTTCTCCAAGGTACCAGGTGTTATCTGTCCCTGACTGACATAGGGAAAGTCGGCTCACTATCTGATTCCTTTTGTACTTAAAGCAAGATACAACAGCATTACAGCAGCATACAACCAATATGCAAATTCTACATTAGGAAACACTGTCGCAAAGTCAGTCTTACCACAATTACTACTACTTTATTCGCATCCAAGTAAGGACAAATACCATTACATCTAACCGCAATACTACTTCCTTTCCTTTCCGATACAGTATGTACTCTGTCCTCAAGCAGCATTTTGATACTAGTAAATGAAACATGTCACTATGCTACTTCTGCAACTTAACTACTGTATGCGCTATTAAAACTAGAACAAGCACTAACACAAGTACACTTAGCATTGTACTACGGCTTTCACTGCCAATGACTGTTTGCCGCAGCTGTTTGTAAGCACTCACCCGTAGTACTCACCAGTACTACCACCACTACTACTACTTCGAACTACTACTACAAATACTACTACACGAAGGACTACAAAAACTAAAAGAAACACCAAGATAGCTCACCTTGAATCGTACTTACTGCTTTCATTAACAAATGTTCTTCTTTATTTAGTTATTTGTATCCCCCCTCCCAGCAATTAGATACTAGTAAATGGAACATATAACTTACCGAGTTGGCAGTGTGCCCCCTCCCACCCCTCTTGACAGAGACACTTGTACGACCCTTCTGTATTGAGGCAAGTTCCATTGTTCTCACATCCAGTCTCAGCACATTCATTTATATCTATTAAAAAAAATAATATTTCACGATGATATATATTCTTATTGAGATGGCTTTTACTGAAAAATGTGAAAGGATTAAAATTTTAATGTTAAATGACACATAAATTAATGGCAGTGCGCATTTACAGGGCCATCGGTGTCAAGCAATATTCAATGTGTTTGTCATATTTTATAAGTTGTTCTTACTTACATAAAGGAAGATACAATTTATCTTTGTTGTTTCATATATATATATATATATATATATATATATATATATATATATATATATATATATATATATATATATATATATATATATATATATATATATATATATATATATAACCAATTGAATTTCTCAATGATATATGTACTTCTTGTGACGACATTTACTAAAAACAATAACAAAAAACAAAACAAAACAGAAAAAAACCCAACAAAACAACAATTGAATTCGTCAATGATATATGTACTTCTTGTGATTACATTTACTAAAAATTGTTAAAGGTTATAAATATGGATCATATATTATAGAATTACTAGTGGCAGTGGACAATCGCGCTGTTGTCAGTGCGAAACCATGTTCAAAACGATTGCCATTCTTAACATTTTTTGCATATATTTTTTTTTTTACAGAAAGAAGGCAAGGTAAATGACATTAAACATTGTACATGTACATGTCCATATTTTTCTCTCCATCAATCTATTTATTTTTATCTTGTTCTTCTTCGGCTACCAACAACACAAACAACAATAACACCAACTACTTTTGTTACAAAAAAGCTACCAATATTACTGTGCCGCTGTTGCTAGTACAACTATATACATATATATATAGAACAAGAACTGGAGTGTCAGAACACATAAAATCTCGCTTGCACATATTTATTTAGACATAAAATCTCGCTTGCACATATTTATTTAGACATAAAATCTCGCTTGCACATATTTATTTAGACATAAAATCATTATATGTATCAATATTCTGTACAGAGTGATGATAAAGGCAAACCAAGTGATTGAAGCAGGTCACAGTACATTTTTCTTTAATATGGTGGCGATTTACTTCTAAAAAGATATGCTCTTATCAAGTTTGATGACTATACAGGCAAAAGGGTAACCATAGTCTCATATAAACGTCATAAGTGTACATAGCCATTGTGAAAATAAAGACACAGAGTCCTACTATTGATATCATGATGTAATACTCCTCAGGATGCATGCACAGAGATAGTTTCATGACTGTACGAGTAAACGTGTCCAAGAAAATGACCTAGAAATACAAAATGCACATGACCTAAACATAGAACGTGAAAATTAGGTCAAAGTGACATATTTTTAACACAATGGTTCACTACTCTTCCTAAATGAAAATGGAGCTGCGCAAATATCCAATATGGCCGCCACAGCAGCCATCTTGAAAATCTTGTTATCGCTACTCCTCCTGAGTGGATGGTCATATCAACATGGGGTTTTCACTAAAAGACTTCTTATAATGCGGCAGTGCGTATTCACTCGGCCGTTGGTGTCAAACAGTGTTTGAAGCGCTTGTCGTACTTTATGGGTTTTGTTTCCATACAGAAGAAATACATTTACATTTAACCATGTTAATGTATACCTCCAGCTCCTTCTCTCCATCAGTCTATTTACCTTTCTTCTTCTTATCCTAGAGCAACAACAACAACAGAAAAAAATATTTCTGTTACTAAAACCTCTGCCAATACTACTTTTGCTGCCAATACTACTTTTGCTGCCAATACTACTTTTGCTGCCAATACTACTGCAACTACTACTACTATTATATTTGCTTATAATTACACACAAACTGCCATTATATCTAACAGTAATACTACTTCGTTTCCTTGCCAGTACTGCATGTACTCTATCCTCCAGCAGCATTCTGATACTAGTACATGGACAATGTCACTACTGCTACCACTACTACAACTAAACTACTATGTGTACTATTAAAACCTGACGAACCACCAACACAGGTACACCTAGTACTGTACCACGGATTTCAAGGGGAAAAGTCTGTTTATCCCAGCTTTTTGTAACCATTCACCCCAGCATTTTGACAGTTGCAAATGGAAAATGTGACTTACCTAGTTCGCAGTGTTCCGCCTTCCATCCCTCTCGACAAAAACACTTGTGCGACCCTTGTGTATTGAGGCAAGTTCCATTGTTCTCACAACCAGCCTCAGCACATTCATTCATGTCTAAAAAGAATTTAATTTCTCAATTATATATGTACTTCTTGAGATGAAATCTACTGAAAGCTGTTAAAGGATAAAAATGTGAATGATACATGACAGAATTACACTACTGTTGCCACTATTACTACTACTGCGTTTATTTCCATATGTGTTTTGAACAAGAACCTAATCTGTTCGAAGACATCGCAGCTCGCTTGGACATATGTATTTAGACACAACTACTATTTCTACTACTAGTACCACAACTACTACTACTTCAATCATTACTACTACTGCCACTATTAGTGTTATTTATAGACAGTTGTTTGTATTCCCCCCAGCATTTAGATACTTGTACATAGGACATGTAACTTACCGAGTTGGCAGTGTGCACCCTCCCACCCCTCTCGACACAGGCATTTGTATGACCCTTGTGTATTGAGGCAGATTCCATTGTTCTCACATCCAGCTTTAGCACATTCATTTATATCTAAAAACAATTAAATTTCTCAATGATAGATATATTTCTTGATGTGACTTTTACTCAAAGCTGTGAAAGGGTACAAGTATGCATTCTAAATGAAAGAATTAGTAGTGGCAGTGGGTATTTATGCGGCCATCGTCGAAAAGCCATGTCCAAAACATTGCCATTCTAAGTAAATGTTTTCCACATTTTTTATTAAAGAAAAGGAAGTAACATGAGTTACATTTAACCTTGTTGATGTATGCCTCCATATCTTGCTCTCCACCTAACTATTTATCTTTCTTCTATTTCTACTCCTTTCAATATAGAAAGAAAAATAACAACAATTATTTTTGCTACATAAACTTATACCAATACTTTTGCTGCGCTGTTTCTATTCACAAATCAAGTGGTTTAAGTTGGTCACAGTTACTGTTTTCTATAATATGGTGGATGTATACTTCTAAAGAGATATACTTATATATAGTTTGATGACTATACAAGCAACAGGGTCAAAACAAAAAAACGTCACCTTAACATCAAAGGTGTACATAGTGACTGAAGTGTAAAAATGAGGACACGGTGTCCCAGTTTTGACATCACGATGCACTATTTCTCAGGATGCATGTACATATCTATTTGTATGACTGCACGAGTAAGCGTGCTGAAAAAACTGACGTAGGCGTAATACTTCTACATTATCACCAGAGAATAAAAGAGTAGGTCACAGTGTACCACATTTGGCACGATGGTGCAGTGCTCCATAGGATGTATCTACACATTGAATTTAATGATTGTTCAGGCAGTAGTATCTGTGTAACTAACCAAAAGACACAAAGTGTATCCATGTGCAATGAAGACTGAAATGTAGGTCAAAGTGAAATGTTGTTAACGTGGTGGTATACTACTCTTCAGGATGTATGAGCACATAAACTTTCATGACCGCTGAGGCAGTAGTGTCTGAGATATATTGTTAAATATGAAAGTTCTACATTTGCTAACGTCAACGTCGACGACGAAGACTATGATAATATTGGTAGGGTATGAGCTGTTCTGCACTGCAACAACTACTACTTCTACTAGATCTGCCACTACTACTACTACTACTGCTGTTAATAGTATTACCACCACTACTACTTATATTTCCCATACTACCGCTTCGAAGACTACTAAAACTTCCATAACCACCAAGAGAGAGTACCTTTTAATCGTACTGCTTTGATTAGCTAAAGATGTTTTTTGACGTAGTTGTTTGTATTCATCTCCCAGCACTTATATACAGGTACATGGAACATGTTGCTTACCCATCTGGCAGTGTGTGCTCTCCCACCCTTCTCGACACAGACACTTGAACGACCCTTGTGTATTAAGGCAAGTTCCATTGTTTTCACACCAAGTCTCAGCACATTCATTTACATCTGAAAGCAATTGAATTTCTTGATGATATATGTACTTCTTGTAATGACGTTTACTAAAAACTGTGAAAGGATAGAAGTTTGAATGCTAAATCATAGAATTACAAGTGGCAGTGGACTTTCAGGCGGCTGTCGGTTTAAAACCATGTCCTAAACAATTGACATTATAATAATCGTTTCGAATTTATTTATTACAGAGAGGAAGTAAGATGAGTTACATTAAACCTTGTTGATGCATATCTCCATATTTTTCTCTCCACTTACCAATTTATCTTCTTCTGTTTCTTTCAATAACAAAAACAAGAATAAGAACAATTACTTCTGTTACAACAACCGCTACAAAAACTACTGTTTCCGCCATTGCTACTGCTTCTACAACTACTACTATGTGTTTCGAGGAAGAGCTGAAGTTGTTCGAATACACGAAAGGTTGCCTGCACATATTTTTTAGACACAAAAGTGTTGTGTTTGTCAATACTGGGTGATGATGAAGACAAACCAAGTGGTTGAAATAGGTCACAGTTACTTGTGTGTTTACTATGATGGCGGGGTACTTCTTAAGAGGTATGCTCTTATAAAATTTGATTACAGTAAAAAAAAAAAAAAAAAAATCGACCTAAATATTGAAGGCGTACATAGTTATTGAAGTGTAGAAATGCGGACATGGTGTCCTACTTTTGCATCACGATGTGGCACCTCTCAGGATGCTTGTACATAAGTAATTGCACGATTGAATGAGGAACTGTGGCCAAAAAACTGACGTATACGTAAAAAGTGTACATTGTCACTGGAGAACAAAGTGTCACAGTGTCCCACATTTGGCATGATGACGTAGTACTCAAAAGGGTATATGAACGCGTTAAACTTAACGCCTGTTTAAGCAGTAGTGTCCAAAACAACTGATTTAAACATAGAAAGTGTGTGCATGGTCAATGAAGCGTAAAAGTTAAATCAAAGTGACATATATGTAGCATGTTGGTGTACACCTCTTCAGGCTGTATGAACACATACACTATCACTTTCATGACACAAGAGGCAACACTATCTGAGATCTTTACTTTAAATATAAAAGGTGTACATTTGCCAAAGCCAACGCCAACACAAAGTCTATGATAATGGGAATATAGCATGAGTTCTCTTGCACCGCAACAACTACTACTTCTACAACTCCTGCCACTACTACCATTTCTAGCACGACTACTACTGCCATTACTGCTGTCGCTATTATTACCACCAGTATTACTGCTGCTGCTACTACTACTATTGCGGCTCTTCGTACTAATAAAACTACAACAGTCACCACCTGAATACACCCTTAATCGTACTTACTGCTATCATTAGCAAAAAGTCTTTCTTTGACGTAGTTGTTTGTATTCAACGGCCAGTATTTAAATATTAGTGCATGGGACATGTAGCTTACCGAGTGGGCAGTGGGCCCCCTTCCACCCATTTTGACAAAGACACGTGTACGACCCTTGTGTATCGTGGAAAGTTCCATTGTTTTCACATGCAGTCTCAGCACATTCATTTACACGTAAAGAAGCGGCTAATGATATATATATACTTTTCGCGATGACTTTGACTGAGAACTGTGAAAAGATTAAAGTTTGATCATAAATGACTGACACGAATTACTGGTGGCAGTGTGTATTCACGCGGCCGTTGTTCTCAAGCGATGTTCGAAATGTTTGTTATACTTAAGGTTTAGTTTTCTTGCAGAAAGGAAGTTAGATGATTTACATTAAGCCATGTTAATGTGTATCTACAGTTCTTTCTTTCCATCAACATATATCTCTATCTTCTTCTTCGTCCTAGAACAACAATACAAATATCAAAAAAATATTTATATTATTAATACCTGTGCCAATACTACTTTTGTTTCGATTGCTACTACTATTACTACTACTACTACTGCTGCTACTACTACGACTACTACTACTATTTGCTTCTAAATACATACAAACTGCCATTACATATAACCGTTATACTACATCTTTTCTTTCCCGATGCTGTATGTACTCAATCCTCTGGCATCATTTTGATACTAGTACATGATTGATGTAACTACTGCTGCAACTTTTACAGCTAAAACTAATATGTGCACTATTAAACCTAAAAGAACCACAAACACAAATACACCTATAATTATATGACGACTTTCATTGGCAAATATCTGTTTGCTGCTTGTAACCATTCAGTCCCAGTAATCGGATTCTAGTACATGGAAAATGTGGCTTACCAAGTTGTCAGTGTGCCCCTCCCTCACCCCACCCCCAAATTGACACAGACACTTGTACGACCCTTGTGTATTGAGGCAAGTTCAATTGCTCTCACATCTAGTCTCAGCACTTTCATTTATATATAAGAAGCAAATAAACTTATCAATGGCCTATGTACTTCTTGAAATGACTTTTACTGAAAACTGTGTAAGGATCAAAGTTTCTATGTCCAATGAAAAACACGAACTCCTAGTGGCAGTGGGCATTCACGCGGCCGTTGGTGTCTTGCGATGTTTGAGGCTATAGTCATTCCTGATATATTTTTCCTTACGGAAAGGAAGTAAGATGAGTTACATTTAACTATGTCGATGTTACCTCCAAGTCCTTCTCACTATCAACCTTTTTATCTTTATTATTCTTTTTTTCTAGAGCAACAACAGCAACATCATCAACAATAATCATTTCTATTACTAATGCTTCTACCTACAATTCTTTTGCTGCGATTACTACTGCTTCTACTAGTACTACTACTACTACGGTTATATGTGCTTCTGAAAACATAAAATCGACTATTACTACTAACCGTAATGCTACATCCTTTTCTTTCCCATGGCGTACGTTTTCAATCTTCCAATAACATTAGATACTAATATATGGACAATTTCTATACTACTACTAATGCTACCATTACTACAAGCTAACTACTACGTGCGCTATTAAAACTAGAACAACCACCAACAGAAGTATACAAAATGCAGGTCACAGTTACTTACATTTGCTATGATAGCTTTGACGTTTCAAGCCGCAGTGTCTACGAAAATGACGTAACCCTAATAAGTGTTATCAGTGTGGTCCATTCCACCATATTTGACGCAGACATTTGTAATATACCCATGTACTGAGACAAGTTCCACTGTTCTCATATAAATCGGAGCACATTCATTCACATCTAAAGTCAACTGAATTTCTCAACAAAAGACGTGTGTCTTGTGATGACTTTTATTGAAATAACGATAAAAATTTGAATGGTACATTATGGATATGAACCATTAATGGCAACAGGCATTCACACGATTGCCGATAAAAAAATATTTTTTGTTTGTTTGGTTTTTATGCTTGTCATTTGTGGGTTTTTTTCCTAATATAAAAAGGATGAGATTCTTTGAAAAAGGTGACTTCTTAAATTCTCTCAACTTACATCGTTCTCTACATAATAAATAAATAAAAAGCTGAAGAACACGATGACACAAAATAAACATTAAACATATAAATAAATACTGCAAAATAGTGGAGAGATCAAACTTAGGAAGTGGACTCATCCCACGTTTACGTGGGTCACTTTTTTGACAAAGTAGATATTGAAGACAAATAAAAAAGAAAAAAAAAAATTGGTTAGTGTACGAAAAAGTTTCAAATTACGTACACATATTATATTAGATCTGCCAGTGATGCATTAAATAAATAATGGATTTAGAGAAAAAGTGAAAAACCAAAAAGAAGGTCACTATGATCATCAACATTTCACATTTTACTGGCTTAGGTTACGTTGTATGCGTTTATATCATTACCACATTGGTCTTTTGCATACTATGAACATACTATCCTATCTAGGATCATAAAACACGGTAAAAGAGATATCTTGAAGAGAACTATTCCTTTATTACAGAGATAGGTATTATGGCTCATATTTTATGCTTAACTGACTTGGGTTAAATTTTGTGTTCGATGTTCATTTCTTATGTACAGTTCATGCTAGAATCATGAAATTGATGATGATATGTAACCTTTGTTAGTACCACTCTCCTTCAACAAAAGAAGCTTATGGTGACCTATAATTCATCAGTTACTCCTTTGGTTAAGTTTCTGCGTTTACCTCATGATCACTTAAAGTTTTGGCAAGCTATACGCATACTATCCAATCTAGAATCCTGAAATATAGTGAGGAGATGCATCTATGTAAGTACTATACACAGGTTGCAAAAACAGGTCTCTGTTAATTATATTTCTAGCTTCAGCAAATTTGTTGAAATTTTGTGTTTAAAGTTCATTTATTGGATGTTGTTTACGTTCAAATCATGAAACATGATAACTGGATGTATCTATATTGGTACTCTAACAACCAAAGAAGGTCGCTGTGACCTGCATTTTATCCTCTACTAACATAGGTTCAGTATTTGCGTTTAGCTCATGACCATATAGATTGTACCATGCTATATACATCCTAGCCACCACAGAAGACCATTTCTAACCAGTGCTGTTGGAAGTAGGAATAAATATGTTTATTTAATATTATTGACTATACATTGAATAAAATTATAGGTTACCCTCAACAGTTTAACTGAATTGCACGTGGAAATTAGTGTAGGAATTAGATGAGCGGACTGCATAAATTGTACGTGAGTCCTCATCTGTAGTGGCAAACAAGGTAATTACTGATGCATGAACTATTCTTCTAATAGTGGTCATACAGACTGTCACTCCAATTTTACTCAAAGCATGTGATTTCACCAAGATAAAGTTGGCTTCTAGATGTGGATAATGATAATACCTTCTGAACCAGCTTTTAAGAACAATGATGTAAAGAAATAAAAAGAAAAGAAAAGTAAAAGTAATCTCGTGTCTTTATCAACTCATTATAGTTCCTCTACTTTGATATCATGGAAGAGTATGTTCTTTTTTATTGTTTTATGTCTTTCTGCCCTGTCACAGAGGTCAGCATTTCGTTGTTAAGATCATTTTATTCTGAATTTATTTTCTGCTTGATAATTAATGTTTACAATGGCCTCTAGAGGCTACTAAAAGCATCAATGAGGTGAGATGTGTAATCGCTGATTAAATTCTAGTTAAAACTTAGTAACAAGACTCTCTAATGTAATTCTGAACTGCTGAATCCAAAAATACGAATAAGGGGTATTTTGAGTATTTAGGGTTCTAAAGTGACTTCAAAGTGACGTATCAAAATTAAATTTGTTGAACCTAAACTTCAAATGTTGGCTTTGTACTAACATTTCCTAGGTGTGCGAAAGCATGATTGTTAACAGTGTTGATGGTTGGAAATACATATGCATACATTTTGTCGAGCCCACTTTAGTGGAAAAAAGAAAGCAGTAGTTTGTCTGACTGCTGCGGCGGCGTCAACAGTTCTTCATCGCGAAACGTATCAGTAACCTTTGTGATGGCTACGGTGACGTCAACAGTTTATCACTGCAAAACATAGCTGTAACTTTTTGTGATGGCTACAGCAGCGTTAGCAACACTTTATTTACGGTATTGGTTACAGTTTTTCATTTGTTTATGTTTCCTTCACCCCTTCATGTATTGTGTTTATGCTTGGAATGGATCACCATGAAGCACGGGGAAGATTTGCATTAAAGGTTTTAGTGAATATTTTCCACTTGCTTTCATTCATTCAACCCCTTGAAAAACTTTGTTTCTCATTGTGATATTTCGTTACGAAGAAAGAAAACAAACACCCCAAAAAACAATTCATGTTGCAACACACTTTCCAACCTTGCGACTATGTGGATATGCCAAAAGCTTTACATGAATGCGTTGAATATTGGCTTGACATGCAGGCCCTAGCAGTATGTTGCTAATGCTAATCTATTTAAAGCTTACAAAAAGCGATAAATGGGTGTTACTCATCCTGTCGGAAGAAGCAGCCTCATGCGAGTGTAACAGGTTGTACGACCAGCAAAATATTCAGCAATATTTTGCTGGAGGAAGTCTTTTTTTGTGCCGGGTGATGTTTTTGGTACGACCAAATACCTGAGTTCTGGGTGGACAAGGATCAATCTTTTTCACACCACAGCAAATCCCACAATTTTTTTATAGGATGTATACAAATTTGAACGCCTTATTCGCGATATGGAAACCCTTGGCAATTTTGTACGGAGATGTGAAGCACATGTCACATACTTTAGGATATGTCGTTCTAAATGTCGATGAAGTCTTTTGTCCCAGTTTGTTGCAATTGAAATTGGGAGTTCCACAACAAAGAATGGCTTATTCCCAGTTTTGCTAATCTCTTGTACTGCAATTAACTTTTAAAATATTATAGGTCATCAAAATGAAACGTCCAGGTTAGCAGTTGTTTAAACAAAAATTGGTTATCCTACAGGACATTCAACAGTTCAGCCATTAACTGATAAGTTACATGATTGTGGGCACAAAAACTCTCGGGCCTGATGTGTCTGCTTCTGCCACTAGTCCTTGCTTTAGTTACGGAGCATGATATGATCTTCATCATGCTATATCAAAGCTGATTTAGTAGGGGCAGATTGATATGAAAACATTTTTTGATTTAGGGTGTACGGGAATGTGTACTTCTTTTGCTTATGTTTACTCATGCAGACTGAAATAAATTGGGATTAGAATCTCATCTGCAAATTTAATCTAAGTAAGTTTATGCGATATAATCACACTTAACTGTGCAAGATGAGGTGATGTCAACGTTTAAGAGATGAATCAGTTGTCAGATGAAGTGCTCAGATAATTTCAGAGTGTGAAGCTTGCTGTAAAGAAGTCATACGAAGGGTTAAACAAGCATATCCTCATCTTAAAAAGTGTAGCTGAAAGGAATAGTCATTTATTATACACCTACCAATTTTCTACCCAAGAAAGAGCCAGAATTTTACCGTCATTTCCTACAAGCAGGAAAACGATACTATCGTTTTCCAAATCCGTATCACCATCCTCTCAAACGAGGCTGGGACTACTTTATCCTCGAGGTTTCCTGGTGAAACTAGCAGCGCCCCTAGCGATGGAATGACAACACTTTTGCAGTAAACAAAGCTCTCAGAGCGACGTTAGTTAAGAAACCTTGCGTTATATGTAAAATATCTGAAAGGTCTAAACCATGTTTTTGCCACAAAAACAATGAAAAAGCATTTATTCCTCTATTTTGAAGTAGTAAAATATTACCAAAATGTTCGTCTGAAACGAGATCATATTCGGAAATCGCGTACCAAAATATACAGTTGTACAGTACAACCCATTTACGGAAATTCATAAATGGTAACGTTAGTGAGTTTCATGCATAATGGATGAATTTGAAATTCTAAATGAATAATATTCTCTGCAACAAATCTGCACCATCAAGTTCCAACAATTTCTCCAATCCTATTGTAAATAACTGTCAGAATAATGTTGTCATTCGCCTGTTAAGTTCCCATCGGAGCCTCTCACAAGGTATCGCCAGAAACAGCTCAGCCGCATTCCACATTGATCTCTTCAACAAACTTCCAGTCATTTAGCTGGTGAAAACTTCCTAGATGCAAAATTTCAGAACTGCACAATAACTGTAAATCACACATATGAGTAGTCTGCCCTCAAGCGTCGAAGAATTCGTGTTATTGACAGTAATAGTAGTCAAACTGAGCGAGCGCTGTTTCACAACTTCGTTCATAAAACTAATATTCATACGCATGTCAGCCTTTCAACAAGTAATTCGGTTTATGCTTTAAGATGAAGTTCGTATTAAACAGGTTGAAATGTTTAGCAATTTCTTGTGTTTTTCAACTACATACAGTGATTTTATTAAATTATCTGAAAATTGAAAGGTATATAACAAAAATATCATTATCACAGTAATGCGATTTTGATTGCCAGATCACGTCTCGTTGTCAGCATAAAAATCCGGATCATGACTCGACGCTTCGCGTCTCGTAATGATCCGGATTTTCTAATGCTGACAACTCGACGTGATCTAGCAATCAAGATCGCGTTACTGTGATAATACTATATACGAAGACTCAGTCTGTACTGATTTGAGGGGCCTTGGCAACAAGGCTCATATTGTAAATACGAGCGTCATTTTCCACGTTGTCTTGGATCACCAGCTCATCAATTATAAGAGAGAGAGAGAGAGAGAGAGAGAGAGAGAGAGAGAGAGAGAGAGAGAGAGAGAGAGAGAGAGAGAGATAACTCGCTTTTAGGAACACTTGACAGATTCATGGTGATGAACCAGCAGTGTCTTCCGAAACAAAGCTATAAAAATCTAGGGCTATTAAACTTATTTTTGAATTCTGGATGATGGGATAAGAACAGCTGAACTGCTTTGTTGCAAACACGGTTAATTTTACTTGAGAAAGAAAAGAGGCATCTAAATGTATATAATCCTCTACTTAAAAGCAACCAGCTACAGATCTAAAACTTTACGAAATGAAAGAACCGGTCGTGGGAATGGCAAAGATCTGAACGTACGGAGGTGTTCGTAATTGCTTTCTGAAGGAACATGAATCTGGAAATAGTGGAACGTAAACAGATTTTAAAACATGAATTTATGCTGTTTCTCTTTTGAATTTGCCTAGGTATTTGGCATTTCAAGAACAGGGACAAAGGAAATACAACAATACGCTTGCTGGGAAAAGCTGTCTTGTCTTAAATGCAGAGGTTTTGGTACACAAAAAGAAACCTTTCAATACCAAGACTTCTGAAGTTTTTGAAAAAATATTTGTTGTTTATTTCCTTAAAGCAGGATCAGATTAAAATAGTCAACTACAAGCTCATTATGAAAAGGCAGATAAAGGAATCATGTTAAAATGAAGTCACAGCCGGTGATATTGGTGTGCTCTTTTCGCGCTGACTTCCAAAGACAGAATGACACACAGGCAGGCAAATTTAGATGAAACATAAAAAGCTCTGAATTACCTAACTCTCCATATGATTAGCCAGTTGTTAGATGAACATGAACATTTTGTTCGAGAAAACTGTAAACCTTTCCTTGCAACCACTGGTTGCAACATAACTTCTCACCTAGCTTGATACAACATGGAGAAAGCATGAAAAGTATTTAAGTGGCACTAGGAGCTTCTAACAAACATGTAAAATGGTCAGTGCTGACGGACAGTTGTATTGTAAGATGTATCTTTGCCACAGGCCCAAAGTATAGGCAATGCACGTGCCATCTTGTTCAAACAAAGTACCGGTAGATCATTCATTGTCACTTGTAGAGGTTGCATTATCAAGACATAGTGTGAAACCAAGCACACTGCTAGAATTATACACTCCCATCCATTAGCAGAATAAACCTAAAGGCAACGTCAGAAGCTATCGTTGTGGATCTAGTAAGTCCAGGTATTACTGTATTAGGGCATTCAAATGTAGACAAATGGAACATAAATATTTCAATATTCATGGATCAAAGAACAGCACGTTAATAGCGTGCGGAATAGGAGAATTAATAATGCGGTTACACTAGAATATGGGAATTAGTCAGTGTATGACTCCGAAACATAGAAGGACAGGTTGAATTTGCAAGTGATAAGAAGAAAGTTTGATTTAAACTGCATCCCCCCCCCAAAAAAAAAAAAAGAAAAAAAAATTATTTTTAAGCAACGAAATAAGTTTTAAAGCATATAATTTGCAATAAGAGTATCAGAAACTTCCTTTAACGTTACCCTTAGATATAGTCAAAGTGCATGAAAAGAAAAAACTGAAATGTGAATCAATCCTTCCAATCGACGTGGAACAGCTGATGATGCAGACACTTTTTATCAAAAAATACAGTAAAAGTTTCAAATGGCCTTGACCTTGACCATGACCCAGTGCTGGACGGGTAAGAACGTGTTAGAGTATCAAAAGGTCGCTGCTTACAATCCAAATATTAAAGTAACATTCCAAAATGCTGTAGACTTACTGTAATAAATAAAAACGATTTCTTAGCTAGAAACCCTGCCTAGAGTTGTTGCCACCATCACTGGAATATTGACTCCGACATCTGCGACAGAATTAATGAGACCAATGTCTTAGATATTATCAGCGGGCAAAACAATATTTACATGCATTTCAAACCACCATCTATAAAAAGAAAATAATCCACTTAGTACATGTGATTTCTTTACATGAATGTTAACTTTAAGCCACAAATATACATCCATTTTTAATACGTCACTTTGACGTCATATCATAATTCTTAATACACAAAATACAGCTTGGGAACAAGCAGTTGTGGATTCAGCAGGTCTAAATTACCCTAGAGAAACCTGTTACCAACTTTAACAACCGATGCCTCTTGAGCTTTTAAAAATGCTTTATTATGAAATTTCCTTCTAAACCAATATGATCATAGCGAGACACAAGAATAATATTTCAGAAGCGCCGTTGGAGTTTTCGTCACGATTCCTATTCAAAGTGATATAACATGCGTCATTTTGCAAGGAAGACAGTGTCCTGCTAAACCATTATAATAATTATACATTACAAATTTATAATGAAAATTAATCCCGGAACATTTCTAATACTTTTTAATTTAGCATTTTTATAACACTTTATAGTCATAACTGGGGTGTATGTATGTATGTATGTATGTATGTATGTATGTATGTATGTATGTATGTATGTATGTATGTATGTATGTATGTATGTATGTATGTATGTATTGTGAAGTTAACCGTTGCTTCTATTTACAATTAAAGTTTACTTTTATTTGACAGTCTCTCTTGGAGCAATTTCATTTAAATCACTGTATACGTTCCTGGAGAAAGGTTAGAAAATATTTTTTCTTTTTCTTTTTGTGACGAATATGACATGTAAATAATCTTTAAAAAAGAAACCCCCCCCCCCCTCGAAACTCACCGAGTTGACAGTGTGTCCCCTCCCATCCTGTTTGACAAAGACACTTGTAAGATCCTTTTGTACTGAGGCACGTTGCATTGTTCTCACAGACAATCCCATCACATTCATTCACATCTGAAAATAATTATAAACTGAAGAGGGTATTGTTTCCACCAGCATGCAGGAGTATGGTCGCACACAACTAATTTCAATAAATGTTGTCATGTGAGTTATTTCGGAATTAAAAATAAATCACAAAGCTTACAAATATCTTCTTTTGTCTCGGATAGCAGAAATGTTCTAGACACATAGAGAGAGAGAGAGAGAGAGAGAGAGAGAGAGAGAGAGAGAGAGAGAGAGAGCAATATGTTCGACTGTACCTTAAGGTTTAAGTGCCCTTCTTGGTCTTTACAACATGTATTTTAACCATATGACTTTACATGAGCACAGAAGAATCTATACATTGTAATTAATTCTAGGTTATAGGAGTAGCTAGATTACATTATTTTCATTACAAATAGGTATAAATAGTTATTCAACTGCACGAGAACAAGCAATTTAATGTTTTAAAAACTTTCTAAACTTCACCAAAAATGTAAAAGTTAAAAAAAACGCATTTAGGTTTGAATTAATGCTCTAAACATGTAGATGTAAAGTTGAGGTTACTCATCCATAACATCAGCGACTACTATGGTTTGAATAGATGAACACCATATTGTGAAGACACTTGTGCATGTGCACTCATGTGCATTTATAGGGGTTGTTTTTAAATAATTTTGAAGTCTTTTAAAACTTTGCCATTTTCTGGCGAAGTTTTAGAAACTAAAAAGATAATTAAATTGCTTGTTTAAGCAGCAGTTGATTAGATACTTTTATCTATTTGTAATATTGTAATCTAGGTACTCCTATCAGTTAAATTTAATTACATTGTATAGTTTATACTGTGCTCATTGGAAGTCATATGGCCAAAATACATGGTGTAAAGACCAAGAAGGGCACAGGTAGCCATAGCATCTGGAAATGGTCCGCCGTCAAAATTAAATGCAAACTTGGTACCAGACTTACTTTGGCACACCTCATATAGAAATGCCGAAAGCGATAAGCGTCACAGTCTGTAAGGTACTAGTGCCACAATTAAGTAATATATACATCAACCTAGGCAAGAAGGAATTAAAAGCACTCATCATTATTCTAGGCTTTATACAACACTTGGTGTTGTTGTTGTGGGTGTAACGCCATTTTTCAACACATGATAGGCTATACATGGCGGCCAGTATATCTGGTGGGGGAAGAACCCCCCAAAAAACACGTGAAAAACCACCCACCCACGGGAAGCTACTGACAAACTTTCTCACATACCCACGTTGGCCGAGCCCGAGACTCGAACCCACGCTAACAAATGTGCCGCACTTGAAATAGCCTAGGTGCTGTTTATCTGTAAACTATTCAACCATGGTTTAGGCCAGTGGGAAAACGCCTGCCATTACTTTATCATCACCTCACTTTTCGAAGACATTGTAGGACACTGATTATTCCCCTTACAGAGCGAGTGCTCAAAGCGTTCACCTCTAGTGTAGTATCTTCTCCTGTTGTCTCTGAGTGTGTTTTGGAGCGTGTGACCAGAAATATAAACATGGTTCGGTCTAAATCACCACTCAGATAATTAGGGAACCTTGGTTCAGCTGAATTCTAAGCACAAATCCCTTTTCTTTCTTCATAATCAGGGTAAAAAAAAAAAAACCACCAACAACAATCAAAATTCCAAAGATCTGGTGTTTTACAAAACAGATCGAATCCATTTAGGCATTATGAGATTGTGACTATAGTCAAGAACGACTTACTTCCGAATTTGATCAGCTTGACAACGTGCAAGAACTACTCACCTCCGCAACTGAAGAGTTTGACAATAAAAGTTCTCCAATTAGCAGGGGCAATTGTACGTTTTGCAAAAACACATGTCAGCACATTATTATTAAGAATGATACTTAGTTCAAATTATAATCAAGACATATATTAGGTAGACTTTAACAAGTCATCACATCAAACATAGTAAAGGAGTCAAGTTTGTGAGACTTTTAACATACATATGTGTTCACCAAGCTGGTTGGGATAAGAATAATATACAAAAGTGTATAATAAATCGCCAGATAGCAGAGGTGCTTATTTAGCAGCAATGGTGCAGAATACACAACAGTTAAATAGAAGCGAATTTGCGATCACATTTATTGACTCATTGTTTCTAAAAACGATCTCGAAATCCCCTTGCCCCAAAGTCACGAAACTGCCTAAGCACACATATTCAGTTCAAACTTGAGAGAGACGGCAAAATTAGAAATCATACTTATAGTTATTTGATAACAGATATATTTCACTATTATGCAGAAGAGGCAATATTAAGCATGGACTGAAATTTGTGAAAATTCTATTTCTATTTCGAGAAAAGATATTTACGATACAAATTATAAAATGTTGACTCTGATTTCAAAAATGTTGTGTAGTTTCTTGGACGCAGGACTTAGTCAAGGCCATTAATCATAATCTCTTGGTTGCCAGGCTCTTGGTCACGTGATTGCAAATATCCAATCCGGACAATAACATCTTTTAGGATTTCGTCCAGATTTCACAGTTCAATATTTTATAGACTTGGTAGGATTTTTTGTGTGATCAGAATACTGATGTTTGCTTTTTTCAAATATGAAATTTGTTCGAAATTCAGTTTAAAGGGACCCCCTGCCTTCAAACCTCATAAAAATTCTATGCCATTGTGCCAAAAGTTTGAAAAGTTGAAGCTAATCAGATAAGCAAAATATAGGCCAAACTTTAAATATTACAGGGCAACGCCATGTTGACTCTATCCAGGTACTCCGAGACAAACTAAACTTAACTCCATTTCTCTTCCGCTGATGTCGACCCTGCACAGATCGGTTGGCGATAAGAGTTGTGAGTTACATCAGATTGCTTCTATACAGTTTTGTATTTACTAAAGTTTTGCACACTATATTAAATAAGATGGACAATAAATAAAACAAATGTGTATGTATAAGAATTCTACATTTTTAGAGGCGGTAAATCAATTCTTCTTCGCACGTAAGTTATACAAAATCCACACAAGATCCACTTTTCTCTATCGAAATACTGTAAATGTGGGGGACTATTTAAAACAATTACAAACAGATAAGTTCATTTATACATGAACAATGGAAAAATACTAACAATCTTATGCTAGAGCTATTTTGAGCAGGCCTACTACATAAGATCAAATTTCACAAACCCATACAACAGATTGATTAAAGATGGAATGTGTCATTTAATATGCTTAACTTGTATCGTCATACGTCATTCACTGCACGTGACACCTTTATATTTTAATGATCGTAGGCATTATGAAATATATGAAATTTAGAATTACAGTTGCTGATTCCTTACATCATGTTTGTTATTTATAAAACCCCGTATCCGAGAAGTTGCGTCTCTCTCTCTCTCTCGTGCATACATATACACACATACACACAAACACCATAATCGGGTCGAGTTCAATAGACCTGACAACGCTAACACGGCATTAACCAAACGTGTATGTTGCACGTTAGTGCAACATTAGTGCAACACCATCTACGAGAAAATGGCGAACTTCATATGTCGGAAAAATTGAGAAATCATGGGTTTATTTCTCCTCAACTGGTAGGCAAATTGTCCTCAAATTTTACAGATGTAATAAGTAAAATGAACTCTATCGATTTAGGATATACTATTCCTAAGCCGGGATTTTCCCTTGAAGCTGTATGTCACACAATTGATTTTTCTCACTTTTGCCTGGCCTTGCTTATAAGAAAAAGAAAGCAGAAAAATGTATTTGTGATCTCCGTAATTTTTCAAATTCGTACAGATTGATTGATTGGTGTTTAACTATATATCAAATCATGAAAGGTTAATTCGTGCCAATACGACTGGAGTAAAGTGTCTTGCCCAAAGACACACCACGTCGGCCAACTGGGTTCGGTCTAGGTATAGATGATGCAGACAACATTATCCTTGCATAGGGTAAAATATAAAATATATTCATTAGAAAGAGAAGATTCTCCATACTAGTATACAATATACATCTTCCGTGCAGCTTCGTTCACACTAATAATACATTTTCCCCTTGTAGTGGCATGTATATTTCAATAGGGGAGGGAGCTTGAGGGTTCAACGGCGGACACAAATTCAATGCACCAGGGTGACGATGTCTTTCTTTTCCCCTTGGTCTTAATGAAAAATCGAATTCCATGATAAAATAACAACAATGACAGCAACAATGACCCATTGTTCTCATAGACTTGAGTGGCACCAGGTAAAAGGAATGTATTTCTTAGAGTGGCATATCACACCGGCGTCTTCATTATGTTTGCAGTCGTGTTGATTCCAGGCGTTTCAATACCGGCTACAATTCTCGAGGGAAGTGTACGTCCTACTGCAGTCCATATCATCTAAATGTATTCGTAGATTGTCCGGTCCCGCTCCGAAAGCAGCACTGATAACAGCAACGCCACCTCTTGGGAAAAACAAATATATTATTTGCTACTTTTAGGAATCAAACAAACAAATAAAGTGACAAACAAACAAGCATTCAAAAAGCAAAGAAATAAACGCCAAGAAACTAAAAATCAAAGAGAACATAATGGATTATGTCATTTTTGCATTAAGTATATACTGCCTCCACTATCGATACATTATCTGTCTATCCTATCAGCCCATCTTTCTCTCTTTCTCTCTCTCTCTCTCTCCAACAACCCAATTACATTTATTTTCGTCTAAAAAGTGACATTAGGCTGTATGACGAGAGAGTCTGAGTCAACACTACTCTGACGAGCGGACGAGGAGGCTGCTTAATGTCCACATGCCATAAAAGAGTACAAGATACTGCATACTCTTTTCAATTTAAGGGTATACATTTAACTGTTTATAAGGTGAAACATCGATCATTCGGATGATTACAATGCGTTGTAAAACATACAAGTAGCAGCATACACAGGTATTAAGGTGGATGAAACAAGAGTCTCAGGAGAAAACCACCAATGAGGGTTGTGTTTTGTCGGTGCTCTGACCAGGGACACGTTTCACTTTGCTCATTGGTGTACCGTTTTGGCGATCTTGGTTGTGGTCGTGTTACATCACTGTTCCAACCAAAATTTAGCGGAGAGCTACCCCTGATTCGAAAAAAACTAAATCGTGGACACAAGTGGCCACCATGTTTACTCTTGCTATGTGAACTGAAGCAAGATGGCGGTCATGAGTCGCATTAACGAAGTCTTACTTCTGACTGACATATTCTTCGCCGGAGCAGATATATGTAGTTACAGCGCGAAAGATCACACCCAGGCGATGATGGGTAGACGCCAATCAGCCTTTTTATATACCTGGATTCCAAAATTGGAAAACGAGTGGCCTAAGCATCCATGCCCCATGACATACTTTTAAGTATGCTATCCTATGCAAGCACGTGCTATGGGCAACTGACCTATATCCGAGCATTTTGCAAGCGACTGTTGCATCATCGTTATCCCAACCGTCGTCGCAAATCGTACCCCATCCGTCACCCCTGTTGATCTCCAGTCGACCATAGGCGGTCCAAGTCGTAGTGCCGTTCACACCGGCAAGGCGTACTGAAAATGGACATGGATATGAAAAATATCGTCCTTGTTTGGTGGAGGTAGCGAGATTTAAACCTTAGTGGTAACTGTCTTGTACTACTAAAGTTTAATATCTCGTGAAAGAATCCCGACATGACCTTATTGTTTCCACAGTACAAAGTTTTTTTTTTATGATTTAGAAGCCTGTCTATCTCGTATTATGGTTTTCCGCATTGATGAAAAGAAAGAAAGCGATCTTAAATAACTTCTATATGGTATATGAATAAATCTGGTAACAAATCCCGATCATTTGTTTAATTCTATGATTCCTACCTTTGCTCTCACGTGTATGTCCGCCATGTTGTTAACAATGGGAAACCCTGCGTATTGGATGACATAGGCAGTTTTCGTGCATTTAAATAAAAGATTCTTCTTGTGCCCCAACATGTGTTTAAATCATCTCATGTTTTAGTTTATTGCGATTTAATTAATTTTATAGAGGTCAAGGTTGGCGTCTTAAAAACTAACTGCAGCAGAATATATATGAATAAACACATATCTTTCACATGTAAATGATGCATTATCTGCAAAGGTCAGTATTTCGTCGATGAGGAGAGGAAGTAAATAAATCTAAAAGGAGATTCCCTGATCCAACATTGATACCTATAACTAAAAATGATGTTACGGTTGGTAATATAAGGGATGCCAGTTTGATGCAGCTACCGTGTAGGAAATAGGTCGGAGGTATTCTCAAAATGTCATCTTTTTTTTAGACAGTAACCATATAGAAGAAGCACACTAACAAATCGGTCGAGAGGTAGACAGGTCATTGGTCGTTGTGTATGTGCTGGAAACTTGGTCTTGTAACAATAGGCTCATATAGGAATAGCGAAATATAAAATTAATTTTTAAAAGTTCTTGTTTGGATTTTCGTGATTTTCAAATAAGAACTAATTATATATTTTTCTGTCCAATTCCTGAAACATGACGACAACATAACTGTGTTCGGCGAGAGAAGACTGTAATTTAGACAATGTACGATATATATATATATATATATATATATATATATATATATATATATATATATATATATATATATATATATAATGAATGGTTATATAACAGTGGGGAATCAGATTAAAAGCTTGCTTAGGATGAATTCATGTTAGAACACTACAAGATACCATAACATTATGAAATATACTGGAGTCGAGGAGCCCTTTTTCTTTAATGTAGGGGAATTCAAAGGTTTCGTTAGTCGGAGGGAAAACAGGACCATTCTTACAAGATTAAAACTACTCACATCATACAGGTTTTAATGCAATTATTCCCAACATCATTTTAAAAAATATTTTAAACAAAAATATGACAAGATTGAAAAATAGACCTACCTTGTAACTTCCCCCATGAGCTGCAAAATTGCTGAGAGATTAAAACAAGAAAAATCAGCCCAGAGGAGAACATCATAGTCAATGCAAGATTTGGCTATGCTTCGAGGGTCATGGCTCTTATGAACATCGGACCTGCATTATAATCTTCTGAAGAAGTACAGGGCAAAGATTACGTAATTAATGCCTAAATGCTTTGGTTTACAATGGAGATACAATTAACGTATACACTAGCGTATAAAACGAATCTAAATGAAAACAACATATACCATGATCTGCCGTGGTATAATGCGCCGGCAGATCAGGGTCTATCAGTTTGTTCTACTGATTAATCCTTACAAACTGCAGAGACCCAGATCTACCGGAGCATTATGCGACGGCAGATCTGGGTCTATGCAGTTTGCAGTTGGTATGTGCTTATACGCGAGTACAGACGGTACTATTTTTACTGACAACGGAAGCTTGTGCTGAATAAAGTTCAAGTGTCAGCATGCTTAATGAGAGAACATATTTAAAGAGATAATATAAAAATTTCCTTCTTGCATGTTTCTCTTTCACTTTGGTATTGTCACATTGTGATCTTCTTGTGCATCGGTTTCAAAACTATTGTCGATAAGTCTGCCCAGTAACAACTTTGAATCCACGAAAAGTCAATATTGTTTATCTTTTTTTCCTTTACCATCACGATAAAAAATGTTTTCCCTCTGCCGGATATTTAAGACACAGGCTTTCGCATAGATCTATTCTGTTGGATTAAGATGAAAACTAAACAGATTTAGTACATCAACTCGTTAATTACCATGGGGATGGGAGGGGAAGTTAAAGACAGAACATGTTCTCAATTAATTTAGATGGCGTTGTTGAACATGTAAACAGAAGTGATTATATGAAAAAGCAAAAAGATTTTGTACATCAACTCGTTAATTACCAGGGGGTTGGAGGGGAAGTTAAAGACAGAACATGTTCTCAATTAATTTAGATGGCGTTGTTGAATATGTAAACAGAAGTGGTTATATGAAAAAGCAAAAAGATTCAAAAGTATTATAAAAGTAAAAGCTCGTGAAAAATTAATCTACTGTTTTAAAAGTGATTCCATACGTTGTTTTGAAAAAAGCTTTGTATTTTTATTTATTTTATAATGTCAGAATTTAATATGTAATCTGTGTATATTGCAAACATGCAAAAAATGTTTCATCATTGTATGTTTTGCTATGTACCATTGATGTGTTCTTGTTCTTTTTTCCCTACTTATTTTGTTTTCATTTTGTGCCGTATTTTTGGGAACTATTTGTTTTTCATTCAGTGTTCTACTAATATAACACAACACCTATTTTGAGGATAAGAAAATATCTACTGAATTGAACTGACTATCCGAAAAATGAATTACTGATTTTCTCCCATTTATCAGAAATTTTCTGGAACCAAGACAGGCAACAGTAGTAGAGCATGCCACACGAGGGCTCTACTAGGACACTGTGTTAAATACGGTCAAAAACCTTCGAGGGCTCTACGGGAATTTAACATAGGCGCCATCTTGCTTCATATGGTTTGTAACAGTGTTGCATGAGATGAAGGTCTGAACTCGAAAACGGAAAAACCCTATTAAGTCATGGGATTTAAAACGAGGAATCTGTCTGTTTTATAACAGTGTTGCGTGTGTTTGGACGAAAAATGTGAATGTGTCTGCCTTCTAAAAAAAAAGGCTTTAAAGAAGTCCTGTGTTAAATATGGCCACTGGGTATTGGTCAGTAAGTGTAGTTGTAACGTTACATTTCCTGTTAGACCCTATACGTTTCTATGTTCCCTTGCAGAAGACGAAGCTTTTGGGTCATAATGTTAATTTCCAATAGACCCCCAAAGGACATTTTTTGTCCTAAAGTGACATACCCACGTTAAATGCCCGTTAGTGACCAGAGTGCCATCTCTATGTTAAATTTTTCCTTAATCTCAAGACTATTTTTAACACAGGATTTCCTTGTCGCTATAACCTAGGACAGCCTAATGTTAATTTGCCATGGTGGCTATAATTATTACACCCTCTTTAACATAGGATTCCCCTTATGGCCTAAGTGTCATTCTTTACTACTGTCGTCACAATTCATTATAGACTAATGTGGGTGGTATGAGAGAAAAGAGGACAGATGTAGCTTTACAGTGAAGTAATGTAGATATTCTTCTCAAGTTACAAAATACTGGTGAAAAATCGGAATTTGTAAGACTGGATTCTTTTTAGGCAAAACATCACAGGTTCTGAAACCGGAGTTTGTGTTCGGATATTTTACCTAGTCTTGTGAGATCTAAAGTAGACCAGTCCAAACGTCACAAGGACAGACGAACCTTTGCAAAAATTATGGTATGTTTGAGAATTTGGGAAAAAGGGAGCGTGGAGAGAAATATCATGGGTCTAATAAGGGAAAATATATAATTTCAGTTTCACCCATATGGTCATGCGCGGGCAAAATATCTAATCCAAAACAACTTCTTTAACATATCGAAGCAACTGGCTATACGAAAGTCTCTCTGAATCAGACATGATTGGATTAAATCGAAAGTAACAACAAAACTTTTTCTTCTATTGCCAACTCAGGTGGAAATGATATTATTTTCCGGCCTTGATAAGTTAAGAAAACTGTTTTGATCATGTGATCCTAAAGGTAGCGATACAAACTTCATCGGAGTTGTCGACAACGTAGCTGATACCAGCCGCGGAGTCAAAAAGGCTAAAGATCTGGTAACAGCATAAAAATGATGAAAATAATACAATAAAATATCATTGATGCTGAGATGTAGCAAGTACATTTTGTTTCTTAAATCTTTTTTTCCGTTCAAGGAGAGTTGTTATGTAAGCACTCATGTTGAAGATATGAGAGAGAGAGAGAGAGAGAGTTACATAACTTTTTATTTATTTATTGAAACTACAAATTGATTTTTGTTTTTAAAAAATAAACTTCTGTTTTATCCTTATCTTTTTACAGAATTCTCTATTAATAAAGTATGAGGACATCATCCCCTAACATTTAACTCAAGATTTCAACAAGAATCATTTTATATTGCTATTGTATCACGTCTGCTGTTACGTGCCTCTGAGTGTACACTTGAATACCTAAGTGTCATCCTTTTCCATGAGGATATAATTAAACTGGAAGTATACAATACAATCTCTCTCTCTCTCTCTCTCTCTCTCTCTCTCTCTCTCTCTCTCTCTCTCTCTCTCTCTCTCTCCGAAACCACGGTAGCTCAGTTGATAGAGGGTCTAACTCGTAACCCAAAGGTCGTGATACGCGCCCAGGCCAGCCCAGGTTGGCTACATCGGTGTGTCCTTTGGAAGGTACTTAGCTCCCATTTCCTCGGCATGATATAGCCAATAATGTTTTAAAAGTGCCGTTAAAGCCAAGAATAACAAACAAACTCCCTCTCTCCCATACATACATACATTCATACATACATACATACATACATACATACATACATACATACATACATACATACATACATACATACATACATACATACATACATACATACATACATACATACATACATACATACATACATACATATACATATATCTGTCTGTCCTTGTGTGTATTTGTATGTATGTCGCAAGAGATATGCTTTAGGAAAATCATATGAATAATTAATACATTCGGATAGCTACATTACTTACAGTTCTGTGTCAGTATGTCTCGTATAGTCGTATAGGGGATACGAGAACAAAATCAAAATTAAAAAATTTCCAGACCACTCATGATTTTGTGCATCACTATTAAAAATCAACTTTAAAATCACCAGACCAGTCAAAGTGAAGCAGAGTAATGCAGTGTCGTTTTGTCTTTGTAACAAGCTTTGTCGCGTGCAACAATGTCGTCTGCAAGGATTTGGCAGATATTAAACGTTATATATTTCCTTTAGCTATTTTGCTTCCTCGCTAGAATATCATGTCATAAGACCGGCGTGATAATCTTATGAGTGAAAGATTAATTGCTTTGACATGCGAGAACAAATAATTTGCTATAAAGTCTGCAACAGTTACCATTATCAGAGATATCTATAATACATATATTAGCAACTGACCGCCGGACTTCAAGATTTCGGTAACATCACGTGGAAGTGCGTGATTTAGCAAGAGCACAAATGGGCAGCCACATTGCAAATCTGCCTCAAGAACACGCGTTTTAGATAAACATTATTTTACTGACATTTGTATTTTCAGTAGACTAGCAATTAAAATCCCAGGATCAGTCAGGCGCTTTACATTATACCCCGCCCCCCCCCCCCCTCTCAATAACGTATAGCTCTTGTCAGTTTGTAAACTTACTGGTTTAAAATGATCTTCGACAGCATTCAGGATCCAATTCATCCAAAATTTCATTTGTTTGTGTACCTAATAAGTGCTAATGATGCCTCTGTTATCAGCCAATCAGGCTCACACATACATTTGAATCGTCTGGAAATCTTACAGATTGTAGCGATACCTACTCCAAACGTGTGTTATTTGTGTGCAGATGATGTTGCTTGATTGTCTTTGCCATTTGGTACACTTTAAAACTCCGTAATCCAAGTGAAAAGTTTGAAGCACTTCTTTAAAGACTGAATAAAGGTGTCTGGTCATTCTCAGGAAAAGTTGTCTTCTTCTGTGTTGATTGCCGCTGCAAAATTTAGTTTCTCATCAAGAAGTCCGTTAACAAAGTACAGGTTCAAACACAGGACTAATATATTAATTTCCTGCTGGTCAGCACCGACCATATATACAAGTTTAACAATTTCCTTGTGGACTTTTTCGTTCCAATGCATGACATGAAATTTACGAAGCATCACCTCTGTGTCTGATAATAATGAAATATTCTGTTGCAGGGTATCATCGAAGCCTTTATGAACTGGCTTTACATTATTGTCAAAATAATGTCATCACGAATGTGTGACGTATATAAACTCATGACTGTGAAAATTATCGCTGTTAATACAACCGACTAAAGTTTACTACCATGCATAGTGTCACCGGGTGTTTACATTCCTGCCTGGTTATGCACCGCACAAGGATCAATGGGCACTTACCTGGACACTCGTCTTGTTTGCACCCTCATTTGCATATAAAAAGTCTGCTACGCGGTACTACAAAGGCAGTTGGGGTGTTGCCAATCTATGTGTTATAGATGTCTCTGGCATTAGTATTATTCATTAATATTATTCATTCGGATCTGCATCAAGATTCTAATTTGGTATTCTTGGTGGTTACACTTTTCATTACGCGCTAAACTTTCTCTCTACTAACCAAAATATACTGCACAGCAGCAACTGGTTCTGTACGGCAACTTACTAAAACAAATTCAACAACTGTGGTCTTGGTTTAGGAAGAATGTGACCGGACCCCTACTAATATCCTATCTGAATGCTGATACACTATTATACTAGTAATTTTTAAGGTGTTAGTAACTGAGCTCATTTATCTATGCGTATGGCGTTACATTTCAGAACGAAAAGTCTACGGTTCGGTTGTTGTCTGAGGTGAAAATGATTCAATATAATTGGGAACCATCTTGCTGTCTACAGACGTTTACTGCATTAATAGAAGCAGATAAAGAAATTATGTAGGCTCCTAGATTAGGAAAAGGTTTAAAATGTTCGCACAAAATACAAGGCATGCAAAACGTGTGAAAAATTTAAATCAGTCAGATTACGCACAACAGCACAGGACACGGTCACTATTTGTACACAATACGCTCACTAGGAAGTCACATATAGAAAGGGCCCAGGAGGAATACTAATTCGCGTAGCACAAAGTCAGATCACGCACTGTGGAAAAAGTTAACCGCGCAGTGCACATAAAGATCTGCTATAAGAAAGTGATAAGTGGTGCAGTTACGATAAAACTACTCCTAGCGGCAAAATATACAGACAGCGAATTCGAAATTTTTCAAAAATGTATGATCAAGGTCAAAGATTCAATAATAACATACACACGCAAAATAATTAAACAAAGATTAAACTATTCATAGTTAAATAAAGCAATCTATAGAATTCTACACTTGACGAACCAATACCAAAATAAGTGAGAAAAATTAGAACATCCTTTAATACTTTTAACATCTGGAAAATAATTGAGACGTATGAATAAGCAAACTTTAAAGATAAGTATCACTTAAAGACTTACAGATTCATTTAAAAGAAACTACACAAATACAAATTTTACAAATAAGGCAGCAACAATCAAGATTTGTATAAGTTCTTTAATAATAAGATTGAACCATATTTAAAGTAGATCATCATTCGAAAATGTTTCAATTTGGCTCTGTTAAAGCTCAATTAGCCTTAGGAAACGACCCACAGAGGAATAAGAGCGAGTAATTACCACTAACACTGTATAAAACAACGTCACCGTGAACTACTTTTTAACAAGTAGCTCAAGCAAAAATGAACAATAGCAATTCGAGTAATTTTAAGCCTTATTCATACGATTGAAGAACATGTACAAGTTTTTAGGTTTCACAAATCCACACAGTGTATTAGATTTAAGATATATTCGTAGAGATCTCTTGCTATTAAAACATGTAGTTGGTGATTTACATTAGGAACTAAAACAATAATTGTTTCATTCTTGTTGCGTATGTAATGGAAGTTTTTGCTTATGAGTTCATAGAAAATAATGTAACACCCAAGAACAAAATCTATTCTTTGCAATCAAATGGATAGTTTTCCAGGTATGTTATCAGTTGTATTGGTAAAATAGATTTCTCTCTGATGAAAATCGTGGATTTTAATATAGCTCTTCCATCTGTATTGTAAAAATTAAAACAGCCTATACTTAGAGTTTTTCATTTCAACATGTTTCCTGCTGTGCACATATTCCAGACAACTCGTGTCCGTGTGATGAAGGCACAGTTTGCACATCCTTTTCTGCAAGTTTCTCGAGTATCTATTTCTCTTTTTTTTTCTTCAGCTCCTAATTGTTGTTTTTTTTCTTCTTTCAATTCCTATATGTCTTGGGTTTCTGTGCCGTTTTTTTTTCTTTTTTCCTGATTGCATTTTTGTTTATCTCTTTGTACCAGTTTGCACTTGTTGATGATGAAAATCAATTCTTCATGGCAGATTTTGTTGTCACCGATTGCTTTGCTTATTATGTCTTCAATAACGTTCGACCTATTAGTTGCACTTTTTTTCTCTATTTCACCATGTTGATAAACTTTATTGTATACTAGGTTTTCCTCAGAATGATTTGCAACTATTTCAATGGATGTTGCTCCAAACCCGTTAAAAACCAAAGAAACTATTTCCCTGCAACACATAGTCCGGCTGATGTTATTCCTTTAGCACCTGAAACTGTTGCCTTGCTAGGCTCCACCCATTTTTAAACTTTGCATGCTGCTTTGTATTTCCTTCGGATATCTCTGACCAACTCGTTTTTTAATCTCGTGTAGTTTAGAAACTCTAAAATTAATTCCATCTTCAGTTGGTTGTCGTGTTATTTCTCAGGGACGAGCCATGGTGGAGCAATTGGTACTTTTTCACACATTCATATATAGGAAAGAGACAGCTAGAACAGCGAAATAGTAAGCGATTTAAAAAGTCTATTTTGATGGAAGATGTTGGTGCACTGCTGTAATGTTCGAATTCTTCCTCGAAGAACGCATCTCCTACGGAGAGGTGTACCTTTGGTGTATCACCTCTTGTGAGTTTACGCAATTATTCATTGGCTTTCTTTTCAAAATAGAAGTGTAACTGTGTTTTACACGTACACCTGGTTGTGTAACTGTGTTTTACACGTACACCTGAATGTGTAACTGTGTTTTACACGTACACCTGAATGTGTAACTGTGTTTTACACGTACACCTGAATTTTAATTAACTTTTGGGCCAGTACTCATTCTTCTTCAGAGATACAAGTTGTGATATGTATCGAGTTACAATTTTCTCAGGTAATAGTCCACTTGCTAACAGGTAGTCAATTATTAATTGATTAAAATAAAATTGAATGATTCACGTTGAACCTTTCTTAATATCCTAGCTTGATGGTGAATCAATTGTGAACCTCAACTAAAGATCCTTCATATGAAGGTGATAGTTTAGTAGCCACACAAGAAATGCAAGTTTATAATACTGTACAATATTCTTAATACTGTACAATATTCTAAAGAGTTTGTAGAGGACCGTATAGAACCTTTTGTAGATTCTACCTTAAAATCACCCCCCCCCCCCAAAAAAAAAAAAAAAGAAAAAAAAGAATCACTATATTATGAGACCTTTTTGTAGATTCTAAATTAAAGCGCCATGTTATCGACTTGTACAATGGGAACATGAAGTGAGGCCGTGACATTAATCAATTATAATAACGTTTGGAGAGACACTACTTTAACCCCCCCCCCCACTATATTATGTAAAACCTGATGGCAGAACAGTTCAAATCTCAAATAAAGACGACATCAAAACAATACTAGCACTCATCACTATAGCAGGGCAGACTTGAAGGGATTTGTTAGTTACACTTGGGTGGATAAAGCAAGGCAACGAATGGATGTATTATATTGGTGAGGAGATGCAACCTACAGATTATCTGCAATCCACTGATGTATAAAGACAACCTATAAAATAGCTAGAGGAAATAGAGACACGAACAATAGACACACATAATCTATTCGATCAACAAGGACGAGAAACTGAGGCTATAATGAATGAATAATACATAAGAATGTAAATAAATGAAAACTTCCATCTATAGCAAAAGATTAGTCTTTATACAACAGAACAAATAATTTAGGGGTTTCGCAAAATTCTGAAAAGCTGTCAAATCATAAACAGAATATGTGCAATCTGATGTTGAAATGCATGAAAAACAAATTGAAGAGTTAAACCACAAAATGTGATCGACGATTACATAGCTCGACTCTACGAAGCTTTTAGTAGTCTCTAGCAGCCATTGTAAATCTTGACTATCATGCAGAAATTAAATTCAGACCAAAAATAACATGGGCACCCAAATGTTGGCCTCCTTTTAATCAAAGCTCTTTTTTGCATTTGATATTTTTACTATTTCATTTCGAGAATTTAATTTTTAATCAGTACTATGTAGTCAATATTGTGCTGACGTGGGCATACAGAAAAAACACTTGTTCTCTGATATCGAAGAAGAGGTACTGTAGTGAGTAAATAAAAATCAGAGATTCATTTCGTTTTATTTTAGTTTTATTTAAATCATTGTTCTTAAAATTCTGCTTGATAAGCTGTTATCATTGTCCAACCGTAGAAGCCAGATTTTACTGGATAAAAGTTACATGCTTTGAGTAACCTTGGAGTGACATCCATTATTAAAAGCCTAGTCCATGCAAAAGTAATTACCATGATTAACAAGTATAGTTGAAGCCTCACATAAAATGCATGCCGCCCGTTCATCTTATTCTTATTCTCATTCACATATACAATACACAGTTAACCTGTTGAGGGTAACCTATAGCTATAACAATATACCATGTATAGTCATTAATGTGGAAAGTATACATTTAAATAAGCAGAGTTATTATTTCCTCCAACTGCACTAGTCAAAAAGGGTGTTCTGTGTAGGCTAGGATGTATATAGCATGGACAAATATATGTGGTCATAAGCTAAACACAAATACTTTTCCTATGCTAGTAAAGGGTAAAATATAGGTCGCATTGACTTTTTTAGTCTTGGTTGTAAGGGTGTAATACTAGTTATCACGTTTTATGATCCGAAGATAAGTAGCACCCAATAAAAGAACTCTAAACACAAAGTTTCAACAAAGCTACTGAAGCATGAAATATAAGTTGGGGAGACCTCTTTATTCGATAAGGGTTTTGTACTCACCAAGATGTATCCCGTCACCAAGATTCATGATTTTAGGGGGGGGGGGCGGACGGGGCGGTTGCCCCGGGCGCCAGAGGTCTTGGGGCGCCAAAACAGCTGATAAAATTTCTGGACTCGTATTCTGGCCCTTTGGGCCATCATCGTCGCCCCGGGCGGCATTTACCCTTAGTACGCCACTGTTTAGCAAGGATAATATGCACATAGCATGCCAAAAACTCATGTGGGCATGAGCTAAAAGCAAAAACTTACCAAAGCCGGTAAAAGATGAAATATAGGTCACGAGGAGCTGCTTTTGTTGTAAGGGTACGAAATGAACACATCAGTTACAAAATTTAACCCAAAAGCCAGTGAAGCGTAAATTCTAGACCACAATGACCTAACTTCAGGGAGCAGAGTTCGTCAAGATACATTTCTATCGCTAAGTTTAATGATTCTAGATAGGATAGTATGTACATACCATACAAAAATTCTACATGGTCATGAGGTAAATGTAAAAACTTATGTAGGGCACAGCGACATTTTCGGTATGGGTGTGGTACTTGTGATACTAACAGAGATGTATACAGTCGTCTAGTTTCATGGTTCTATCATGAACAGTCAAAACACAAACCTGAACCAGAGTGAGTGATACCATAAAGCATTTGACACATTGACCTATATTTGTGACGAGAGTGTAGTACTCGCCAAGATTCATCCCCTCAAAATAATTCATGATCCCAGGTATAACATCATGTGTACAAGATGCAAAAGATTTATGTGGTCATGATCTAAGTGGAAACATCTAACCTAAGCCAGTAAAACGTTAGATGTAAGTCACAGTGACCGTCTTTTGTTCTAAGGGTGTGGTACAAATAGAGATGCATACAAAAATAGAGCTAGATGATTCTAGTCTAAACAGAGGTTAAGAAATAAACTTTTAAAACAAATGTGTCAGAGAAGCGTGCAATATAGGTATTTTGGAAGATAGATGCGATATTAAAGGACAGCAGGTAAAAGTTACAAAAGAACACTTTGGGGCAACTAACTCTGTTACTCGGGCTTTATATAACAAATTTAGGTTTCAAAGGCACTGTATAAAGTTTAGGAAGCCGATATTTTTAAATGGTTCAGAATCCTCCATACATAAAATTGTTATACAAGTTGTTGAAGATTTAGCTTAGGAGACAACGAAGACATTGTTATCGCTTCCATCGAGACAATCACTTTTGACGTTTCACTGCGCATGCGTTCAAGGTTCAGCAACAGCGCTAGTCAATATTTATTTTTTCTTAAGTTATAGTATCTCTTGTACGGGTCAGTTGGTGTGTTTGGCTAAAAACTTATGTTTTCATTTATTTTCATAATGTCGAATACGAGTGGATTGATGAGAAAATGTTATACTGCGACAGAACTGGTAAATAATATATATATATATATATATATATATATATATATATATATATATATATATATATATATATATATATATATATATATATATATATAACCGACTCTCTAACAGTTGGTTGAAGTTTGAGCATAAGAAACAGATACTGTGTCAAAGCGTTTATTGGGTCGAAAAAAGGATTGCGACCTAATGTTTCACTATCAATTTCTTTACTTTTCTCCTTTTTCGGTCGGAAAGTCTTTGTTGAGATACAATTCCATGGCCCTGAAAAATAATAAGCAACTCTATTTCCAATTATTATGCACCAAACTTACTAACATTTTGCTTTGGACGTTCAAGGGGCTATATCTGGCTAGTGTAAAAAAGTACATTATGTTGAAAGACCATTTTTTGAAAATAGGTTTATATCTTTGTCTAATCTAGCTCATAAAGAAATAGATTGACATTTGTTTTAAATAAGCATGTATTCCGTTATAAATATGCAGAAATATACAATATTTTAAAGATACATGTATACACTTTCAAGAATCCAGATATGGCACGTATATTTTCGTCCCCCCTAGCGGGTAAAGTACAGTGAAGGTAGAGCAAAGATAGCGTGGTTTCGATTTATTTACAGAGTGGTGCAATAATGTATCTCTCGTTGTATCTACTGATCATTTTCCATTTATCGTATCCGTAAAAATCTAGGTCACCAAACCAAGACAAACCTGTTGAAGCCTGCTGAATGGGCAGGGGGTCAAGGGGATTGTGCTCCATATGAGTGCAATCTTTATCGTTAGAAAGTATGTCGTCATTAGAAATGTATGCACATATTACTCTTTACGCCTTATTTGTCCAGTTACAATTTACATTTATGATTTTGGTAGTGGCTACATATCCGGCACATTATTAGTCCTACAATGTAAGACGTGGACCCTGATATGTATGCTTCATCTTAGAATTGGTTAAAACATTCAATGTGCACACCGTTTGCTACTTCCTAAACAATTTTTCAGCAGCAGTAGATTTTACATTAGTTGTGTACACCTTAAATTACCAATATGTTTTCAGTAACTTATTCAGTCTTTATTTGTTTTTACAGCAGCAGTCAATACTTGCTGATATATAAAAGGGAACAAAAATATAAAAATGATAAACTTCAATAATTTAAATGGCTGGAAATTCTAACAAATTGGAGCATATGAGACTTTACTTATATGGAATAAAATTAAATATATGGGGTTTTTTACCCAAAGAGTATTTGAAAGCTATTTTAAATACTATATGCAACATTCGACAAGGGAAATAATCGATTTGAAGATTTTTTATCATCATTATTAAGGTATCATATTATTATATTTGTATCCTGCTGTATCCGCTATTTTCGCCCATTTCGCTCAAAACCCAGATATATAATCAAAAATATGCATGGTACAACATCCAAACAGCAAAATGAAGTTGTAAAGCAGCATTACACAAGGTCACGTGATATACGCGAACCTCAAACGTGCAGACAGTACGGTGAATGTTAATAAGAGTTGTCGGCAAGATCGAGGCTGGCGACACGATTAACAAATAAAGTACACTAAACTTCAACCATTGCAAATAGACATGACACTTTTGAGTACAACCACATCTGATTCTGATACATGCATCAATATTAATTCTTCCTTATGCCCACATTTAACTTAGGTAAAAGTATTTGTACTAAATTCAGGTTTGGTATTTTTAAAATTCGTAATTAGATCTTTTTACATTTTTAGTGATCAATTCGGAAACAATCACATCTCTCGACAAGACAATCTTTCCAATGGACACATATAAATACAAAAGTTTAACACAGATCTGGGAAAGTCATATAGGTATACATGAAGTATAAACGTAGAGAGCAGAGTTCAATAAAGACAGACAGACATATATACATACATACATACAGAAAAGCAGGCAAATATACACAGAGTCAAAGAGATCATATTATTATCGAAAACATATTTTTTCCTTTGGATCTGAACCTTTCAATTCAAGTTTTGTCAAGTAAACCATATATACTTCAAGCTTCAATAAACCAAGTTGTTCTTCATTTCTAATAACATTTCATCTTTACATAACATGTGTCTGGTTCTCTTTTGCATTTTGTCGTCCACCGCGTAGTTGAGAGAGCGTTAAAATAGTCAGTGTATGTTGATTTGTTTTTCCAGATTGTTTTCCACCGTTTGTCCGTGCATTAGCAAATTACTCCGCCTTTCTTAAGCCCATTCTTCCATACGTCCGTCCATGAACAAAAACCTGAAACCCCTCCAGCGTTCTAACTTTTGTTTTTCTATTTATCAAAAACTCAATGTTGCCTCAGTCCAAGGAAAGAAATAGAGGACACACTGACCTTATATTTTCTATAATTATGGCACTTCATCAGTATCAAATCGACATTTAAACGTCTTGTGAATATTTGAACATTCATCGCATTTGTTATTGCTTAATTGCACCCAAATCAATGTAAAGCTTTAACCACTCATAGATTTAGATGAAATCGATAACGAATAAATTTTTAACACTTTTTGCGATTTATGGCCCATATTTGTCTAAAAATAGGCATGTTAGCAATCAGGTAGTCTAATGTTGTTTCACCCAAATATGCGTTCAAGCTTCATCTTCACAAGATAGTAGATTCAACCACCGTCATATATTTTGATCTTTGTTCAAGAGTTTTGATCCCCAAATTACTTACATCCTAAAACTTTCAAACTCTGTAGGCCATAACCTTTTATGTTTTGAATTTCATTAAATTATCTGATAAGCTGTTTCTTAAAATAGTTGAAAATAACTTCGATGATTAGCTTGCTGTTTTCAGTAATGGCTAATAAGCGACGTATAACGGGATTACATTAAAAATATTCCGGCAGTACCGTTTTGATAATAATAAAATTTATTATGAAGATTCATTTATAGAATGACCGATCAGTGCGACCATTTTATAAAAAAAATAATGCCCTTCGGCGACCAAAAATACGTCAATGAATTGTGAATATTTTAGCAATTACATTTTGAACAATTCCAATTAAATTTACTGTGAATTTGCAATTCATCAAGATCTTGGATAAATTAATAGATTAAGCACGACTTTGACATATTTTGCAGAGTTACTGTCCGTGATGTGATGCAAACAGTTAACATTTTCACCTAGGGAGGCAAGGACCCTATACATACATTGACGAAATAAATATTGATTAGATGGAGATACAGATAAAGTTCTACTGCTGGCAATTTCATATCAATGATAGTAAAAAAAAAAAAATCATGCAATCTCGCTAATACTGAATGAAATGTAAAATATCAACGCATCCTGGTAGTTTGTATTTTGAGTGCATAATTTATTTATTTATGTATGTTGTTTTATTATTTTGTTTGGTTATGACGTTGTATCCTTGTGTAACGGAACTTTGTTGTACTATATTTTCTCTTTATCTTAGTCATGTTTGAGCTCATCGAACGTGCGGCTTTGGAATAATTCAAATTCGTTCATTCCACTTATTTTCAATTATAAGTTTTTGTTTCGTCTTTGACTTGTGGTTTCAGAAAGACATATTCTGAGGAGAAACATATCTCCTATTACCACATGACCTGTACGGATCTACAGCTTATCACATAGAGCGAAATACTGAGGGTTTCAGTTTTCATTTCCTGTTTGAATATATTTATCATTTAACTGATTTCTTCTTTTAGCTCAAAACCTTGACATTTGTTTCGTGTAACTGCGTCAGATTTGGCCTTCGTGCTAACTGCGTGATCAGCCTATATTTCCAGGTATTAGTAAATATATTCAACTATGAAGCTGGCATCGTAAATCTGATAATGTCCGGAAACTCGAGGGCAAGACAACATTTAAACAGGATGCTGGCTATTGAAATAACGAGGCAGGATGTTGACTTATGGAGGATTAAACTTTAATACACATTCAAATACTAAATTTATGTTCATGTCAATATGCATATAAGGTAACGAAACTGAGTTTGCGTCTTCATGTATGAATAAATATTAAAATAAATGACAACAATTACAAAAAACAACAAAAATTCATCAAATTTAATTGCTGCCATTTAAATTCTTGTATGAACCGAACAGAAACACCCATGAAGACTATGAGTTAGTAGCGTTCAGTTATCCGACAATCCAAGCGTAAAAGTAAAAACGGATTTATCTACGTTTGACTTGTTCTCAGACTTTGACTTTAGCCCAAACAGGTTATGTTACCTATTCCAAATAGTGTCATTAGCTGTGAGTCGCGACATCAGGATAAGTGCCAGCATTATGCACCAGCAGAAAGAGAGAGAGAGAGAGAGAGAGTAAATACTTTCCATCTGGAAAAATGCAAACTAGACTTGATTTACGCCAGTCTGCTGCCAAGAGTAGCTCCATGATGCCGCCATTTGCAAGGATTCATTCATCCCACCAATGGCCAGGGGATTCTGGTTCTCCTGTTGCCTTTACCTAATAGATCTCCACTAGCTGTGCCGTCCGAGAGTACGTGTTATAAGTTGCTTGTTGTCAAGAAAATACAGTTTGCATCCTATCAAGTGCTGAATGTTGAATTGTGCTATACTTCCACGAAATTTTATTTATTATGATTAGAAATTAAAAATTTGCATTTACTTCTTTTAATAGTGAGAACTGATGCATACTGTTCAAGGACAGACCGTTTAATTTGGAGGGGGTGGGCTGGGATTTTATTTCAAGAAAAAAATGTTCATCAGAACGTAAAGTCGCAAAAGTTGTGTGCTCGATCTTTGTGAATCCATGTAGTAGCCAATAAATCGAATATTACTTCTCGAAATGCAGTATTCGCGAAATGTAAATTAAGAACAGTGGCATGCATACAAGATATGTGTAACTTTTGCAGGTTTTCTTGTGTGTGTGCGTGCGTGTGTATGTGTGTGTACGTGTTTTTGGGTCACGAAACTATTCAAATAAGTACCAATAATCCAATAGGTCGTGCTGTATGTTGCCACTAAATCAAACAATGCAAATTATCTAGACCTATATGAACCTTGACGGGATTAACAATAAACCTATGGGTCTGTATTGTTGCTGGGGCACAGAGCAAGATGCGAGGATACGCTATATTTGCGGCTGATATCTTTCATAATTACTTCTATGATTTCCTATAAGTCAGATTTGTTCCTTTTTAAAAGCTCTAGACCTTTCATAAGATTATTTTTTCTTTTTTTTCTGATTTGTTATTATTTTCATTTGTTTCAGTTTATCATTTCTAATTTTTCCAACAGTGTATATACGATCAATTCATTTTCTTTCATTTTCCTATTAGAATCGTTTTTGAATGCTTGACTTTTAAGCATTTGAGTTTGATCTGTTCTTCATTTTATTTGATTCCACATTTGTTCCAATATCGTCCCTTTTATTTTATCCTCTCAGCTGAAGCAAAACTACACTATTAGTTCTTTCATGATTATCAAAGTAATTTAAATTTGCAAGGTGACTGATCAACAAGAGATGCACACTAATGTTGACGGAAGCGATTAGATAGATTCGTTTCGTTACAGAAATTGGCCCCATTTCAACCGACTACGGCATTCCTTGGCTACCACCGCATTTCAACCAACCCGAATGCATGTCAACGGCTCATGAAGGATTCACGGTACTAATTCAGCTCCCATAGCAAACCTATGGAAACACCATGATATGAAAATGTCAATAACTTTAAATTTCTGAATGCTCATGATCAAACCTATATTTCTCAATATAGACCCATCCTTGATGCAAGCTTCTTTGTGGAGAAAACTATATGTTTTCCAGTCCGCACCCCAAACAATCAGGTGCTAATTTCAGCAATGGGTGTTCCAAAGTATCTAAAAGGACTGAAATTCCATCAATAAAACATTGTCTCTATTTTTTCAGTTACAAATAGAACAAGCTCTCAAAAGATTCTCTTTACTAAAATTTTACTTTCATAATCAACCAATCCTAGCCAGCCAAACCTATATATACTCTATTTAATCTTCACCCATTTCTAGACTGGTTCCCATTCTTCCATATAATTAATACCATGAGTCCTGCAAACGCATCGACTTCATTATTCCAGGATTATATTCCGTCAGGAAAAAGAGATCTGTAGAACAGTGTCAATAAGGGCTGCCAAGTATGTGAGATATTCTTGAAAATTTCGCCTCGAGTTGCCCGGTCAGTCGACAAGGGAACACGCTACACAATACCGCTTGTGCTGGAAGTAAGACCTTGATTCGCCCCTGTCATAAATATCAGGGTCCACGTTTAGCATTGTAGGACTAAGTATAGCATCAGACTTTATGGAAAAATTGTTCAGTCGACCATCGATAAGTTTTTTCGATCGATTGATCGAGAGAGAGAGAGAGAGAGTATTAACGAAAGCAAATTTCTTTTAACAACGTTGTTTTTGCGACGATATATCAGCAGAAGCAACTGGTTTTACCCAAAATTGTAAAGGAAGTGGCCTTGCTTACATATCATGACAGATGTTACCATAGCGAAAGCATGTGATCTGTTTTCTTGGAATACATCAGCTTCATACGTTGAGCATCTTGCCTAAGTTGTGTAGATCTTCTGCCGAAATTAACAATTCGCCCAACATACAGATTTCTAGTAACACGCCACTGTATATCTTCAGTTATCGTTAGGTCGAAGTCATTGGGTCGAAGAAAAAATATATATTTCTTTTTCTTTTCTTCAAAATTAACATATTTCTGTTGCATCTGTATAATTATTGTGTAATTTAATATTCACAGGATTCGAATTCAGATGTATCTTATTGGAATAAAGTATCATCTCGCACTTGCGATTTAATATCTGTTGTTTTACGAGATTTTACTCACTTCGACCAACTTTTGGAGAGTCGGTTATATATATATATATATATATATATATATATATATATATATATATATATATATATGTGTGTGTGTGTGTGTGTGTGTGTGCGTGCGTGTGTGCGATCAATAGTACCACTCGACATCACCATGAATACAAACCATCTTCATGATATCACTTTATTTACTGAAATGTATAACTTCTACATATAACAGTAAAAGCTTGAATTCTTAAGATATGAAAACAGTTTATCATGTTATTTTGTAAGAAACATAACACCAGTAAGATCAATGCAGAGCAATCAAATTTTTTCTAAAGCAGAACCTGGCCTATATTCCGCTCTAGTTGTCATCGGGATGTCCTGACCTTCACTGGATCTGTAAAACATTATAAAACACATATTACTGGAAAAAGATAGCACGAGATTGATTAAACTGTTTTAGCAATCCATCTCTCCGACTTTCATTGAACTGTCACTCTTACACTACGTAACACTCGATCAGATATTTCACGGTACAAAACCAGCATACATGTTAAAGCTACTTTTTTTCTTCTTTTTTATCTAATATTCTGAGAGTTCTATGTCCTAGTTTTGCATTATAAATTTGTTTTTATTTCCGAGAATTTTGTGTACCGCTTTTGTCTTTTACAGAGATGATTCCAATAATCGGAACCGCTTAAGTTACAAAGAGACTTTCCTGATTGGCTCATTGATTTGCATATATCCAATCAAGTGGATGCTTCATTTTGGCAGGGAAATTATTGTTCTTTGTCAGAGTAATAAATGTTCTGAAAGTAGCTGCAACAAGCAAATTCAGTGATTTGTTTGTCCCCCGCCTACTGTGTTGAGGTCATTTGAAGTATACAATAATGAAATCTGACTGTGACCAATGGGAGAGAGCTGTAGAGTTACTACGCATACATGGAAATTAAAAAAGTTTGATATCTCTATCTCAATGGGCATTAGAGTAAAGGTGTAGAAAAGGGGAAGAAATCGATCGGCGATCTTGAAATTCAAGATATAACTTTGACTGTGATACATGTGATGGCGTTAAATGGAGAAAAATATGTTTACCTTGATTCATCTCTGAACTCCAAGCAATTTTTAAGATGTAAAGCAGAAACTTAATCTCGAACCATGAAATAGATACCGGTTACCATGACCCTGAAGACAGAGTACCAAATGTAAAATGCAATATATCTTTTAGTGACTTCATACAAATATTCCAGATTTCATTCATTCATCTTAAACAACTCATAAGGTATAGAGCAGACGGAAAACTGTTACTGACCCTGACCTTGAAGCCAGGACACTCAATGTGGTACAGAACAAATATAACAAGTTTCATCCCATAATCTCAAATGGCTCTGAAGCTATAGAATGAAATGGAAAGTATGAAGGAAAAATGTAAATTCTGACTCTTGACCTTGACCTTGAAGATAGACTCCTCAATGTAGCAATGCGACACACCTGATAACGATGATTTATAAGTATGCCATGTATGTGTATATGGTATATGTATACTAAATTTCAAATCTTAATCTCAAACGGCTCATAAGTTATATAGCGAAGACAAAGTGTGATGGACGCACGAACGGTTCGATAAATGGATACTCGAATACTCTGTTTCCGCTTTTTTACGAAAGGGTGGGGGACAATTAAATTTAGCAATTTACACGTCTTAAGCTCATAAATCAGCTGGACATAAGGACTGGTAACGTGAATTTCCTGTTGGTCTGACGTGAAAAATACTGCTTCAGCAGGACGACGTCATAAAACCCTTGTCACTCTCCTTATTTTGCTGCATCAGAGATACATACAAAAAGAAGAAATCTAAATCGACAACCTACCTTTTGTACTCAGCTGAAAATAGAAAAAAATCAATTGAATAATACAAGATAATTTTATTGAGAACTTATCATAAATTTGCTAAAGATAGATGTTCCTCTTTCTCTATCTCTGCTTTTGTCTCTGTTTATAAATAGTTCTGAATTATATATATATATATATATATATATATATATATATATATATATATATATATAATGTTTTATTGTATGCACTGTTAACATTTCTATCCTAAATATGTGTAAACTTGATTTGTGTTTGCATGATCTCAACCAAAATGACAAAAACTCCGATAGAGCTCGCAAACATATTTAAATGACAAAACAAATCTAATTAGGTTATCTAAATCTGCAAGCCTACCAAATTTCATTTATATATGTAATGTAGACTTTGTGTAATCGTGCTAACAGAGCGTTCACCAAGAAAGTACAAGTTTAAAAAAATTGGACACAAATGGGAAATATTGCTTTAGTGATATGACAATCTAATCAGGTCATTTCAATATGCATATAAACATGCCTACAAAATGTCGTTTGTCTAGGTTAAGTGTTTGTGTAATCATTCTTACCAGCTTCCTTACACGGACAGACGTACGGACGAAACCAAATTAAGATTGTCCTGCTGTAAGCATTGGGGGCAGAACAATATTTAAAAAGAAAACCATTTCAGTTGTATACAAGCAGATTTAAGAGGCAGCTTGGTCTAGAGGTTGGCACGCCGAGGTCGTAAGTTTAAGTTTCTAAGTCAATGCATTTGGAAAATCCTCGCCGATTTCATTTTCAAGCCGAATAAGGTTCCACACTAAAGTTTCGTAATTTGCAGAGGGTGAATTTGTGAATATTAATATCGACATTTGAACACTAAGAGCATGTGTTAATTAAAGTAGAATCCAGAAATGCTTGTGCTTTGGCGAACCAGTTTTGTTTAAGCATACAATCTGTACCAGATGATTCAGATATCTAACTCTTTATGATTAATATAGGGATAAAATACGAACTATGCGCTGACAGTGAATGCCCAGTTTTTTTAAAGCAAAAATGTGTATCAAATGTTTGAGATGAAAATAAACATGTTTAAGCACTCAGATTGTCTTCGAAATTTGTGTAGAAAAAGGCAAATTCATGTACTTACATTTCCATGAGTGTAGTTATGTTGCAATTCGGTGTCAGAACTTGGAAGGGGCAGGAGCAGGGAAAAATACCGAATTTCGGCTATTTTTGACACATTTGAGCTAGTTTCCTAGGTGGATTTAAATGGATGAGGAATATTTCTGACCTAATATACAGTAAAACAATAAACAAGACAGATAGAGAACTTTATTTTGGATCGTAAAAGATGAAAAGGTCCCATTATTTGGGGAGTTTTCGCCGGAGAGATTGAAATCATACAAACGCCATTCGTGCGAGGAAGTTAAAGTTTAGGAAAACTGTGCAGCATAACCTAACTTCGACTGTCAGAAAGGAAGTAATCGTAGTGATATTTTCAGAATTGGAAATATGGCTGCATAACTTTAAATCAAATATGAGAAGAATCTATCCCCATCACAAGAGTTAGACAATGAAAATAACATTTGACAAAATTGCAACCACTGTTTAAAACCTTTCAAATGCTACAGTTATTTCTGCAGCTTTTCAAGAAGTTAATTTTGGGCAATCATTCCGTTGCGATAACCTTCAAATATACTTTACGTTTGTAGGAGTGATGGTACGTCATGGAGTCGTTTTGACGTTTGTAGGTGTGATGGTACGTCATGGAGTCGTTTTGACGTTTGTAGGAGTGATGGTACGTCATGGAGTCGTTTTGACGTTTGTAGGAGTGATGGTACGTCATGGAGTCGTTTTGACGTTTGTAGGAGTGATGGTACGTCATGGATTCGTTTTGACGTTTGTAGGAGTGATGGTACGTCATGGAGTCGTTTTGACGTTTGTAGGAGTGATGGTACGTCATGGGGTCGTTGTGACGTTAATAACAATACTGTGGCGTAATAGCCGCGGGCATAAGGGCAGTTCAAAATGGCCGCTATATACATAAGTAGTCTGGATTAACCAGATTGTTCGCGTGACTTAGTGAGATCTTAGCTAAACGAAGAGTACATCCGGGATATTTTTCAAGCATTCGACCGAAAAGGCCGGGGATATTTCGAATGTAAGTAAATGTTGTGCCTAAAAGGTGGCTCTCTACAGTTTCGTTTTGCATAGGGTTAGATTTTTAAAGAAAAATAATTTTCCAGGCTTTCCTCACTGGTTATTCTGGCTATTTATAAAAGACCTCGTATATATTAGGAATTGTTAAAAGAACTTTTAATTCCCTTTATTTTGGTATGATTGATGGGTGTAATATGGGTTATAGAGTATACAGCTTAGCCTTACTTCAGATGTGCCCCTATCAAGAAACTGCTAGCTTTGCTTGGTCATATTAACTTCCTGGACTTCAAAGATAAATTGCAAAAGAATGAGCCGATAACTTTCTTTTTACTTTTGATATATTTTTTAATTCATTCATTGCACTTTCAGAAGCTGATATTGCCTACTGTGGCAAAATTCGTTTTCTCTATTTTAATAACTGCTTAAGTTAGTGTACTTTGGACTAATTCAGGCTGATTTTTCGAGCACGTGGGAGCAGCCATTTTGGTCCGATGTGTACTTAGATCATGTTCAATTTTCACAAATACAATATGTAAAGAAATTTCAGCCACACTACATGAAAGGAACATAGAGGTATGCCAACATTTTACCAATTATGCATGTTGCAAATGCAAACAACTTCATCTTACACCTGTCACTCTCTCAGAAGTACGTAATATCTGTAGAGCAACACCTGAGCAATGCGAACGACGTCCCTTGCTGTAGTTGGCCTTGCTATAAATTGGTACCATCATACACTGTGGTGTAACCTGAGATTATCTGAAATCCCATAAAGGGTTAATTGGGTCTTTCTAGTCAATTCACTCCATAACAACAGAGATAAGCTCCGACTTTCAGGCAAGTACTGTTTTCGAGATGACGTATAAATCTCCTTTCACTCTCAGAGTTTCGAGGTTACGTCCCATGCAATTCTTGATAATTCCGAAAATCGCTGTTTCACATAATACAATCTTCTCTGATAATTTAAAAATTATGATAATGTTAACATTTATTGGTTTAAATCATACAAATTGTCTCTAAGTTTGATAAAAATCAAAACAATATGCTCCAGGTTATTTTTGTTTAAAGTTACCACATATTTTCTGTATTTTAGTTCTGTTTGTGGAATCAATTCCCGCAAATATTACCTAACATTATGTAATTACTCTCACCGGGCTTGAAATAAAAACTCTTCTATTTGCTGTTGGTAACGAGATAATGGGATTAAAGGTTGATTGACATGTTATAACTACCTGGACTCGGAGAATGCATTCGTAGAAGTCGTCTATATTTAAGGCAGTACACGACCGTGCTGATATTGCCCATTGCCGCAAGTACTCCCAAGATGGCGGCTACGTATTCAAGGTATGAAGTTTCATGGGAATCCTGAACACTTCCAAAATGTGCGTTTAACCCTTGACCTCGTTCCTGGTCTTCATGGAGTTTTATACCTGAAAGGTCAGAGTTTTAACTTGATTTATGTTACTGAACTTAGCAACGGTTTCAATAATCCGACCTAAAATACTCCTCATAACTGAAGTCATTCGACTTAGAACCCAGTTTTTGGCAGATGAAAACATTCGGATCATTCGGCCCCTGTGCTTAGTCTTGCACTTAAGCTCCCAAATTAATTGAAAGAAACTTTGGAAAATCTGTAGAATCAATATTGTCATGCTTTTTCTAAAAGAAATAGTTATCGAAGAATTATGTTTATAATTAAACAAACAGAATCTATTTCGATCAATCGGGAGTAAACATATCTTTAAATGAACGAAACATGACCTTTCTTTGGTTAATACCAAGCATGACTCCTTGTTGAAATTAATCATATATTCGGAAGGCAAATGCAGCTGCGTATATTGATCATAGTGAATAGTATCGCTAGAGAGCCTCTGGGGTGAAATCAAGAGATCTACGTTAAACAAGCGCAACGTATATCTTTTGAAATGGCGCTAGATGCTGTTTAAATAACGATAAGAGCGGGAAGAAAACGGAGTAAGGGTATAAAAATATAGCTCATGGATAAGTCACCAATACCGTTTGGATATAAAAGCTCAGAGATCGAATCCAGAACCTTGGAGATGTCAAGAAAGCTTTTAATGTACAGTATCATTTAGGCTGTCGCATTATAGGTTGGGCAAAGCGTCTGGCTTTTGAAGCTACCCGCAAGAGACAATAGTTTCGCCCATTATATGTAGTTATGAATCTGGAGGAAATCTTAAAGTTTCAGTTCCATAATTTCGCCTGAGTGATATGAGAATTCATTAATGCAATTATCGTTGTTTTCTTGGGGCCATACATACATGCAAGTGAGGAGATACACAATAACAGAAAAGAGAACATGTTTTGATACTGTAATATTGTAACAATTACTTTAGCCAGAACTATTACGGTGCACCTCAAATGACCCCATCACAGCAATTTGCTCGTCAGATGTTTATTCAGAGGACTTTGTCCAGGAAAACCTAAATCAGTAGAACGGATGTTAAGGGAAAATAACTGTTCTAAATTAGGACATGGATTGCTGGAAATAAATACTATTCAAGGTCTCATCAATATAAAGGTGCATGATAAATCTGGTTGAGATCCAGTATTCCTTAGTAATATTATTTTATAGAAACTAAACTAGGGAGGATAGGAAATCAGGGGCCATAACCTCGTTAAGTGATATTGCAGAGCGATAGAACTCAGATTCATTCAAGGTATCAATAATACAAAGATGCATGCCAAATTTGGTTGCAATCCAACAATGTTGAGGAAACCAAAGTCAGAAGGACAGATAATCAGTGAGGGATAACTCCTATAACTGATGCTTTGGAACGCTGAAATCGAACTCACTCAAGGTCTTATCATTATACAACTGCATGCCAAGTTTGGGCTAAAATCAAGAAATCTTTGGTTAAGCTGTGGAATCACAACTTAGGAGAGATAGGTGATCAGGGAACATAAACTCTCTAAATGATGACCTAATGACATAGAAAGCAGAAAAAGTTCCATATCAGATTTGGTTAAGATACCACTGATCGCAGTTAAGTTATCATGCGGAAACCAGCTTGCTGACGAACAGACAGATGGACAAAATGGTAACTATATGACTCCAATAAAAGCAGAATACGGATCAAAAAGCTTTAAAGTATGCTGAAAATTGTGATTATTCTTTCGCAGAATCTATAAATGTCTCTGCAATAAGACCGTAGCCAATTCTGCCAATCCATAACGTGACCCATTGTTCTATTTTGAGACACTTAGTTTTCTTAAAAAGAAAGTACAAGCGCATTTTCCCACAGAGACAAAACACAAAACTGGACCATCGTGGTGAATTTTAATAGTAAAGTAGGTGGACGAAAGAAAGACTCCTTGAGTTCTTCAATTTCTTCTTAGTAGTATTATGATAGATAGTGTGTAAGTATGAAACGCATTGTGAGTAAGACGAGATTCATTTATCTGTAGACTGTGTTGTGAGAAATAGTGACTTTCAATGAAAACTTGCGCACCTTCCCCACACATGAAACCCGTCCAGTCATTTCTGCAAAGGCACCTGTACGACCCTTGGGTGTTGAGGCATTGACCATCATGTTCACAAATGATGGCTTCACATTCGTCGACATCTGAAATATAGTTGTATCGAAATTAGAGCAATCACTTACGAATTATGTGGTCCCTTATGCTAAGAAACCTTGTTTACTACAAATCTTGGACATATCAAACTTCTGCTTTGGATTCCAACATACGTGCGCATATATATACCATACCTCGAACAATACCGATGGACTCCTTCTCGACCTGTGCAATATTGGACAGTATGGAATCGTTCACACCCCGATACAACTAGTATGCAGAAATACATATATGTCCAATTATATCATAACATTAGAAAACTTTTTCCTCTAATGATGAAGAGGATTCAATTAGACATTATGCACATTTGGACTAATGCACGTATACGCAGGTGGGGCAGGGTCACATATATCGTCAGAGAATTTAAAGTGTAGAAGTTGACCACATTTGCGGATATTTCCGCAAACGACCGATATTTCAACGAGTTTGAAGATTTGTGGCGAAAATGGCAATTTTGAGGATTTGTTCATCATTTGTTATATTTTAATCCCACATTTTTTTAAAAGCTGTGATCGCCAATGTCTGTCCCACCGTCACGCTTTCTTCTCCTTCAGTTTTAGACGAACATTAAGGAACCAGGTGCAACAAATTTGTAATTACTGTCAATATATATATTTTTTTTTTAAATTTTGTATATGGAACTGACAATTATATACACAATTTGTAAGATATGAAAGACGAATTTAAATATGCATCCAATGTTGTCCATTGGGTCTATCCTTACCCCAGGAACTAGTGAGATCCACACCCTATAACCATATATACACTTACAGGACATTAAACGAGGAATTCAGATATTCTGACATTGGTCCCTGGGCCTAATCTTACTCAACATCCCCACCCCAGAGCTTAGCTCCTGGGTAATAACTTGTAAACTTTTGAGATATCTACGCTCTAAGAGTATACACATTTACTGGGCATGAAAAGACGAATTCGGATATGCAACTGATATTGGACACAGGGTCGTCTATTTTCACCCCATACGGATTTAGCCCACTGGGCATTATTTGAAAACTATCAAGATATTCACTCCTCTGACCATATAGTGGACACGAAAAGAGAAAATACACATATACAGCCAACATGAGACATTGTGTCAATTCTATACATTAGGGACTTAGCCAAGAGGCTCAATTGAAGTGTGGTTGTTAAAACATGGATATGTGTTCTACAAACACAGACATCTAGTCGTTTATTCACGAACATTTCGCTGCGCTTGCTGTCAATAAATACTAACTTTTCAATCTTGAAAGCATTACTATGATTGAAATATGTTGATTATAGATTACATGTGTATCATTTTAACATAAAAAAGAATATGTTAACAAAGATAAACTTAATGAGCATTTCCAGAGTTTATAAAAAATCAGAATTTGCGCGTAGTTTAAGATTTCTTAAGTTTGTGTATTTTTACTTTATTTAATCTTTGTGGACTTTGTGCTTTTTTTTTTTTTGGTCAAGTCTTGTGTAACACTTAATTTAAATCATACATTAATAGTAAAACATGCCAGTATATAAGCACTTTTGGGACCAGACAGTACATATGAAAATATAAAATTGTTAGGTAGAATTGACCGCTGTATTTAATCGTGGAAATTGAAATACATGTTTGGATCAAACACAAATTTGAAGTATTTAAGGTTTTGAATTGAAAGACTTTTCATGTTCGGAGTAGCAAGAGTTCGGACTCTACTGGTTCATTGTATAACTGTAAGAAGATTAGTAAGCATTCATTGACAGAATTAAAAAGTACTCTTTTCATTATACAATTTACAAGACTATATTTCTATCAGTGTAAACTTGGCATTGATTATACTTCACATATAATATGACGAAACAATTATGAGACATTCTTTATGTTCTATAAAAGAATTTTGATGAAAACTATGGATCTTCTTTCATACAACTTCTCAAGTTGGCTTATGTATTCAGCTGAAATGTATTTAAAAATAAACAGCTTGTTAACACAGTCTTTGATAAACCATCTTGTGATTTTAAAACGTATTGTTGAGTAATTGACTATAAGTGCGATTTATTTATTAAATTAAGGGGACGCAATACTTTGTTGAGCACGTATAGGTCCTATACAGGTTAAATGTTGAGTCTAGTTAATGTTGCAACATTGTGTATAATATAAGTTACATAGTTTATTAACCGCGTGACTATGGATGCACTGTTTGAATTTGACATCCACATGTTCTCTTTGTAATGCAATCTCTAGAAAGTTACTGATCAATTGATTGATTGATTGATTGATTGGGTGGCCGGACAAAATGGTAGCGGACAAAATGGTATGGACAAATGTTAAGTGGACATAATGGTATTGGACAAATTGGTATCGATAAAATGGTGCGGACAAAATGGTACGGACAAAATGGTATGGAACAAAATGGTACTAGGATTAAATGGTATAGACATAATGGTATGGATAAAATGTTGCATACAAACTGGTATGGGACAAACGGGATAAAATGGTACATATATTAAAATTTCGCAAGCTACTGAAAATAATAAATACCAAAAATCATTAAAAAAAATTAAATATTATACATATATTAAAATATTCACGCATCATAAACTAACTGAAAAAGATACCAATACAAGTTTTTCCTGCAGTGTATGCATTACTATCCGAAAAAACCGAACAAGCATATCAACAACTCCTTCAAGAAATTCTCACCTTGCACGCAGGTTTAGATCCAGTTACTGTTGTATTTGATTTTGAATTGGCAGCAATTCGAGCTTTTCAGAATATATTTCCGATGGCAACAGTAACTGGATGCATGTTTCACTTCGGTCAGTGCGTCTGGAGGAAACTGCAATCAGAAGGTTTTTCAGAACGTTATAGAGATGAACCTGATTTCGCGCTTCATCCATGGTCAGTTCACAATAGCAGCATATTAATGTTATTTAGTAAAAACTTGTCTGTTTTTTTTTACATTTCGTATTAATAAAATTGTAGTCGTACCATTTTGTCTATACCATTTAATCCTAGTACCATTTTGTCCCATATCATTTTATCCGTACCATTTTGTCCGCACCATTTTATCCATACCAATTTGTCCAATACCATTATGTCCACTTAACATTTTGTCCATACCATTTTGTCCGTACCATTTTGTCCGCTACCATTTTGTCCTAGAACCATTGATTGATTACGATGAATTCATGTATTTTTATGGCTATCATTTTTCACTGTTTTGTGAAAAAGCACATTTTCGCTGTACACAAATTAGTGGATATGCTTATATTTACCTGTCTCGCACATGTCTCCGGTGAATCCATTTTGGCATAGGCAGGTGTAAGAACCGTTAATGTTCTGACAGGTGCCACCGAATCTACAGGGTGTCTCCAAACATTCGTCTACATCTGAAGAGACAAAGATAGTATGAAGATTATTTCTGACATTTACTGCTACATATGTGGTTATAAGTGTGTGTTTGTGTGAGAGAGATACTGCTGTAAATAGATTTTAATTGGGCAAAGGTTGTAAAGTCTGGATTTTTAAACACGTGATTGACATGAAACAACGACAGACTCAATTTCCATTAACAGGAGCTATTTAGCACATGGTGTTTCGAAACAATAAATCCAGTTAGCATTTTCATTTATCGTTCTTAAAATATGAACATCGAATAAAATGAATCTGTGATGGTTTCCCTCTAGCTTTGTTCTTTAATGAAATACAGTAAATTATTCAATCTTACCCCATGTATGTAAACAATAAATAAGTTAAGCTCACACAATTACGAAAATGGCTCTTTATTCCTCAAGAAATGTTTATCGCACCTGAATTATGACTCATTATATTAATATTGAGCATATTCTATTTTAAAATCCAAACAATCTACGGTAATTACGGGGCAAAAATTAGTTTCGTGGGTCTTTTACTTCGATAAAAAAATGAAACCATTGTGTATCATTAATATTTATCCTGTAACAAAACTGCGCATGTTGTGATATTTCTTCAAGTTTGAGTGCAGGTATATCTTTAATGTTAATAATTTTGCACTTTAGTCAGATGACCTATGCAGAACAGAACGTCATCCGAAATATTGCAACACCATTGGTAACATTCAAGTTTGAATAAAGTTCAAAAACAAAAGTAAATGAATTCCATATTTTTTGTGTAAATAATTTAGCTGTTATAAAAAGGGACAGAAAGATAACAGAAACAAATACAGTACAAGAATTGGTGGACAATAATTTCAATTAAAAGGCGATACTTGACATATGTATTACAACCCCAAACGAAAGGAAACTCTAGAAAATGCTCTGTTAAACTCTATATCACTGAGTCTGTAACACAATTTTCATGGTAGTCATCATGCTTTCCATAGATTTCGTAGAATTTGCCCCAAACAACATATGCTGATATCATCATAACATATGTGTTATTAACAGATAATCAGTGAAGAAGACTTATTTTGCGCCAAGATCTCTCTTACTCTCCCTCACTTTGATATATTCACGTATACAAACCAAAGAAGCATCTGCCTATAGCAAGGATATTGCCTACAGGTTGAGCACACGCTAGAAGCATTACTGCAGACCTTATAAATTTGACAACAAAGGTTAGAAGGATGAGCTAATGTGTCTCCAAATGATTCGCTTTTGCTTCAGAATGGGCATACCAAAAAATCCATCAAGGGGTTTAGGAAACAGAAGCAAATCAAAAACTTTCACGAAAAACCTTCCGAAAACCTATATCGATTGCGACTTAAATTGACCCTAGTATCAAAGGGACGAGTACATTTTAGTCTTATGAATTTCGTTTGTTTCATAGTGAATCATTCCAAGTATGAACATATTCCATCAAAGGGTTCAGGATATATAAGCTAATTAAAAACTTTAATCAAAACCTTGAAAAGTATCTTCTATGATTGTTTCCAAAGTCCTAAGGTCAAAGTGGACAAGTTGGTGTGTCGCAGAAGGAATTGTCTCTGTTTTATAATGATTCATCCGAAATATGAACATAATCCAATTAATCCAAGGAGGGATTTAAAAGATATAGGCAAATGAAAAACTGTAACCAAATCCGTATCAAAACTGTTGACTCCGGAATCCGCTGGAAAAGTGATTGCTATGTCTCGCTTTTCCACTAACGGTTTGCTCGACAAAGGTTCGTCTGGCAACGAGAACCTTAGCATAAAGTGGCTTTCTAAATTTAATAGATATTTTCAAGGTAACCTATCTGCCACGATGTATATAAAATAGCGTCTTTAACATGTGGTAACGTATTTATTTGAAAATCTGGGACAAGCATAACATTTTAAAGCATTCCTTTCACTAAATGACGTCCAAAATGAGTCAAATTGTGGCATATTTCAATTCATTATCTTGTATCTCACAACTAGGAAGTGTAAATTCTGAAGCGATAAACTAAATATTATTGCTGTTCGCATTTGTTTCTAGATAATATAGGTTTCGAAAATACAGAAACAATCAAAATCATGTATAATTAGATGAGTATGTGGATTTCTCCCGCCATAAATTGAAGTAGAATACTCTTAAAAATCATTTTTGAGAAATTTTACTTTATGGAGGTCAAAATGGTTTTCATACATATTTTATTTTACTACTGGCTCCATTCCGATACTAAATTATGCAAAAGGCGCCTGTAAGTAGAGAATGATTGGAGTGGGGTGTTGTTTGCGTTTTTAGCATTGCTACACTTTGAAGGTGATATACTGCCGAGGGAAGCAGAGTGAAGTACTTTGACTAAGGACACACAACGGTAGCTGCTCTGGGCTAATTGGATGGTGAAAATCAAACCCGCACCCCACTGCTCACGAGTCCAATCGTTTAACTACTGAACCGCCGCAGCTCCTAGTCGAGAATGGACTGCAAAAGAGGCAAAAGCTGTCTGATGCTACCATTACCGCTGCTAAGCAATAGTATTAGCACTACAGCAGCCACTGCTTCAACTACTGCATTACCGTTAATGCTATTACCGCTGGTGATACAACTGCCACCGGTACTATTGATTTTAACAGCAGCAACAACAAAGATGTGGTGACACACTACTTTTGCGGCTATGCGTTCCCCTGTTCGATCATTAAATCCGGCATCTGTACGGATTATATCTTGGATCAGTGGCTACCTCCACCTCAGCGGCAACATGTGGGTAGTCTAGAGTATATAGGTTGTTCAGACTTGTAAAATCATCATTTTCGTACAACAACAATAACAACAACAGTTGTAACAACAACAACAAAAGCACTACTACTACTACCGCCGGAATTAATACAACCTGTGTTGTCATTACTACCTCACAACCACGTATTCTATGTGACTTACCGATTTGACAGTGTGCCGCCATCCAACCCTCGTGACACAGACACAGATAAGTTCCTTGTGTATTAACACAAGTTCCATTATTCTCACATCGAGTCTCAGCACATTCATTTACATCTGAAAGCAAAATTTATTCTTCACATTCAATAATTAGATCTTTTTAACATGGTTTTGAGGACAGTTTCGAAAACCACGTCGAATGTGCGATCCTGTACACAAATGCATGCAACTGAACGGACTTCTAGACGAGCCGCTATGTCTTGTGACTCTTGTCTTTGCCGATGATTTAGATTTTGGAAAATGGCTCTAGAATTCTATAAGTCGAGTTTTCAGACCGATGCTTATTCCCAGTGTGATATATTTTCCCCAGTAATTTTCAAATCGATCGGGTATATTCAGATTATGGCGACTTAGGTGGAGAGAGAGAGAGAGAGAGAGAGAGAGAGAGAGAGAGAGAGACAGAGAGAGAGAGAGAGAGAGAATACTTGGTGTAAGAACGTTTTAATCAGAAAAGGTTGTAAATCTTGATTTCTATAATTGCCTTGATACAACAACAGCAACAAGAAAAAAAATGGCTACCGGTATTAACGCCATAACTTCCGCTAAGTACTAGTATTTATACTGCAGCAGCTACTGCTTTAACAGCTGCTATTACCGTTGACGCCGTTACTGCTTGTGATACCACTAACACCACCACTACCTATCTACCACCAAAAAAATTGCCTTTGTTAACAGCAGCGAAACCAACAACAACAATAACAACAACGAAATAGTGACCCATTTGCTTTGTAGCTACGCGTTCTACTGTTCGATCTTTTAATCCGCATTTGACTAAATTATATTTAGGGTCAGTTTCTACCAGCACCTCAAGCACAAAGTAACGCCAACTAGTGGGTTGCTGAGTGTGTATATAAGTTGTTCAAACTCGTAAAAAGCAACATAATTTTTTTCACATAACAACCACAACAGTAGCAACAGCATTACTGCTACTATTACTATTACTACTATTACATCCGCTGGAAAATATGTTGCCTAATTTGTCACTACCACCACACAACCACATGTTGAATCTGACTTACCGATTTGGCAGTATGCCCCCTCCCACCCCTCTTGACACAGACACATGTAAGATCCTTGTGTATTGAGGCAAGTTCCATTGTTCTCACATCCAGTCTCAGCACATTCATTTATATCTGAAAAGGAAATTTACTCTTGATATTGAATAATAACATTTTTGCAAACATGTCCCCAAAGACAATTTCGGAACCCAGAGGGAATGTGTGATTTCCTTCACATATGAATGTGTATGTGTTCATGTTCTGTCGTGATTAGGTACTGTTTTACTTCACTTATGTTCAGGTACTGTCCTCCTCCACCCATGTTCAGATACTGTCCTACTTCACTCAAATTCAGGTACTGTCCTCCATTCAAGTTCATGTTCTTGTTCCACTTCCACTCAAGTTCAGGTACTGTCCTACTCAGCTTATGTTCAGGTACTGTCCTCCTCCACTCGTGATCAGGTACTTTTTGCCTCCACTCAAGTTTAGGTATTGTCCTCCTTCACTCGTATTCAGGAACTGTCCTCCTCCATTCATGGTGAAGAACTGTCCACCTCCACTGAAGATCAGGTACTGTCCTCCTCCACTTATGTTCAGACACTGTCCTCCTCATGTTCGGGTACTATTTTTCTCCACTCAAGTTCAGGTACTGTCCTCCTCCTCATCTGATATTAAGATACTGTCCTCTTCCACTGAAGATCAGGTACTGTCTTTCTACATTCATATTCAGGTACTATCCAACAATGCCGGAGATACCAATTCAAGCTATTTGGCCACGACTGGAATATGTTTCTTGAAGTACCCAATTTTATATTGCTTCTCTGACATGTCTGCAGACGGTGCCGTGGGGAGGGTCTAAGGGCTATTTTGCATACTAAACCCCCCTCTATACCCACTATGACATTGGAGCTTTAAGGAAGAGGAATTCTAAATTTAAATTCTACTCAAATAATAGTTGTTGTTATCGGAAATACCTAAGCGGACAATTCAAAATTTGAAAAAGAAAATCCAATAGGATGTACGAAGAGAAGCAAACATGAAGCGGTTTATTTGGTAAAACATTTTTCTGAAAGTGTTGCTATATTTTTTAATGTTTTCAAATGAACACACTACGAGAACGTATTAACTTTACTCTATAGATACATACATACCTACATACATACATACATACAAAAATGCAAATAAACGAGCTCCTAAATGTTCCAGAGTGTACTGTAACGTTTGTCTATGACGATGACTTAGACCAAAAATCGCTCTCTAATTCAAAAAGTTAAGTTTTTATGCCAATGCTTATCTCCAATGAGATAGTTTTTTATAGCAATTTTCATACGCAAACCGATGTTTCGAGATTATTCCGATTGAAGTAGAAAAACTTTTTTCCATCATCATCATCATCATCATCATCATCATCATCATCATCATCATCATCATTCACCATCATCATCACCACCGCTACCATCATCATCATCACCGTTACAACGACAATATTAAAACAACAAAAACAATAATAGACAGAGAGAGATAGAGAGAGAGAGAGGAAGAGAGTGAGAGAGATGGAGAGTCTTAATTGACTAAATATCGATTTCACGCATATGTCCAGTCATACACATGTATTACTACTACTACTACTCGTACTATTACTACTAATCGTCATCACCATCATCATCATCATTGTCGTCGTCGTCGTCATTAGAATGACAACAGCAGAACAACAACAATAGGAATATCAAGTTTAGATGATGATAACCATTGCATCCCCTTGGACATCACATGAATGGATCTGTTTGTCGTTACATTGCACGAGCTTTTGATGGGTGACACCAGTATATCCATTCTAATTACAACTAAAATCTCCGGTATAATGGAGAGCTGACGAACGCCGATACGATGTTATGTTCCACTGACCTTTCGATTCACCAATCGAATTGCAACTTTCGCATTTATTAAAATGTAAAACTTCATTCGGAACATATTGTTTCTAAAGATAACTATCCCTAACACGATATACAATGCTTTATCTGACAGGTTACTAAAAATAAGTGGACGTGAATTCCAAAGGTCGACAGAACATAAACCTTTATCGGTGCCTGTCAGATCTACTTATTTAAAGTATATGTCGATTTTAATCAGATTGCAATATATAAAGTTACCAGTGTGCGTAACAGGTATAATATATAGTGGCACAGTTATAGAATAGACACAACAATAATGAAAAGTGAATGAACTGATTGATGGAGATATTGTATTAATTACATACAGTGCTTGTAACGAATAGTAAAGATAAGCAGTATGTACGTAGATGACAGATGACCTACTTTTGACGTATAAAGTTCAAATTGATATTATTGCTAATGGTAACTTGCAATTTTCTGGCAACAAATTGCTTACCTTTCTCACACGCGATGCCCGTCCAGCCATTTTTGCATAGGCACCTGTACGACCCCTGGGTGTTGAGGCATTGGCCGTCATTTTCACAAATGATGGTTTCACATTCGTCGACATCTATAATATTATTGCATCGGAATTAGACCAATCACTCACGAATGTTGTTGTTCCTTACTGTAAGAAACCATTTTATTACAAATCCTGGATATATCAAACTTCCGTTTTGGACCCCAACAGACAAGCGCATAAGTACAGCATATCTCTAGCAATGCCCATAGACTCCTATTTGATTTGTGGATTACCGGACAGTATCGAATCATTCACACCGCGATTCAATTAGTATTACAAAATACATACATGTCCAACCATATCATAATGATAGAAACCTGTAACTATAATGATGAAGACCATTGCATAAGACATTATGCACGTATGAACAAAATGCACGCACACTAAAGGTAGGAAGGGTCACATATACCGCCAGAGAATTTAAAACAAGTGTAGAAGTTGACCACATTTGCGGATATTTCCGCAAATGACCGATTTTTCAACGGCTTTGAGGATCTGTGGCAAATTTGGAAATTTTTCGAATTTTTTCATTATTTGTTATATTTATTCCCCCGCTTTTCAAAAGCGTCTGGGATACTGTGATCGCCTCTGTCTGTTCGTCGCTCCGTTTTGCTATCATCTCCTTCATTTTTAAACGAACATTAAAAATACCTGGTGCTAAAAATGTGTAATTACTGCCAATATATATTTTTAAATGAAATGTTGTATATGGAACAGATAATTATGTACATAATTGTTTAGATATGAAAGACGAATTTAGATAAGCATCGTACGTTGACCACTAGGTTTATACTTACCCTCAAGGACTTAGTTCTGGGTTATAAATTGGAAACTAGTGAGATCCCCACCCTATAACCATAGATGCACTTACTGGGCATGAAAAATGGAGTTCGCATGTGGAAATAATATTGGCCTTTGAATTTATTCGCAATTCTAGTGCAGGGACTTGGCCCCTGGTTCATAACTAGGCGACTATTAAGATTCCCAACCTATAACCATATATACACTTACTGGACATGACAAGAGGAATTAAGATGTTTTGACACTGGCCCCCGGGTCTATCATTACTGCACAACTCCAGCCCAGAACTTAATCACCGGATCCTAGCTTGGAAACTATTCAGATCTCCACGCTCTAACCATATATCCATTAAGTGGGCTTGAAAAGATGATCAGCCCCTGGGTTTATTTTTATTCCATAAGGATTTAGCCCATAGACGTTTATTTGGAAACTATCAATATCCATTCATATAACTATAACGTGGACATGAAAAGAGAAAATATTCATATACAGCTAATAGTAGGCCCTGGTTAAATCATATCCATTAGGGGCGTAGCCAAGAATCTCAGATGGAGGCTGGTTGTCAAAACGTGTAATCGTGGGAATATGTGTTCTACAAACACAGACTTCTAGCCGTTTTATTCACGGATGTTTTTCTGCGTTTGCTGTCGCCAAAGACGAACTTTGTAAACCTTGAAACAATTTACAATCTTTATGCTGATGTTAAATTAAATGTGTATCATTTTAGCAAATAAATAAATATTTTAAGAAAGTAAAACTTAATCATCATTTCCAGATTTTAAATCAAAACGTCAGAATTTGCGCGTAGTTCTAGATTTATTTAATTTTGTGGAATTTTCGGGATTTATTCTAGTGCACTTCGTTCATTTATGTCAAGTTCTTGCAGTAACACTGCATTTAAATCATACATTTATAGTAAAAACTGTCAGTATCTAAACACTGTTGAAAAAAGACAGTTCATATGAAAATATAGTGATTCTGGGAAGAAATGGTCGCCATAATTGTGGGTTACTCGCCGAAATTGAAATATTTCTTCGGGTCGAACATAATTTTGAAGTATTCAATGTTTGTAATTCAAAGGTTTCCCATGTTCGGAGTAGCAAGGATTCGGACTTTCCAGGTTTCATTATGTAACCATAGGCAGTTTAGTATTCAATAATTGACAGATTTCACAAGTACCAATTTCATTATACAATTTACAAGACTATATATTTCTATCAGTGTGAACATGGCATTGATCATACTTTACATATAATCGGAGGAAACAATTCTGGGACATTCTTTGAACAATGTATTCATGAAAACTATGGACCTTCGTTCATACAACGTCTCATGTGTGAGTACGTATTCAGCTTAAATGCATGTAAAAATAAAAGGCTTGTTAACCCAGTCGTTGAAAAATCAGATAATCATTTTAAGGCGTATCGTTAAGAAACTGACAATAATTGCGATTTATTTATTTATTTTATAAATGAAGGTGATATAATATTTAGTTGAGGAAATATTGGTCATATGCAGGTTAAATGCAAAACTTTGGTTATTGTTGCAACATTGCATCTTGAATGCATAATGTTAAGTTACATGGTTTATCCACGACTGTTTGAATTGTACATTACGAGGGTATTCGTATATTTTCATCGGTATAATGTTTCGTGGTTTTGCAAACAAAAGGTCATTTTCGCTGTTGCACAAATTTTTTGATATACTTGTGATTGAGGAAGAGGCTCTTTTTGTACCTGTCTCGCACATGTCTCCGGTGAATCCATTTTGGCATATGCAGGTGTAAGAACCATTATTGTTCTGACAGGTGCCATCGAATCTACAGCGTGGTTCCAAACATTCGTTTACATCTGTGGAGACAACGATAGCATGAAGATTATTTCTGACATTTTACTGTTACATGCGTGGTGAAAGAGAGAGAGAGAGAGAGAGAGAGAGAGAGAGAGAGAGAGAGAGAGAGAGAGAGATGTAAATAGCTTTTAATACGAAAAGGTTGTGAAGTCTGGATTTATATACATGTGATTCATCTGAAACAAAGACAGCCTGATTCTCCACTAAAAGTAGGCGTTTGATCATTGAGTAAAATGAATTTGTGATGGGTTCCCTCTAGATTTGTTCTTTATTGAAATACAGGAAATTTATTCAACCTTACCCATTGTATGTATAAAAAGAAAAAAAAAACAGATTACGTTAAGCTCGCCCAATAATTCCTCAAGAAGTGTTGATCGCACCAGAAGTACGAGTCTTCGTGTTAATATTGAGCATAAAACTGTTTAGAAACCAAACAATCTTCGGTAGTTACGTGGCAAATACTAGTTTCATCGGTCTCTTACTTCGATAAACAATAAAACCTTTGCGTTTCATTAATACTTATTATGTAATAAAATTGCAGAACAGAACGTCATCCGAATGATCGTAACCCCATTCGTAAGATATATGCTTTTGGATAAAGATCGAAAACAAAAGTAAACTAATTTCATATCTATTGGGGAAATCCTATAGATGCTATAAAAAGTAATGTAAAGAGAATATAAACAAATACAATCAAGAATTGGTAAAGAATTCGCTTCAGTGGACAAATAGCTTCGATTAAAAGGCGATACTTGTCATATATATATATATATATATATATATATATATATATATATATATAGATATATATATATATATTACATCATCAAAGAAAGTAAACTCTATATCACTGAGTCTATAACACAATTTTCATGATATTGATCATGCTTTCCATAGATTTCTTAGAATTTGCCCCAAACAACATGTGATGATATCATCATAACATATGTGTTATTAACAGATTTACGGCGAAGAAAAACTTCTTTCTCGCCAAGATCTCCCTGTCCCTCTGTTTCTTACAGATTTTCATGTATAGAAACGAAAGAAACATCTGCCTATATCAATGATATTTTGTTACATTTTAAATCCCACGCTCAAAGTATTCTGCAAGCCTTGCGACTTTGGCCCTGAGGTCAGAAGGATGAGCGAGTGTGTACCAAAATTATTTTTCCTTGCTTCATATTGGACATACCAAATCCATCAAGCGGTTTTGCAAATAGAAGCAAACTAAAAACTTAAAATAAACCTTGACCAAAATCTGTTACGATTGTAATTTAATGTGACTCTGGGATCAAAGGGTCAAATAGATTTAGTATGAATTGTGTTTGCTTCATAATGAAGCATCCCGAGTATGAACAGAATCGATTAGAGAGTTATGGAAATATAAAAAAATGAAAAACTTCAATCAAAACCTTCAAACATATCTGTTATGTCTGTATCCATGATCCTGAGGTCAATTGGGCAGGTAAGTGTGTCGCAGAAGGAATTTTCTCTTTCTTATAATGATTCCGGTAACAACAAAATCCAAGGAGGAATTTTTAAAAATATGAGTAAATGAAATGCTGTAACCAAATCCGTAACAAAATTGTTGAAGGCGACGCCACAAGAAAAGCTATTGCTGTGTTTCGCTTTTCCACCGACATCTGCTCGACAAAAGTTTGTCTGGCAAATGTAATCTTGGCATAAAGTGACTTTCTTTATTTCAGATATATTTTCAAGGTAACGTGTCTGTTGCTAACGTATCTGCTTGACAAAAAGTTAAAATTGCCACATAAAGGACAAATTGTCATTCATCAAATTAGTTCTTTTATTTAGTCGTTAGTCTTGATAGATGTAAATCAGTTGTAAAACTAACGTTGTCCTAGATTCGAAAGGTACGGGTTAAAATTTTGAAATTAAGGAAACCATGGTAACGTATTTGTTTCATATTCGAGTGACACTTTGGATTAGAGTTACATACACATCTGAATAAATAAAAGCATATAAAATGAGGTTTCGTATTTTATATATAAATAAAGGGATACAGAGAGGTTTCAAAATCTCTTTAATACTTTCGAATTCACCTTGATGTACATAAAGCTAGCGCTCTCGAATTCTATAAGTGGAGTTTTCAGACAAATGCCTATCCCAGTGTAATATATTTTTCCTAGCAATTTTCAAACCAATATACCCAGATTATTGAGAGAGAGAGAGAGAGAGAGAGAGAGAGAGAGAGAGAGAGAGAGAGAGAGAGAGAGAGAGAGAGAGAGTGAGTGAGAGGGGGGGGGGGGCGGGGGAAATAATACTTGGTGTAAAACGTTTTTAATCAGAAAAGGTTGTGAATCCTGATTTCTATAATTGCTTGGATAATACAATAATACAACACCAGAAGAAACAAAAACTGGCTACCACCACTGCAAGCATTACTGCCGCTAAGTACTGCTGCTACTAGCTTTGACACCATTAATGCTTGAGATACCACCATTACCCACCTTTCACCATAAAAATTGTAAGTGTGTCGCAGAAGGAATTGTCTCTGTCTTATAATGATTCCGGGAACCATTACCCACTTTTCACCACAAAAATTGCCGTTGATAACTTAAGCGAAACCAACAACAGCAATAACAATAAATAGAAGGAAGTGGTGACACATTTGTTCTGCAGCTATGCGTTCTCCTGTTCGATCATTGAATACGTTATTTGCATGGATTATATCTAGGATCAGTAGCTACCTGCGTCTCAAGGACAAAGTAACGCCAACAAGAGGTTTGCCGAGACTATATACTAGTTGTTCAAATTTGTAAAACATAAGATAATTCTTTTCACATAACAATTACATTATCAGTAGCAACAGCAGTACTACTAACACTACTGCCACTGGAACCAATGTTGCTTACCTTGCACTACTACCTTGAAACCACATATTCTATGTGACTTACCGTTTTGGCAGTATGCTCCCTCCCACCCGTCTTGACACAGGCACATGTAAGATCCTTGTGTATTGATGCAAGTTCCATTGTTCTCACATCCAGTGTCAGCACATTCATTTACATCTGAAAAGAAAATTTACTCCAAATATTCAATAATAACTTTTTTCAGACATGTTTACAAAGACAATTTTGAAATCCACAGGGAATGAGTGATTTCCTTCACAAATGAATGTGTGCTTGTTCATGTGCTGTCATCATCAGGTACTGTCTTCCTTCACTCATGTTCAGGTACTGTTCTCCGCCACTCATGTTCAGGTACTGTCCTTCTCCACTGAAGTTCAGATACTGTCCTTCTTCACTGAAGTTCAGATACTGTCCTTCTCCACTCAAGTTCAGGTACTGTCATCCTCCACTCATGTTCAGGTTCTGTCCCACAACGCCGGTGATAACAACTCGTGCTCTTGGGGTACGATTGGTATATGCTTCATGATGTACAAAATGTTTCTACATGTCTGCAGACGCGGTGTGTGATAAGGGTTATTTTGTATACTAAATCCCCCAAAACCCGCTATGATAACGATGCTTTAAAAAAGAGGAATTTTAATTACGTTTTCAATGATTCTTGAACAATAGTTGCTGTTATCGGAAATATCTAAGAAGACAATTCAAAATTTGCAAATGAAATTTAAATAGGATGTACAAAGACAAGCAAAGATAAAGCCGTTTATTTGGTAAAACATGTTTCAAAAAGTGTTGTTATATTTTAATGTTTTAAATCGAACCCAGTACAAGAACAAATTAACATTATTCAGAGAGCCCCTCTTTGAACTGAGTAAAAATGTAACCATAGACCAAATATTCACCGCAATATTTCTTTATATTCATCCATTATTGTACACCAATGCACGCATGCATGTTGTATGCATACATACATACATACATACATACATACATACATACATACATACATACATACATACATACATACTTATATACCAAAAAATCAAATAAACAAGTTCATCCATGTTCCAGAGTGTAAAGTAACGTTTGTCAATGACGATGACCTAGATTAAAATAGCTCCTAAATTCGAAAAGTTACATTTTTGGACAAGTGCTTATCTCCAGTGAGATATTTTTCATACTAATTTTCATACGGACACCGATATATCCAGATTATTGCGACCGAAGTAGAGGAACCTTTCTCCATCATCATCATCATAATCACCACCATCATCATCACCACCATCAACAGCTACCACAGTAGAAGAATAACAATAAGAATAGACAGCAGAGAGAGAGAGAGAGAGAGAGAGAGAGAGAGAGGTGGAGAGAGAAAGCGGACTTTTTTAATACTAAATATCGATCTCACGCATATATCCAGTTATACTTCAGATATTATTACTAGTACTACTCCTACTACTCCTACTCATCATCATTATCATCATCAGCAGCAGCAGCAGCATCAGCATCATCATTCCAACGACAAAAACAAAACAACAACAATAGGAATATCGTGTTTAGATGGCGATACTCTCGGTATATCCTTTGGACATCACATAATTGGATTGGGTGTCAATCCGTTTGTCGTTACATTGCACGTGATTTTTATTGGTGATCCAATCTGATTAATATCGAGATCTCCGACGTAATGGAGATCTGACCGAATACTATACGATGTCATGTTCCACTGACCTTTCGATTCACCAATCAAATTGATGCTTTTGCATTTATGAAAATGAAAACCTTCAATCGGAACTTAGTGTTTCTAACGATAAATCTCCCTCACTCGAAATGCATTGATTTATCTGATAGTTTTTTAAACATAAGTGGACGTGAATTCCAAAGGGCGACAGAACCTAAACCTTTATCGGTGCCTGTCAGATCTACTTCTTAAAAGTTTATGTCGATTATATTAAGACTGCAATATATGAAGCTACCAGTGTGCGTAGCAGGTATAATATATAGTGGCAGAGTTATAGAATAGACAAAACATTAACAATATGTAAATGAAATGATCGACTGAGATATTTTACTTATTATGCACAGTGCTTGCAACGAATAGTAGAGATACGTAGGCTGTACGTAGATGACAGATGGCCTACGCTATACGTATCAATGAAACATGTATAGTATTACTAATGGTAACGTAAAATGTTCTGGCAACAAATTACCTACCTTCCTCATAAGTGAAGCCCGTGCAGTCATTATTACATAGGCACATGTACGACCCCTGGGTATTAAGGCATTGGCAATCATTTTCACAATTGATGGTTTCACATTCGTCTACATCTGAAATATAGTTTTATCGGAATTAGACCAAACAGGCGCGAATTCTGTGGCCCTTTACTCTAAGAAACCATTTTATTACAAATCTTGCATATATCAAACTTCCGCTTTGGACCCCAACAAACAAGCGCATAGGTACAGTATGCCTCGAACAATGCCCATAGAGTCCTATTCGATGCATGCATTACTGAACAGTATAGAATCGTTCACACCGCGATACAACTAGTACGCAAAACTACATACACGTCCAACCCTATCATAACGTTAGAAAACCTTTTCCTCTAACGATGAAGAGGATTCAAGTAGACATTATGAACATTTGAACAAATGCACGCACACTCAGGTCGGGCAGGGTCACAGATACCGTCAGAGAATTAAAAACAAGTGTAGAAGTTGACCACATTTGCAGATATTTCCACAAACGACTGATTTTTATTTTAATGAGTTTGAGGATTTATGCGGCTAATTTAGCAGCTTTGCGAATGTTCTTCTTATTTGCTATATTTATTCCCACGTTTTTTCAAAAGGGCCTGGGATATTGTGACCGCTTCTGTCTGTTCGCCCGTCATGCTATCGTCTTCAGTTTTAAACTAATATTCAGGAAAACTAATGCAAAAGTGCAATTACTACCAATATATATTTTTCACGGAAATTTTGTATATGGAGCTGACAATTATGGACAAAATGTTTCAGATATGAATGACGGATTAGATATGCATGCGACCGTTTCCACTGGGTCTATCCTTACCCCAGGGACGTAGCACCTGGGCCTTAACTTGGAAACTTGTGAGATCCCCACCCTATAAGCATACATATAGTTACTAGGTATGAAAAAAAGATCAACTGTGCAACTGATATTTGCCCCTGAATCTATCCTTAATCCCATGGCAGGGACTTGACCCCTGGGTCATAACTTGGAAACTATTGCGAACCCCACCTATAAGCATATATAAACTCACTGGACATGTAACATTCAGGAAAATAATTGCAAAAAAATTGCAATTACTGTCAACATATATTTTTTTAATGAAATATTGTATATGGAACTGACAATTATAGATATAATATTTCAAATATGAAAGACGGATTTAGATATGCTTTGGACATTGCCCACTAAGTCTATCCTTACCCCAGGGACTTCACAACTTGGAAAGTAGTGAGATCACCACCCTATAACCATATATACACTTACTGGGTCTATCATTACCCCCGCCCCAGGGCCTATTTTTACCATATACGGACTTACCCAATATACTTTTATTTGGAAACTATCAAGATATACACTCATATAACCATAAAATGGACATGAAAAGAGAAAATACACATATACAGCTAATAGTAGACCCTTGTTCAATCCTATCCATTAGGGGCTTATCCAAGAGGCTCAAATGGTGGATGGTTTTCAGAACGTGTGAACGTGGTGATATGTTTTTTACAAACACAGACTTCTATTCGTTTTATTCTCAGATGTTTTCCTGCGCTTGCTGTCAGTAAATACGAACTTTGTCAGTCTTGAAACAATTTACTACAATAGACTTTATGCTGAAAAATAAACTTAATGATCATTTCCAGATTTGTAAAAAAAATAAGAATGTGAGCGCGGTTCCTGATTTTTAAGTGTGTAGATTTGTTAAAAAATTTTTTTGTTTGACTTTTTATATTTTTTGTCAAGTTCTTGTGGTAGTATTGTAATTAAATTATATATTGATAGTCAAAACTGTCAGTATCTAATCAGTCTTGGGACCAGACAGTACATATTCAAATATAGCGATTTCAGGTAGAAATGGCCGCTGTATTTGTGGGTTTATCGTGGAAATTGCAATATGTGTTCGGATTGAACATAAATTAGAAGTATTCAAGGTTTGTAATTCAAAGTTTTCTCATTTTCGGAGTAACAAGAGTTCGGACTCTACAGGTTTCATTGTATAACTATATGCAGTTTAGTCTTCATTCATTTACAGATTTAACAATTACCATCTTTATTATGCAATTTACGAGACTGTAGATTTCTATCAGTGTAAATTTGTCATTAATTATACTTGACATATAATATAAAGAAACAATACTGAGACATTTTTATGTTTTGGAAAAGAATATTCATGAAAACTAAGGACCTTCTTTCATCAAAACGTCTGAAGTTCGAGTACGCATTCAGTTGAAATGTACTTAGAAATAATCCGATTTTTAACCCAGTCGTTGAAAGACAGGTGATTCATTTTCAAGCGTATTATTGAGTAACTGACTATGTATTTACCTATTTTTAAAATGAGGGGAATACAGTATTTAGTTGAGTGCTTATAGGCCCTATGTAGGTTAAATGTGGAGTCTCGTTAATGTTGCAACATTGCATATTGATTGAATAATGTAGGTTACATGGTTTATCCACCACGTGACTATGGATGCACTGTTTGAATTTTGCATCCACGTATTATCTTTGTACAGCAATTTTTCGAGAATTACAGATTAATTGATTGATTGATTAATTGATTACGATGAATTTATGTATTTTCGTTGGTATCAATTTCGCTGTTACACAAATTCGGAGACATGCCTATATTTACCTGTCTCGCACTTGTTTCCGGTGAATCCATTTTGGCATAGGCATGTGTAAGAACCGTTACTGTTCTGACAGGTGCCATTGAATTTGCAGGGTGTCTCCGAGCATTCGTCTACATCTGTGGAGACAAAGATAGTATGAAGATTATAAAGGTTGTGAAGTCTAGATTTATATACCAGTGAATGACTTGAGACAAAGATCGTATGAAGATTATAAAGGTTGTGAAGTCGAGATTTATATACATGTAAATGACTTGAGACAAAGATAGTACGAAAATTATAAAGGTTGTGACGACTAGATTTATATACATGTAAATGACTTGAGACAAAGATAGTATGAAGATTATATAGGTTGTGAAGTCTAGATTTTCATACCAGTAAATGACTTGAGACAAAGATAGTATGAAGATTATAAAGGTTGTGACGACTAGATTTATATACATGTAAATGACTTGAGACAAAGATGACATAAAGATTATAAAGGTTGTGAAGTCTAGATTTATATACATGTAAATGACTTGAGACAAAGATGACATAAAGATTATAAAGGTTGTGAAGTCTAGATTTATATACCAGTAAATGACTTGAAACAGCGACAATCTTATTCTCCACTAACAGAAGTCGTTTGGCACAGGGTGATTCGAAAAAATAAGTCCAGCTAGCATTTTTACTTAGACATTATGCAAATTTGAACTAATGCACGCACACTCAGGTCGGGCAGGGTCACATATACCGTTAGAGAATTTAAAACAAGTGTAGACGTTGACCACATTATATTTCCGCAAATGACTGATTGTTTTAACATATTTCGTGATTCTTAAAAACGAACATTACATGAAATTAATCTGTGATGGTTGCCCTTTAGCTTTCTTCTTTAATGAAACACAGCAATTTATTCAACCTTAACTTTGTATATAAATAACAAATAAGTTAAGCTCGTCCAATTACGAAAATGGCTGATCGTTCCTCAAGAAATGTTTGTCGTACAAAACGTATGAATTGTAATGCTAATATTGAACATATCCTGTTTTAAAAGGCAAAAATTCTTATGTAATTAAGTAGTAAGTACCTTTTTAGTAGGTTTCCTACTTCAATAAAAAAAATGAAACCATTGTGTATCATTAATATTTATTTTATAATAAAAATCCAAATGTCGTAGTGATATTTCTTAAAGTTTTGAAACAAGGTATATCTTTAATGTTAATAATGTTGCACTTTAGTCAGATGACCTATGCAAGGCAGAACGTCATCCGAAATATTTCAACCTCATTGGTAACATACAAGTTTGGATAAAGTTCCAAAACAAAAGTAAACTAATTCCATATTTGTTGTGCAAATAATTTAGATGCTATAAAAGGTAATACAAAGAGGACAGAGACAAGTACAGTACAAGAATTGGTAAGGAACTCGTTTCGGTGGACAATAGCTTGAAAGGCGATATTTAACACAGACACACACACACACACATTTATATATATATTAAAGCATCAAAGAAAGCAACCTCTAGGAAATGCTGTTTTAAACTCTCTATCACTGAGTCTCTAAAACAATATATATATATATATATATATATATATATATATATATATATATATATATATATATATATATATATATATATATATATATTACATATTAGAGCATCAAAGAAAGCAACCTCTAGGAAATGCTATTTTAAACTCACTATCACTGGGTCTCTAACACAATTGTCATCGTACTCATCATGCTGTTCACGGATTTAATTGAATATGACCCAAAGAGAATGTGCTGATATTATGAAAACGTATGTGTTATTAACAGCTACTCCGCGAAGAAAACTGATTTTGTCGGCCAGATCTCTCTTACTCTCCCACACTGAGAGATATTTAATATTCATCATCATCATCATCATCATCATCATCATCATCATCATCATAATCATCATTCCAACGACAAAAGCAGAACAACTTCGCCACTCGTGAAAATACTGGGAATATATCCATTATTCACTCGTTTCAAGCAAATATCCTCTCTATAATCAAAGCCTTAACAAAAATATTCTATTTCTACATCCTTGATCCAAAGGTCAATGGGACAGGTAAGTGTTTTGCACAAGGAATTGTCTCTGTCTTATAATAATTCATCACAGGTAACAACAGAATCCAATGAGGGATTTAAAAAATAAAAGCAAATGAAAAACTGTAAGAAAAACCTTAATAAAACTGTTGACACAGGTGCCGCTGGAGAAGTGACTGTTATGTCTCACTTTTCAACTAAAATGGGGTCGACTAAAATTCACGTGGCAACAAGAATTTTAGCATTAAGTGGTTTGCAATACTTCACATATATTTTGCAAGGTAACGTATCTGTCTGTCATAAAGTTAAAAATGCCACATAAAGAACAAATTATCATTCATAAAGTCTGTTGTTTTATTTAGATGTTCGTCGTAATAGACGTACATCAGCTGTTAAAGGTGTAATAGTCCACAGGATTCTAAAGGTGCGGTAAAAGTTAACGAAAAGATGGCTATGTATCATTTTAAATGTACGTAACACTTAGGATTGGAGTTGCGTGCACTTCTGAATAAAAAGAAGTATATAAAATGTGGTTATGTACTTTATATATAAATTAAGATAATCAAAGAGCTTTCCAGATCTTCTTAATGCTTTTGAATTCACCTTGTTGTATATAAAATAGTGTCTTTACAATGTGGTAACGTATATGTTTGAAATTCTCCGACAGGGTATAAAAATTAATGCAATTCTTTTACTAAATAACATCAATAAAGTGTTGTCTGTGGTATATTTCAAATTCATTATCTTATATTAAACAATTAGGAAGTGACAACTATGAAAGCTTAAGTTGAATTTTAATACTGTTCTCTTTGTTTCAAAACACTATAGACTTCTGAAAGACAGAAATAATGAAATTCATGTGCATCTAGCGAGACTTGTGTGGATTACACTCGCGTTGAATCGCAGCCAATTACTTTTAAAAGTCATTTATGGGTAATTTTATTTTATTTAAGTCAAACGAGTTTTCATAGAACGTTAATTTTACTTCAGGGTCCCTTCCGACACTAAATTATGCAAATGGAGCCTGTTAGTAGAGAACGATTGGAATGGCACAGCGACACTTTGAAGGTGATATAGTGCCAAGAAAAGCTGAGTAAAGTGCCTTGCCCAAGGACACACCAAAGTTGCCGGTTTGGGCTGATCCGATGGTGGAAATGGAGTCCGCACCCTTCTGGACACGAGTCCAATGTCTAAACCACCGCGGATCCCGGCAGAAGAAACCAAAGCTGGTTAATGCCACCATTACCGCCGCTAAGCATTAGTATTAGCATTACAGCAGCCACTGCTCCAACTACTGCATTTCCGCTGACACTATTACTGCTTGTGATACTACTGCTCTTGATGCTACTGATGTTAACAGCAACAACAAATAAGACGTGTTGACACACTTGATTTGCATCTATGTGTTCTTCTGTTCTATCCTTGAATCCGGAATTTATATAGATTATTTCCAGAATCAGTGGTTATGTCCGCCTAAAAAAAACGACCTAACTCTAACATGTGGGTCGTCGAGAGCATATAGGTTGTTCCAATTCGTTGCAAAAATCAACATAAAATATATTTTCACGTAACATCTACAATATCAAGAACAGTTCCCACACTATTACTGCTACCGCCGCTGCAACTAATACTGCCTGTGTTGTTACTACTACCACACAACCACATCTTGTATGTGACTTACCAAGTTGATAGTTTGCCACTCCCTCCCCTCACGACGCAGACACCATTACGACCCTTGTCTATTGAGGCAAGTTGTGTTGTTCTCACATCCAGTCTAAGTCCATTCCTTCACATTAAATAAGACAACACAACTTCCTCAATGACACATGTCCTTGTTAGACCACTTTTACTAAATAATGCTCCTTACACGACCAACCTATTTATCTTTACAACAACAGCAATAATAATAATAATAATAATAATGCCTTATTATTATTACTATTATTATTATTATTATTATTAAATATTTACACAGCAACAATAAAATCTACTACTACTAATACTACTAAACTACTCTGTGCACTATTAAAAATCGAAAAACCACCAACACAAGTACGCCTGTTATTGTACTACGGCCTTTACTGGCACACGTCTATTTGCTCCAGCGGTTTTTAACCACTCACTCATAGCAGTTTGATACGAAGCACATGGAAAAAATGTGATTGCAACAGAAATTTTCATAACATATGCAATCAACAGCAAAGAATTTCAGCAGAAAGCATCCTACTGACTCATATTTCTGCTCTTGCATTTAACTATTAGGCGATCTCAAGGCCACTTGGGCATCTTGTCTTTTATAACTATTATTATTAATATTATTAATATTAATTATTATTAGTGTGTATGTATGTACACACTAAATCATTCTAAAAATAACAACAGACAATACATTGCTAATACACTATACTACTACTATATGTACTACTATTACTACTATATGCATTACTAAAATTACATAAACCACCAAGACCAATACACATATGTAACCGTATTTGCTGATTTCGCTAACAAAAAGTCATTTCTTGACGCTGTTGTTTGTTTATTCCTCCTAGAATTTAGATACTAGTACATGGAGTATGTAACTTACCGACTTTACAGTGTGCTCCCTTCCACCCCTCTCGACAAAGACACTTGTACGACCCTTGAGTATTGAAGCAAGTTCCGTTGTTGTCACATCGAGTCTCAGCACATTCATTTATATCTAAAGACAATTGAAATTTCTAAACTGAAGATGAATTGGTTGAGGTGACATAGATTTAGAAATGTACAAGTTAAAAAGTTTATTGGACATGAGCTATTCGATTGATTTAGTATTCACTTAAGCGTCGGTTTCATTTAAATTTTCTTAATAGGTATTTTTCTTGCTGTTTTAAATATAAATTGTTTGTCTTTCTTATAGAAAGAAAGAAGATTCGACACAGATGCATATATACTACTCTCACTAATCCCGAAAATGACTATTATTATTATTATTATTATTTAAAAACATTAAATCAATTTCGACTATAATAGTCTCTTTCAAGACTGCTACTGCTGCAACTGCCAATACTACTGCTGCCGCTATTACTTCTACTGGTACTGATGTTGCTGCTTTGTTGCTACTATATCTGCTACTATTATTACTGTTTGAACCAATAGAAAATCTTCGAGAACCACGAACACAACTACTGTTACAATTATTTTACTAGTAAAAGGCAGCTAACGTTCACATAAACGTAGATTTTTACATATTTTTATTAAACCGATTTTCAATGTTTGCTTTATTTTTTATAATGGAACGGAAAATGCTGAGTCATATTTAAGGCGGTTGTTTTGTCTCGGTTTTCCAACCAACCCAATCATATTGTTGTTGTTGTTTTTGTTGTTGTTGTTATTATTATTATTATTATTAATATTATTTCATCAGCAACAACATGTACTGCTATTTCAACCAATACTACTGTATCTGCTACTATTACTACTACTACTTGTATTACAAGTCGTGTATTTACAACGCAAACAACAGCACTACCAGCACAACGAATCCTAATATTCCATCCTTTCCTTGCCGCTGCTGTTTTGTACCATAACCCTAATATCATTTAGATACTAGAACATGTACATAGAACATGTAACTTACTGAGTTGGCAGTGTACCCCTCCCATCCCTCTCAATACAGACACGTGCACGGCTCTTGTGTATTGAGGCAAGTTCAATTGTTCTCTCATCGACTCTCAGTACATTAATTAACGTAAAAATATTTGAATTGCTCAATTAAAGACGTATTTCTTGAAATGACCTTTACTGGAAATTTTGAAACGATTAAAGTTTAAATGTTAAATTATGTAGACATGAAGTGTTCGTGGCTGTGGGAACTCACGCAACCGTCAGTATACGACACTGTATAAAACGATTGCCATTTTTTGTAATTTTTATAAATTTATTGTAACAGAAAGGAAGTAAGATAAGTTATATTTAACCTTGTTCATGTATGTCTTTCTCTCCACCCACACACTTATCGTTCATTTCGCCTTTTTTTTCTTCCTGCCAATAACCAAAAGACAGCGACAATAATTACCTATGTTACAAAACTTGTACCAATACTACTGTTGAGGCTAGTTTCACTACAATTACAACTACTACTATATGCGTTTGTAAGAAAAACTAAAGCTGTGAGAAGATATCAAAGTTCGGTTGCACATATTTATTTAGACACAGAAGTTTTGAATCTATAAATACTTAAGGTGATCTATACTAAGTGATGATGAAGACCAACCAGGTGGCTAAGGTAAGTCACATTTACTTTTTTCGTTTATATGGTAGTGGTGTACTTTTAAAGATGTATGCTCTCATAAAGTGTAATGATTGTACAAACAACCGGATTTGAAAAAATCCTAAACATGAAACGGGTCCTACTTTTGATATCACGATGTCACCAGTGCTACTGACACTACTACTTCTTCTGCCACTACTAATACTACTCTGTGGAATACTAAAAACTACAATGACCACCATGATTGTATACTCTTGATCGTACTCCCTCCCAGCATTTAGGTACTAGTACATGGAACATGTAACTTACCGAGTTGGCAGTGTGCCGCCTCCCACCCCTCCCTACACTGACACTTGTACGACCCTTGTGTATTGGAGTCAGTAACATTGTTCTCACATCAAGTCTCAATAAATTCATACAAATCTAGCAAAGTCAATACATTTTTCAATGACATATGCACTTCTAGAGTTTAATAAATACTGTGTGCGGATAAAAAGTTTAATTTTAAATGAGAGAATGATTAGTGGCAGGAGGCATTCGCGTGGACGCCGTTGTAAAACCATGTTGACAATATTTGTAAAACTACGTTGAAAATTATTCGTATTTTCAGTAAAATCTTTCAAATTTTTATCTCTGAAAAAGGAATTAAGATTTAACCTCGTTGAGGAACATCCTTCTGTATGTCTCTCTACCTACATATTATCTTCTTTTTCTTCTGCTTCTAACACCAAAGGCAACAATAATAAAGTTACTTGTGTGACATAAACTGCTAAGAGTACTGCTGTTGCTACTATTGATAATATTACTGCTACTATATGTGTTTATAAGGGAACAAATGAAGTTGTTAAAATACATCAAAGCTCGCTTGCACATATTTTTTCAGGCTAAAAACGTTTGTATTTGTCAATACTCATGGTGAGCAATACTGAATCACGATGAAGATAAACAAAATGGTTGATGTAAGTCAGTTACATTTTGTAAAAATATGTTGCCTATGTACTTTTAAAGAGGTATGCACTTCTAAACTTTGATGACTGTACAAACAAGAAGGTAATAAAGAATCCTCACCTAAACAATAAAGGTGTACGTAGTCATATCAGTACAAAAACGAGGACACCGTTGTCCAACTTTTGACATCCCGTTGTAGCACATGTCAGAATTAATGTACACATCTCTTTCATGACTGTAGGAGTAACCGCGTCCAAGAAACTGACGTAGACGCAAGAAGTGTACATTACCAGTCGAGCACAACAAAGTAGGTCGCAGTAACCCGCATTTGGCTTGATGGTATAGTACTTCATAGGATGTATGTACACACAAAATTGAATGACTGTTCGAGCAGTTGTGTCCGAAGAACTAATCTAAGCGTACAAAGTCAGTGCATGGGCAATGAAGCCTGAAAACGTGGTCAAAGTGGTCTATTTTTAGCATTGTGGTGCTCCACTCTTTGAGCTGTAAGGACACATAAACACTCAGGACTGCAGTGGCAACAGTATCGGTGGTATTTACTTAATATAAAGGTATATATTTGCAAACCCCAACTCTGACAACGAAGGCTATGATGAAGATGATATAGCACTAGCTCTCGTGCAATGTAACAGCTACTATTTCTACGTCTACTAATATTATTAATTCTACCACTGCTATTACTCACACTACTACTGTCACTAGTACATCCCCATTGCTACTCTTGGTGCTAATAGTAATAATAATGCTATTACTCTGTGAGCTACTAAAACTACAATAACCACCAAGAGAGTATACCCTTAATCATGCTAACCCCTTTCATTAGCAAAGGGTCTTTACTGGGCGTAGTTGTTTGTATCCTCCTCCCAGCAAGTATATACTAGTACATGTAAAAGTGTGACCCTTCCCATCCCTCTTGACACAGACACTTGTACGACCATTGTGCATTGAGGCAAGTTCCATTGTTCCCACATTCAGTTTCTGCACATTCATTGACATCTAAACAAGCAATTTCATTTCTCAATGATATATATACTTCTCGAGATGACCTTTACCAAAAACTGCGAAAACTTAAAGGTTTGAATGCACACTGACAGATATGAATTACTAGTGGCAGTGGGCATTCACACAGTCGTCGGTGTCAAGCGATGTGTGTTATCATACTTTATAAATCTATTATTCTTAACAGAAAGCAAGGTAGATGATTTACATTTAACCATGTTAATTATAGCCCCAGCTCATTCTCTCCATTAATATATGTATTTCTCCATCTTCCTCCTATATCAACAACAAGAACAGTGGGAACGACAAATCCTATTACCAATACTATACCAATTCTGCTTTAATTGCGATTACAACGTGTTCTTCGTGTTCTTTTTCTCTTTCTTCTTCTTCTTCTTCTATTATTACTACTACTACTACTATTACTGCTAATACTACTACTACTACTATATTTGCTGATAAAAATATACCAACTGAATTGCATTTAACCGTAATACGACTTGCTATCCTTGTCGATGCTCTACGTACTCTATTCTATAGCAGCATTTTAATACTAGTACATGGAAAATGTCGCCACTACTACGGCTAGCACTTCTACATCTAAAGTACTCGGTGTACTATTAACACTATAAGAACCACCAACACAGGTACACCTATGCTAGTGTTAGAACTTTCACTGGCAAAAGTGTGTTCGCCGCAGCTGTTTATAACCACTCACTCCCAGTATTGTGATACTAGTACATAGACAAATGTGACATACCGATTTGACATTGTGCACCCGCCCATCCAGCGCGACACAGGCACATGTACGACCCTTGTGTATTGAGGCAGGTTCCATTATTCTCACATTCAGTCTCAGTACATTCATTCACATCTAAAAAGCAATTACATTTCGAAATGGCTAATGTAGTTCTTGAAATGTCTTTTACTGAAAACTGTGAATAGAGGAAAGTTTGTATGTTAAATAACAGACAGTAATTACTAGCGGCAGTGGGCATTTATGCGGCCGTCGGTGTAAGGCGACGTTAGAAGTGTTTGCTATAGTTTATACGTTGTTTGCCTAACAGAAAAGAAGATTTACATTTCACCATGCCAATGTATATCTCCAGGTACTTCTCTCTATTAAACTATTGATCTTTCATTTTCTTCCTAGAGCAAAATCAATAGCAGCAAAATATATCCCTATTACTAATACCTCTGCCAATACTACGTTGGCTGCGATTACTACTACTACTACTACTATAGTTGCTTCTAAATTATACCAACTAAATTACGTCTAATCGAAATACTACTTCCTCACTTTGCCGATGCTTTACATAATGTATCCTCCAGACACATTCTGATTCTAGTACATGGAGAATGTTACTATTACTATTTATGCTACCACTACTATAACTGAGCTACTGTGTACACTATTAAAATTAGAAGAACCACTAACACAAGTACACCTATAATTGTACTACGTCTTTGACACGCAAAAGTATGTTTGCCGCTGCTGTTTGTAACCACTCGCATTGTGATACTAGTATAAGGAAAATGTGACTTACCGAGCTGGCATTGTGATCCCTCCCACCCCTTTTGACAGAGACACTTGTACGTTCCTTGTGTATTGAGGCAAGTTCCATTGTTCTCACACCCAGGCTCAGCACATTCATTTATATCTAAAAGGAATGTAACTTCTTAATGATATATGCACTTCTTTTGATGACGTTTACGGAATACTACAAATGGAGAAATGTAAAATCATGTTCAGAACAATTTTTATTCATAACATTTTTGTCCACTTTTTTCTTTCAGAACGGAAGTAAGATGAATTACATTTAACCTTGCTAATGTATATCTCTGTATGATCCCCTCCACCTATCTATTTATCTTTCTTCTTTCTTGTGTACTTTTTTTTTCTTCCAATAACAAAAACAACAATAAGAATGATAACTTCTGTGACAAAAACAGCTACCAACACTGCTGTTGCCGTTATTATCACTAATACTACCACTATATATGTTTATAGGTAAGACTCTATCTGTTAGAAGACAGCGAATCTCGCTTGTTCATAGTTATTTAAACACAACTGTTTTGTATTTGTAAATACTTATGCTGATCAAAGCTAAGTGATCATTTAGACACAGCAAGTAGTTGAAGTAGGCCACAGTCACTTTTGTCTTGATTATGGTGGCTGTGCACTTCTAAAAAGGCATGCTCTTATAAAGTTTGATGACTGTACCAGCAACAGGCTGAAAACAGTTTTTACCTAAACGTTAAAGGTGTGCATAGCCATTGAAGTGAAAAATGAGGATAATGTGTGCTTCTTTTGGAATCACGATGAACTACTTCACAGGATGCATGTACGCATTTATTTTCATCACTGTAGGAGTAACCGTGTGCAAGAAACTGACGTAGATGTAAAATGTGTACTTTATAACTGGAGAGCAAAAGTTGGTGACAGTAACCCACATTTGTCATGATTGTATAGTACTCCATAAGAAGTATGTACACAGCACAATTTGAATACTGTTCAATCAGTAGTGCCCGAGTAACTAACCTAAACACAGAAAGTATGCGGATGGTCACTGAAGTGTAAATAGTAGGTCAAAGTGGCATATATTTAACATGGTGGTGTGCTACTCTTCTATGATAATGGAGATATTGCAACAATCACTATTTTGCTGCTGCTACTGCTGCTAGTACTACTATTACTTTTTATTCCAGAACTAGTACTGCCACAACTAGTGTTGATGCAACTACCACCATTAGTACTTTTTTCTAACACCGCTACTACTCTGTTGACAACTAAAACTACAAGAGCCACCAAGAAAATATATCTTTAATCGTACATACTGTCTTCTTTAGCAAACAGTTTTTGCTTGACGTAGTTGTTTGTATACTAGTACATGGAACATGCAGCTTACCGATCTGGCAGTGTGCCCCGTCCCACCCATCGCTACACAGACATGTGTACGACCCTTGTGTATTGAGGCAAGTTCCATTGTTCTCACATCCAGTCTCAGCACATTCATTTACATCTAAAAAGCAAATAAATTTCTCACTGATATATGTATGTATTCAGAGGACTTGTACAGAAAATGATAAGAATAAAAGTTTGAACGTTAATGACAGAGATGAATGACCAGTGGCAGTGGCCATTCGCTCGTCCGTTGGAGCCAAGTCATGTTCAAAGTGTTTGTCAAACCATATAATTTGTTTTCCTTACAGATATAAAGTTAGATGATTTACATTGAACCATGTTGATCTATATATGCAGCTCCTTCTCTCCATCAACTTATTGATCTTTTTCTTCATAGGGCAACAACAACAGCAGAACAAAGTACATGTATTTTACTAATACCTATGCCAATAATACTTTTATTGCGACCACCACTACATCTACTACTACTAACACTCTATTTGCTGCTGCTGTTTTGAACCTATCATCTATAGCATTTTGATACTAGTATAAAGAAAATATTACTTACCGAACTGGCAGTGTGCCCCCTCCCACCCCTCTCGACACAGACACCTGTACGACCCTTGTGTATTAAGGCAAGTTCCATTGTTGTTACATCCAGTCTCATCACATTCATTCACATCTTAAAAAGCAAAACAAATTTCTCAATGATATATGTACTTCCTGATATGATTTTGAATGAAAACTTTGAATGGATCAAGGTTTGAGCGTTAAATAACAGAGATCAATAATGAGTGCCAGTACGTGTTCGCGCGGCCATCGCTGTAAAGCGATTTTCGAAGTGTTTGTCTTACTTTATACATTTAGTCCTTTACAGAAAGGAAGTTAGATGAGTTTCATTTAATCATATTAATGTATATCTCCTAGTACTTCTGTCCATCAAACTATTTCTCTTTCTTCTTCTTCCTAGAGCAGCAGCAACAACAGCAAATTTAAAAAAAAAATCCATTAGTAATCTATATGCCAATACAACCTTTGTAGCGATTACTACTACTGCCACCACTACCACTATGTTTGCTTCTAAATACGTACCAACTACATTATATCGAAACGCTATACGACTTTTTTCCTTGCCGATACTGCATGTCTCTATCCTCCAGCAGCATTTGATACAACTCCATGTACAATTTCACTACTGCTGCTACAACTTTGACAAAGACTATACTCTCTGGACTGTTGAAACTAGAAGAAGCACTAAGACAAGTGAACCGATAATTGTATTACATATTTCACTTGCAAAATATATTTGCCGCTGCTATTTAGAAACACTCGCATATAGCCTTCCGATACTAGTATATGGAAAATGTGGCTTACCGAGTTGGCAGTGTCCCCCCTTCCACCCCTGTCCACAGAGACACCTGTACGACCCTTTTGTATTCAGGCAAGTTCCATTCTTCTCACATCCAGCCTCAGCACATTCATTTACATCTAAGTAAGCAATCAAATTTTTTAGTGATATATGTACTTCTTCAGACGACTTTTACTGAAAACTGTGAAAGGATAAATGTTTGAATGTAAAATAACTGAGATGAATAATTAGAGTCAATACGTATTCACGTGGCCATCGGTGTAAAGCGATTTTCAATGTGTTTGTCTTTATACGTTGTTTCCTTACAGAAAGCAAGTTGGTTGCTTACATTTAACCAGGTTAATGTCTATCCCGAGGTACGTCTCTGCATCAAACTATTTATCTTTCTTCTTCTTTCTTTCTAAAGCAACATAAAAAATACCCCCCCCCAAAAAAAAAAAAAAACAACAAACAAGTAAAACATACATTTCATTTCATTACTAATAGCTCTACCAATATTGCGTTTGCTACGATTACTACTACCATCATGTTAGCTTTTAAATACATACCAGCTGCTCTACATCGAAACGAAGTACCACCTCCTTCCTTGCTGCTGCTGCATATCTTTCAGCATCATTTTGAGACTAGTCCATGGAAAATATCACTACTTCTGTCAGCACTACTACCATAACTAAGCTACTCTGTGCACCATTAAAACTAGATGAACCATCAGCATAAGTACACCTATAATGTACTACGGTTTTTACAGTGTGTCATCTCCCACCCCTCTCGACACAGACACGATTAAGACTATTGTATATTGATATATACTTTTTTCTTTAATATGGCGGCAGTGTCCTTTTAAAGAGGATTGCAAATAAAAAATTTGATGACTGTAAAAGCATCAGGGTAAAAAAAAAATATGAAAAAAATTCACCTATACATGCTGATGTACATAATCACAAAAAAACTGACGTTATAAAAGTTTGAGCTTCAAACGAGAGAGATGAAGAACCAGTGGCAGTTTTTATTTTCCTTTCTCTGCATGAACCGATGTATCTTTTTCTTTACAGGGGAACACAAACAATAGACGAATTATATTAGTTTTCCAAGTGCATCTTCCAATGCTACTTTTCTTGAGACTGCCACTACAACTTCTACTACTAGCATTATATTTGTTTCTAAATACATAAAAACTGACTTTTATCTGACCGTAATACTACTGACTTTCATTGCAGATGCTGTTTATACTCTATCATCCAGCAGTATTTTGGAAAATGTCACTACTACTACTACCACATTTACAAGAAACTACGCTGTATACTGTTTAAGCTAGAATAACCATCATCAAAAATACACCGAATAAATTTACTACGGCCGTCAGTGTAAAGCGATGTTAGAAGTGTGTATTTTATACGTTTTTTCCTGACAGATTTTTTGTTAGATGATTTACATTTAACCATGTTCATGGATATCATCTTCAAGCAATTCTCGGCATCAAACTATGTGTCTTTTTTCTTTCTAGAGCAACAACAACAATAAAATAATATTCCCATTAGTAATACTTTTGCAAATATTGGGTTTGCTGCTATTACTACAACTACAACTGCTACTACTACAAGTACTATTACTGCCACTACCATTGTCAGCACTACCACCAATGCAACTGCGTCCACTTCCACCACCACCACTATGACAACTACTACTGCTAATACTACTAAAATTGCTACTACTCTGTGACCTGCAAAGTCTACATGAAGCAACAAAAGAGTACACCTTTAATCGTACATATTGCTTTCATAACCAAAAAGTCTTTTTTTGGACGTAGCTATCTGTGCCCCTTCCTAGTATTTAGATACTAGTCTGTGGACCATGCAGCTTACCGAGCTGGCAGCGATTCCCTTTCCACCCCTCTCGACAAAGACACATGTACGACCCTTGTGTGTTGAGGCAAGTTCCATTGTTCTCACATCCAGTCTCAGTACATTCATTTACATCTAAAGAACAATAAATAAGAGATAAAAAAAAAAGCTAGTGGCATTCTTGCATTCAAGCGGTCGTCGATGCCAAGCGATGTTCGAAGTGTTTATCAAACCTTTCAAGATTGATTTTTTTCCTTACAGAAAGGAATCAAGACGATTTAAAATTAACTATGATAATGTCTAACTCCAGCTCTTTCTCTTCATCAACCTATTTATGTTCTTCATCTTGTTCCAACAACATACTTTTCCCATTACTACTTTTGTTGCTATTGTCACTACTACTACTACTGCTGCTTCTACCACTAATAGCCCTATTTTTGCTTCTTAATACACACAAACCGCCTTGCATATGACCGTAATACTACTTCTTTTCCATGCCCATGTTGTATGTACTCTATCATCCATCAGCATTTTGATACTGCTACATGGAAAATATCACTACTACTGTTTTAAACCATTCACGCACAGTATTTTGCTACTAGGATATAGAAATTATAACTTTCTGAGTTGGCAATGTGCCCCACCCAGCCCTCTCGACACTAACACGTCTACGACCCTTGTGTATTGAGACAAGTTCCATTGTTTTCACATCCAATCTCAGCACATTCATTCACATCTTAAAAAAGTAATTAAATTTCGCAATGATATATGGACATCCTGAGATGACTTCTAGTGAAAATTTTGGAAGAATAAAAGGTTAGATGGTGAATGATAGTATTACTAGTTGCAGTGGGCATTTGCGCCTCCGTCGGCGTCAAGCGATGTTCCAAGTGACTGTACAAGCAACAGGATGAGAAAGCAAAATTGCACTTACACATCAAAGGTTTACATAGTTATTCAAGGGTAAAAATGAGGACACAGTGTCCTGACATCACAAGATAGTACTTCTCAGGATGCACGTATACGTCTATTTTCATGGCTGTAGGAGTAACTGTGTCAAAGATATTGACTTAGACGTAAAGAGTGTACATTAACAGTCCAGCATAAAATATGGAACACAGTAACCCACATTTGGCATGATGGTATAGTATTCCAAAAGATGTATGTACACATTAATATGAATGACTGTTCAAGCAGTAGTTTCAGGGAAAAGGGCCTAAGAATAGAAAGTGAACATGGTCATTGTTGCGTGAAAAGTAGGTCGAACTGACCTTTTTTTAGCATGGTGGAGTACTACTTTTCAGGCTGCATGAACACATAAACCTTCATGACTGCAGCAGCAATAGCATCTGAGATATTCACTTAAATATATATAAATGTGCGTTTTCCAAAGCGAACAACGACTACAAAGAGTATGATAACGGGGATAGATCATGAGATTTCCTGCGCGCCAACAATTACTACTCTGCTACTACTGCCAATATCACTATTACTTCAACCACTACTACTAATACAACTACTACTGTCACTAGTACTAACACCAATACTACTCCTGTTTCCACTGCCACTACTACTATTAATACTGCTACTATGTGGATTACTAAAACTGCAAGAACCACAAAGAGAGTACACCTTTAATTATACCCACAGCCTTTATCAAAAGGTATTTTTTGGACATAGTTGTTTGTATATCCTCCCAGCATTTAGATACTAGTACATGGAACATGTAGCTTACCGAGTTGGCAGTGTGCCCCCGTAAACCCCTCTTGGCACAGACACTTGTATGACCCATTTGTGTTGAGACAAGTTCCATTGTTCTCACATCCAATCCCAACGCATTCATTTATATCTGAAAAGCAATTAAATTAATTTCTCAATGATATATTTACTTCTTGAGATTACGTTTGCTTTGATCACTACCAGAAAGGAAGTTATATGATTAACATTGAACCATTTTACTGTATACCTCCAGCTCCTTCTTTCCATCAACCTATTTATTTTTCTTGTTCTTGTTCTTGTTCTTGCTCTTCTTCTTCCTAGAGCGATCACGACAACAACAGAACAATGTTTTAGTCAATAATACCTCTTCCAATACTACTTTTATCCTTGCCAATGCTCGAAGTACTCTTTCGTCCAGCAGCATTCTGATACTACCATATGGAAAATGTCACTACAACTACCATTTCTACAATTAAACCACTAAGTGCACTGTTATAAGTAGAAGAACCACCAACACAAGCACACATAAAATTGTACTACGGTTTTCGCTGACAAAGGTTCGACAGAGCTGTTTGGAACCACTTCCCCACAGATTGTGATACTAGTACATGGAAAATGTGACTTAGCAAGTTGACAGTGTGCCCCCTCCCACCCCTCCCAACAGAGACACTTGTACGACCCTTGTGCATTGAGGCACGTTCCATTGTTCTCAAATCCAGCCTCGTTACATTCATTCATATCTAGAAAAAAAAATTCACAGTGATATATGTAGTTCTTGAGATGACTTTTACTAAAAACTGAAAGAATAAAAGTTTGAATTTTAGATAACAGAGATAAATTACTAGTGGCAGTGGGCATTTACTCGTCCATCGGAGTCAAGCGATGTTTGAAGTGTTTGTCATACATTACAAATTTGTTTTCCCTTACAGAACGGATATTAAATGATTTACATTTAACCATAAGCTTTAGTTTCAGTTCATTCTCTCCATCAAACTATTTATCTTTGTTGGGCAACTGCAACAACAGATAAAGTATTTATGTTACTAATACATCTGGCAATAATATTTTTGTTGTGATCGCTAATACTACTAGCACTATATTTGCATCTAAATACATACAAATTGCCTTACATCTGACCGTAATGCTGCTTCCTTTGTCGATGCTGAATGTACTCCATCCTCCATCATCATTTTCATACTACTACATAGGAAATGTCAATACTATTATTACCACATTTGCAAAGAAACTACACTGTGCATTGTTAAAAGTAGAAGAACCACTAACACACTCACCGAATTGGCAACCCTCCCACCCCTCTTGGCAAAGACACTTGTACGACCCATGTGTATTGAGGCAAGTTCCATTGTTCTTCACATTCAGTCTCAACACATTCATTCACATCGAAAAACGCATTACAATTTCTCAATGATATATGTAAGTCTTGTGATGACTTTTAAGGAAAATTGTGAAAGGATTTTAATGTTAAATAACATAAAAGAACTATTAGTTGCAGTGGGCATTCACGCGGCAGTCGGTGTAAGACGATATCCGAAGTGTTTGTCTTTCTACGAATTTTCCTGTCAGAAATAATTTTAGAAGATTTACTTTTTACCATGTTAGTATGTATCTCTAGGGACTTCTCTCCATCAAATTAGTATCTTTCTACTTCTTCTTTTTAGAGGAACAACAAAGAATATTCCCATCACTAATACCTCTGCAAATACTACGTTTGTTGCGATCACTACTACTTCTACTACTATTATTATTACTACTACTACTATATTAGCTTCTAAATACATACCAACTGCCTTACATAGAAACGTAATACCACTTCCTTTCCTTGCCTACGCTGTACGAACTGTATCCTCCTGCAGCATTTTGATACTAATAGTACATGGAAAATGTTACTACGTCTGATACCACTACTAGTACAACTATACTACTCTGTGCACTATTAACAATAGATTAATCAACAACACAAGCACACCTATAATTGAACTTCGGCTTTGACTGTCAAAAGTCCGTTTGCCTTTGCTGTTCATAATAATGCACGCTGCATTTTAATACTAGTAATAGGAAAATGCGACTTACCTAGTTGGCAGTGTATCCCCTCCCACCCGTCTCGACATAGACACAGATACGAGCCTTGTGTATTGAGGCAAGTTCCATTGTTCTCACATTGAAGCTCAGCACATTCATTGATATCTAAATACAATTGAATATCTCAATGATATATGTACCTCTAGTGCTGACGTTTATTGAAAACTTTGAAAGTATAATAGTTTCAATGTTAAATAACAAAGTTACTAGTAGCAGTGGGCATTCACGCGGCCGTCAATGTAAAACCATGTTCAAAACTATTGCCATTCTTAGTAATTTTGTTCCCATTTTTTACATTAGGAAGTAAGAGAAGTTACATTACCTTTGTTTTCTCTCCACCTACCTATTTATAATTTTCTTTCTCCAACAATAATAACAAGAATTACTTATGTAAGAAGAACTGCTGCCTGCAGTGCTGCAAGTAGATTTGAACTCTTACCGGTACGGAACAGACCGCTCGACCCTGTCATTCTGTTACGGCCTTACCGGCAATAAATATCTTACTGGTACGGCGCACATGACCGTACCGGTTTACTTACACCACTGGCTGTCGGTATTAATACAAATGCTACTACCACGACGACTACTAACATGTGTGTGTAGCAAGAAATTAAGCTGTTAGAAGGCATACACGCTCTCTTGCACATATTTATTTAGACAAAATGTTTGTATGTATCAATACTCAAGGTGATTAATACTGGGTAATGATGAAGAGAAACAAAGTGGACGAAGTAATTATTTTCCTTATGTGGTGTCGGTGTACTTCTAAAAAGGTATGCACTTACGAAGTTTGATGACTGTACAAGCAACGGGTTAAAAACAGAACCCTCACTAAACACCACAGGTGTACATAGTCACTGAAGTGTGAAAATAAGGAGACGGTGTTCTAATCTTGACATCACGATGAAGTACTTCTCAAGACACATAAACAAGAAATCTATTTTCATGACTATACCAGTAACCGTGTACAAGAAACTGACCTAAGCATTATCACTGGAGCACAAAATGTTCGTCACAGCAACCCTGTGTACATTATCAGTCGAGCAGCACAAAACGTAGGCTACAGTAACCGTTATTTGTCATGATGGTGTAGTACTCCATAGGATGTATGTACACATTAAACGTAATGACTGTTCAAGTAGTAGTGTCCAGGAAACTGAACTAGACATAGAAAGTGTACATGGTCGCTAAAGAGTGAAAAATGCGTTAAAGTAACATTTTGTAAGCATGGTGGCTGTATGAACACATAAGCTTTCATGACTGCAGAGGCAGCACTATCTGAGATATTTACTTAACTATAACAAGTATACATTTACTAACTCCAACGGCGACGACGAAGACTTCGATAATCGGCATATAGCATGAGTTCTCCTACACTGCAACAGCAACTACTTCTATTAGTACTACCACTACCATTACTACTTACACCACTACTCCTGTCACTAGTTTTACCCTCACTACTACTCCTCCTGCCACTGCTGCTACTTCTAATACTGCTATTACTCTGTGGACTACTCAGACTACAACAAATACCAAGAGAGTACTCCTTTAATCGTGCTTACTGCTTTCATTAGCAAAGGACCTTTTTGATGTAGTTGTTTGTATTCAGCTGCTTGTCTCAATCAACCTATTTATCTTCTTCCTCCTAAATCAACAACAACAACAACAGAGCAAAAAAATATTTCTTTAACTATAACCTCTTCCAACATTACTTTTGTTGGGATTGCTGCTGCTACTACTACTACTAGTACTACATTTGCTTCTAATTACCAAAGCTGTATGTACTCTATCCTCCAGCAGCATCTTGATACTAATAAACAAAAAATGTCACTACTACGACTACTACTAGCACTGTTATAACTAACATAATCTGTGCACTGTTAAATCTAGAAGAACCAGCAACACAAGTACACCTATAATTGTACTATGGCTTTCACTGGCAACAGTAGGCTGTTTGGATTGGAAACACTCACTGACAGGATTATTTTTACTAGTACATGGAAAATGTGACTTACCTAGTTGGCAGTGTGTACCCTCCCACCCCTCTCGACACAGGCACTTGTAAGACCCTTGTGTATTGACGCAAGTTCCTTTGTTCTCACATCCAGGACCAACACATTCATTTATATCTAAAAAGAATTGAATTTCACAATGATATATGTACCTCTTGTGCTGACTTTCAATGGAAACTGTGAAATGATACTACTACTGCTACTACCACTACTACTATTCTGTGCACTTAAAAACTACAAGAACCATCAAGAAAATATACATTTGATAAAACATTTTTTTTTCTTTCTGACAGTTCTTTTTGTAGCTTCTACCAGAATTTAGATACCAGTACATAGAACATGTTGATAACCGAGTTAACAGTGTGCTCCCTCCCACCTCTTTCGGCACAGACACTTGTATTGAAGCAAGTTTACTGAAAACTGTAAAAGGGGTACAAGTTTTAGAGTTTCCTGACAGAAGTGAACACTTAGTGCCAGTGGGCATTCACTCTGCCATCGGCATAAAGCGATGTTAGAAGTGACTATACAAACAACAGTGTGAAGTAGAGAATTCAGCTAAATATTAAAAGTGTACATAGTTATCATAGTGCAAAAATGAGGACAGTGTGTAATACTTTTGACAGTACATTATAGTACTGCTCATGCATGTACACATCTATTTTCATAACTGTAGGAGTAACCGTGTCGAAGAAACTGAACTAGCTGTAAAATGTGTAGATCATCATTGAATACCGAACAGTAGCCCACATTTGGTATGTTAGTGTAGTACTCCATAGTGTGTATGCACTCGGTAGATTTAAAGACTGTTCAAGCAGTTGTGTCCAAGTAACGGACCTAAACATAGAAATTGTGGATGGTCAATGAAGCTTGAAAAGTAGATTAAAGTGATATATATTTAGCATGGTGGTTTACCACCCCTTAGGCTGAATGAACACAAACGGTCATGACTGCAGTCGCAACAGTATCTGAGAGATTTAGTTAAATATAAAAGGTGTACATTTGCTAATGCTAGCGCCAAAATCTATAATAATGGAGATATCGATTGGGTTCTTCTGCACTCCAAAAACTACTACTTCTACTGCTACTACTGCCACTATTATTACTATAACTACCACTACTGCCACTACTACTACTAATACTGCTACTACTCTATGGACGACCCAGTCTACAAGATTCACCAAGAGAGTACACCTTTAATCGTACTTACTGCCTTCAGTCTGTTATTGACGTAGTTGTTTGTATCCCCCTCTCATAATGTAGATACAAGTACTTGATACATGTAACTTACCGAGTTGGCAGTATGCCCTTTCCCACCCCTCTCACACACATTTGTACGACCATTGTGTATTGAGGCAAATTCCATTGTTCTCACATTCAGTCTCTGCACATTCATTCAGCAATTACATTTCTCAGTGATATATGCACTTCTTGAGATAAATTTTACAAAAACTGTAAAAAGATAAAAGTTTGAATGTTAACTGACATATATGAACTAGTAGTAGCAGTGGGCATTCACGTGGTCGTCGGTGCAAAGCATTGTTCGCAGTGTTCCTTATACTTTATAATTTATTTCATTACAGAACGTAAGATAGATGATTTACATTTAACCATCTATGTCTCCAGGTACTTCTCACCATTAACATATTTATAAGTTTTCCTATTCTTCGTCCAGCAATAGCAATTGCAGAAACAAATATTTATATTACTGATTCCTCTGCTAATACTACTTTTGCTGCGATTACTATTACTACTACTACTGTTACTTCTCCTACTATTGATGTTACTATACTTCCTTCTAAATGCAAACTGCCATATCATCTAACCTTAATGCTACTTCCTTTCCTTGCTAATACTGCATGTACGCTATCATCCAGTAACATTTTGATACTAGTACATGAAAAAATGTCATTACTACTACTACTGCATAGTGCTACTAGGACAAAACTATTATGTGCACTATTGAAACTAGAAGAACCACCAACAAAAGAACACTTTTAGTTGTACTACAGCTTTTCCAAATGTCGTTTTGGTGCAACTGTTTGTAACCATTCATCCACAGTATTTTGATACTAGAATATGAAAAAGTGACTTACCGAGTTGGCAGCGTGCCTCCTCCCACCCCTCTCGACAAAGGCACTTGTACGAGCCTTGCGTATTGAGGCAGGTTCCATTGTTCTCACATCCGTTCTCAGCACATTCATTTATATCTAAAACAATTGAATTTCTCAATAATTTATGTACTTCCTGCAATGGCTTTTGCATAAAACTCTGAAAGAATAGCAATTTTGGATCTTAAATGACACAATTACTAGCGGCAGTGGACATTCATGTGGGCGTTGGTGTAAAACCATGTTTGAAATGATTACCATTCGTAGAACTGTTTTCAGTTTGTTTCTAACATATTTAAGGTAAGATGAATAATATTTAAATTTCTTGGTATATCCACATATCTTTCTCTCCGCCAAAGCTATTTATCTTTGTCTTTATCTTTATCTCCTTTTTCTTTTTCTTCTTCTTCTTCATCGTCATCATCATCTTCTCCTTCTTACAGCAAAAAAAAGAAAAAAAAAAAAAAAAAGATAAAACAAAAATAAAACAATAAAAAAAATTCTTCGGTTAGGAATCCTGCTACTAATACTCCTGTTTCCACTATTACTACTACCACTAATACTATTACTATATTTATTTCTAATAAGAAATTAAGCTGTTAGAAGGCATCAAAGCTCCTTTGCACATATTTATTTAGACAAAAAAATTTTGCATTTGTCAATACTCAAGGTGGTCGACACTGAGTGATGGTGAAGACAAACCAAGTGGTTGAAGTGGGTCGCAATTACTTTGTTTTAATATAATGGCGGTGTACTTTGGAGAGGTATGCTGTTATCTAATTTGATTACAGTACAACGAACAGGTAACAAAAGATAAAAAAATCAAACAATTAAAGTTTTAAAGTGTACATTGTCATTGAGATGTAAAAATGAGAAACGGTGTCCGACTTTTGATATGGCGACATTGTACTTCTCAGGATGCATGTACGAGTAAGCGTGTCCAAGAAACTGACCTAGACGGATGTGTACATTATAACTGGAGTAGTAAAAGTAGGTCATAGTGACCCACTATTGACATGATGGTAGTACTCCATAGGCTGTATGTACACGTTAAATCTAATGATTTGTCAAGAGATAGTGTCTGAGAAACTGACCTAAACAAATAAAGTTAACATGGTCAAGGTAGAGTGAACAGTATGCGAATGCGATATCTTTTAAGCATTGTGGTTCTGTACGAAGAAATAAACTTTCATGCCTGAAAATTTTCTCTGAACATAAAAGTATACATTTACTTACACCAACGCCGACAACGAAGACTATTACAATGGGGATATTGTATGAGCTTTCCTGCAACTGCAACAACTACTACTTCTACCACTACTTCTACTGCCACAATTACTGTCACTAGCACTACCACCACTACTAACACTACTATTTCTACTCTGTGAAAAGCTAAAACTACAAGAAGCACAAAGAGAGTACACCTTTAATCGTACGTACTGCTTTCATTAGTAAAGTTTTTTTTTGAGTAGTTGTTTGTATCTGCCTCCTAACATTTAGATACTAGTGCATATAAGATATAGCTTACCGAGTTGGTAGTGTGCCCCTTCACACCCCTCTAGGCAAAGACACTTGTACGACCCTTGTGTCTTTAGGCAGATTCCATTATTCTCATATCAACGATCAGTACATTCATTTACACACACACACACACACACACACACACACACACACACACACACACACACACATATATATATATATATATTGAAAGAAAAGAACAATACAGATTTCTCAATGGCGTATGTACTTCTGAAGAGGAGTTTTACTGAAAACTGTAAAAGTGTTAAAGTTTGAATGTTAAATGACAGATATGAATTACTAGTGGCAGTGGGCATTTACGCGGCCATCGGTTTTTGAGGCAATGTTCGATACGATTGTCATTCTTTATAAGTTTTTGTTTCACATAGAGAAAGGAGGTTACTTGATTTGTATTTAACCATCTTAATATTCAACTCCAACATCTTCTATCTATCAACGTATTTAACTTTCTTCTTCTTTCTTCTTTTCTGCCTAGAGCAGCAACAACAACAGCAACCACTTAATTTTCATTAGTAATACCTCTGCCAGTATTACTATTGATGGGATTACTACTACTACTGCTACTACTACTACATTTGGATCTAAATAGACACAAACTGCCATTACATCTAACCAAGTTCAATAGACCCATATCGCAATATGCGTGTCAGAGAGTTGGCGTTCCTGATATCGATCACCAAAATCAAATCGAGGCTATCACTGCTGGGTGAATGTAATTTATATTGACCAGGAGGTGGAGATCGGCGTTGGAATGACTGACTAATATCATGACATCAAGTATATGTACTTATAGTATTGACAAACAAATATCTGTCATCAGGATTCAGAATATGCAGATCTATAATAATAATCAACACATTCCCCAATATGTTGAAGGAAAATAAACAACACACACCCAGCCAAACAAATGAAAAATATCTCTTAGAAATTAGTTTTATACTATAAGTTTGTTAAGAATGTATTTTATCTTCTGTTGCTCTGAACCAATTTGAATAAGTTATTTTTAAGTTGTAATAATATTTGTCAAATCATGTTTAGTGGTATATATAGTTGTAATAAAAGCTCTCAAATCATGTTTAGTGGTATGTACAGTTGTAATAATAGCTATCAAATCATGTTTAGGGGTATGTACAGTTGTAATAATAGCTATCAAATCATGTTTAGGGGTATGTACAGTTGTAATAATAGCTATCAAATCATGTTTAGGGGTATGTACAGTTGTAATAATAGCTATCAAATCATGTTTAGGGGTATGTACAGTTGTAATAATAGCTATCAAATCATGTTTAGTGGTATGTACAGTTGTAATAATAGCTATCAAATCATGTTTAGGGGTATGTACAGTTGTAATAATAGCTATCAAATCATGTTTAGGGGTATGTACAGTTGTAATAATAGCTATCAAATCATGTTTAGTCCTATATACAGTTGTAATAATAGCCATCAAATCATGTTTAGAGGTATATAGTTTAAATAAACTGTAGCTACAATTAGTGGGAAAACAATCACTATCCTTGCAGATTCAGAAAGCAGCAGACAACCCCACCCCTTTTTAAAATAAATCCCATCAAAATCAAATAGATGTCAAATATTTTTGTAAAAATTGGACAAAAATATCTGATTACTCTTTGTACACCTGATAATTTCATTAGTCCCATTGGACTAATACCTTTGTACAGTTTTTAGCCTGTGATGAAAATAACTAGTCTCTGCCTAATGGACTAATGTTAGTTTCAAACCCTGAAAATGTATACATAAAGCCCTTTTCAGAATCCTGGATCTAAGTCTGATTATTATCTAAACATGGACAATTTTAATTTAAAATAACATCATTCCATAGTTTTGGTATTTTATTTTTTCATGGATGCAATCACTTTTGTACATACACAAATGTGGTGTCTGTTCCTTGAAACTATAATATCACTGACATGCATTTCAGCGAAAAATGCGTATGCACGTTCTTTTTGTATAATATTTTTCTGTTATCACTGAAGAGCCGAACCTTTTTAGTTTTTCTACTAAGTAGTCATAATCTGATGGAAATTAGTTTCTGGTAATTTTTAAAAAATCTCCAGTCCATTCAGCGTTTGTGGAAAGCCACGACAGATCGTGAAATGTTGGATGTCAACATCACATTTACAATCTTTTTTAATTGAGAGCCGTCCTTTTTCCTGCAAATGAAGGCGTAGGTTCGTGACACTAGCGTGAATTTTTGTCCGCTGACCTATCATTGTTCAGACTTAAGATTTTTAAAAATTGTTTGACGGTTAAACACTGCAATTCCTCTAGGCTATAATCGATATATTTTTCACACACCGACATTTTTGATTATTTTTAAATCTCCCAGAAGTGAGCGCCTCGTTTTTAAATTTCGAGATTTTGCGAGATAACGCGAGATCATTATTCTAAAGTATTGCGAAACTGGTCTATTGTTGTCACATCCAGTCTGAGACATTGATTTATATTTTCAAGCAATTTAATTTTTCAATTAAAGATGTATTAATTTTGTTGAGATGACAGCATTTTAGAAAGTTTATGGACATGAGCTATTAGTTGCATTTAGCATTCACTTTTTCATCGATTTTATTCTTCATTCTTCGCAAGAATGTTCATTCTATTGTGTGCTGTTTATGTTGTGTCTTTAGTGAAAGAAAATAGATGCAATACAGGTGGACATATACTTCTCTCTCTTTATCTGTACCAGCCAGTTATTATTATTATTATTATTATTATTATTATTATTATTATTATTATTATTATAACAGTAGAAACATGAACAAAATCAAGACTGCTACTGCTGCAACTACCAATACTGCTGATACTACCACCTCTACTAGTACTGATGTCACTGCATCTACTGCTGTTACTACTGCAGATGGTACTATTACTACCGCTCAATGGAATAGAAAACTACGAGCACCACTAACACAACTAATAGTACTATCGCTTTCAATAGCACAAGTTTGTTGCCGTTGCTGTGTTTTTACACTCACACCGAGTTATCCCCGTATTTAGATACTACATGGAGAATATAACTCACCTAATTGGCAATGTGCCCCCTTCCACCCTACCTGATAGAAGCACATATATCACGTTTATCTGCTGAGCAAGTTCCATTGATGTCACATGTACTCTCAGCAGATTCATTACCAATGACAAGCAATAGCAATTCTTTGAGAAAATGTACTTAATTTGATGAATCTGTGATATGTAATCTCAGCACATTAGTTCACAATTAAAAACAATAGAAATTATCCCTTAAACTGTGCTTCTTGAGGTGACTTTTATTCTAAAACTTCGAAAAGTACATGTTTGTGGGTTTAGTTATAGAAATGAAACCATCAATGACAGCGGACGTTTACAGAAAAATCGATTTTCGCATGTTTTTAAAAACGATTTTTGTTTTCTTTTGGGATTTTTTTGTTTTGTTTTACTTTTTCTTATCGAAGGGAAAAAGGATGTGATCCAATAAAGTTTTTTTGTCTCTTTTTTTATACCAGTCTACTAATCTTCTTCTTATTATTATTTTTATTATTATTATTATTATTATTATTATTACGTCATCAGCAACAAATACTACAACTTCTACCAATACTCTTGCAGCTGCAGCTGCTACTACTACTACTATTAGAAGTCCTTTATTCGCTACTAAAACTCCAGCACTACAACCACAACAAATCGTAATACTCCATCCTTTCCTCACTGTTGCTGTTGGTACCCTAAATCCCAATAGCATTTAGATACTAGAACATGAACATAGACAATGTGACTTACCGTGTTGGCAGTGTGCCCCTTCCCACCCTTCTCGACACAGACACCTGAATGACCCTTCCGTATTGAGGCAAGTTCCATTGTTTTCACATTCTGTCTCGTTACATTCATTTATATCTGAAAATAATTAAATGTTTCAGCTAAGGACGTACTTCTTGAGATGAATTTTATTGAAAACTTTGACATCATTAAAGTTTGAGTGTCCAATGATATAGATATGAATTACTAGAGGCAGTTAGCATTCACGCTGTCGTCGGTATAAAACCAGTTTAAAACGATTGCCATTTTTAGTAAGTTTTAGCAGATGTTTTCTTACAGAATGGAGGTAAAATAGGGTAAATTTAACCTTGTATATGTATATCTCCACATCTTTCTCTCCACATGCCGGTTTATCTTTTTGCTTCTTCTTCTTCTCTCCTCCTCCTGCTCCTCCTTTTTTTTCTTCTTCTTCTTCTTCTTCTTCCAACAACAACAATTGTTTGAAAAAACTACTGCCAATTCTACTTTTGCCACAACTACTACTATTACTACTATTGCTAGTACTACATGTGTTTCTAACAAGAACTGACGCCGTCAGAACACATCAAAACTCGCTTGAACATATTGTATTTGCCACAAATGTTTTTTATTTGTTTATAGTCAAGGTGATCAATACTGAGTGATGATGAAAACACACCGAATGGTTGAAGTAGTCTACAGTTCCTTTTTTCTTTAATATAGTGTTAGTGTACTTAGAAAGATGTATCCTCTTATAAAGTTTGACAACTGTACAAGCAATAGGGTAAAAGATTCGCCTCAACATCAAATGTGTACATAGTCACTGAAGTGTAAAAATGAGGACACATTATCCTTCTCTTGATATCCTGCTGATATCAAGAAGCAATACTTCTCATAATGCATGCACATGTCTATTTTCATGACTGTACAAGTAACCGTGTCCAAGTAATTCATCTAGACGTAAAATTTGTACATTAAAACTGGAGCACTAAAAGCAGGTTACAGTGAACAACATTTAGTAATATGGTTTACTACTGCATAGGATGTATGTACGCATTAAATTTACTGACTATTAACGCACAAGTGTATACGAAACTGATCTATGCATATGAAAGTTTATATAGTCACTGAAACGTGAAAAGTAGGTCAAAGTGTCATTTTAAAAGTGTTGTAATACTGCTCTTCATTTTGCAGAAAAAAAAAGCTTTCATTACTGCGGAGGCAAACATATCGGAGATATCAGCTTAAATATAAAAGGTGTACATTTGCTAACGCCAACGGCGACGATGGAGTCTTTTACAATGGAGATATCGCATGAGCCGCAACAACTGCTACTATTACTACTACTGTCAAAACTCTTTCTACCACTGCAACTACTGTCACAATTACTGCTATTACTCTTTCTACCACTGCAACTACTGTCACTATTATTGTTACTACTCTTTCTACCACTGCAACTACTGTCACTATTATTGTTACTACTCTTTCTACTACTGCAACAACTGTCACTATTACTGCTACTACTCTTTCTACCACTGCAACTACTGTCACAATTACTGCTATTACTCTTTCTACCACTGCAACTACTGTCACTATTATTGTTATTACTCTTTCTACTACTGCAACAACTGTCACTATTACTGCTACTACTCTTTCTACCACTGCAACTACTGTCACAATTACTGCTATTACTCTTTCTACCACTGCAACTACTGTCACTATTATTGTTATTACTCTTTCTACTACTGCAACAACTGTCACAATTACTGCTACCACTCTTTCTGCCATTGCAACTACTGTCACTTTTACTGCTACTACTCTTTCTACAACTCCAACCACTGTCACTATTACTGCTATTACTCCTTCTGCCACTATTACTACTGCCGCTACTACTACTACTACAAGAACCACGAAGAGACTACACCTTAGTGATTTAATTAGCAAAATGCCTTTGCCTGTCACACTAGCAGTTGTTTATATCCCCTTCCCAGGATTTTGATACTAATAAACGCAATATCTCGACAAAGACACATATAGGACCCCTGTGTATTTAGGCAAATTCCATTCTTCTCATATGCAGTTTCTCCACATTCATTCACATGTAAAGAAAATAAAAGTTCGCAATTATATTTTACTGAACACTTTGAAAGGATACAAGTTTGATGTTAACTGACAGACATGAACTACTAGTGGCGGTGGGCATTCACGCGGCGATATTATGAGCGATTTTCATTCTTTATATTTTTTTTCCTCACTGAAAGGAAGTAAGATGAATTCCATTAACAATATCAAAGTATACCTCCAGCCCCGCCCCTTCATCAAACTATCTTTTTTCGTCATCGTAAAGCAACACCAACAACACCAACAATAATTATTTCTATTACAAATAGCTCTGTCATAACGTTTTTTTTAAATGTGATTACAAATGTCAGTACTACTACTTCACGTGCTTCTGAAAACTACCGTTATAACTAACCATAATATTAAACCCTCTTCTTGCCAATTCTCCATGTACCCAGTCCTCTAATAGCATGTAGATACTAATATATGGAAAATGTCAATAATAGTACTAATGGCACCACTACTACAACTAAACTACTCTGTGCGCTATTAAAACAAGAAGAACCACCAATACATGTACACATATAATATCTATTAATATATGCTACTAAAATATAACCACCACCACCACAACCAATTGTAATGATACTTCCTTTTCTTGCAGATTGTTGTATGTACCTTTAAAACCCCAATAACATTTCGAAAATAGTCGAATGGATTGTGTTTGATAGCACAATTGTGACAGTTAATGCATATGATATATTAGTAGTATTTGAAAATTACATAGCTGCCGGTTTTATTATGTTGTCTCTTAACAATTAGTTTTTTTTCCCTCATTCATACGATCTCTTCATGATGTTATGATATCAACGATTCTGCACTCGTCAGGATCGAGGTACATATCAGGTACCATGACTGCACAAGCAACTGTGCCCAGGTAACTCAGCTTAACATGAAAAGTTTACATGATAACTGGAGCGTGAAAAGTAGGTCACAGTGACCTATTTTTGGTATGATGGTTTTGTACTGCTTAAGGTTCATGCACAGATTGATCTTCTTGAATGTACAAGCACCAGTGTCCAGGAAACTGACTGAAACGTAAAAAAAAGTGGGCATGATCACTTGAGCAGGAAAAGTAGATCATGGCGACCAGCTTTTGGAATGTGATGTAGTGCTCCTCAGAATGCATGTACAGAGCTTTTTTCATATACTGGACGAGCAGCAAAGTCCACAAAACTGTTATAGATGTAAAAACTACATATCATTCTAGCACAAAAAGTTGGTCGCTGCAACTACTACTACTACTATACTACTACTACGACTACTACTACGAATTCCGGTAATACTACTAATTGTAATGTCACCTACCTTTCCTTTCCTTGCCGTTGCTGTGTGTATTCAACCCTCCAATACCATTTAGATACTAGTACATGAACAATATGACGTATAGAGTTGGCGGTATGTCCCCACCCACCCCTCTTGACACATACAACTTTAAGACCCTTGTACATTGAGACAAGTTCCGTTTAAATAGGTGACTATATATTTATCTAACTCTCTACAATTACTGTTATTAATGCTGATGTTGCTACCAATGCTACTGCTGCTACTACCACTATCACTACTACTACTACCATACGCACTACTAAAACTATTAGAATCATCACAGGAACTAATGGAACTAATGCTTCCATAGGAATGAATAGTTTATTTTGTTTTTCCTGTTACTGTTTATACTCTGCGCCTCTATATATATTGTCTAATATGACTCAACGATTTGGCATTTATATACTACTTCTACATGGATAATGTGACTCACTGAGTTGGCATTTATATACTAGTACATGGCTAATATGACTCACTGAGTTGGTATTTATATACTAATACATGGCTAAAATGATTCACCGAGATGGCATTTATATACTAGTACATGGCTAATATGACTCACGGAGTTGACATTTATTTACTAGTAGCATGGCTAATAAGGCTCTCCAGGTTGGCATTTATATACTAGTACATAGCTAACATGACGCACCGAGTTGCCATTTATATATTGGTACATGGCTAATATGTCCCACCGAGTTGCCATTTATATATTGGTACATGGCTAATATGTCCCACCGAGTTGCCATTTATATATTGGTACATGGCTAATATGTCCCACCGAGTTGCCATTTATATATTGGTACATGGCTAATATGTCCCACCGAGTTCCCATTTATATATTGGTACATGGCTAATATGTCCCACCGAGTTGCCATTTATATATTGGTACATGGCTAATATGTCCCACCGAGTTGCCATTTATATACTAGTACATGGCTAATATGACTCACCAAGCTGACAGTGAAATCCCTTCCATCCCTCTTGACACAGGCACATGTACGACCCCTGAGTATTGAGACAAGTTCCATTGTCCCCACATCGAGTCCGAGTACATTCATCTACATCTTTAAAAAAAATGGAAGTTTCGAAAGAAAGATAAATTTCTTCATATGACTTCTAATGAAAAACATTGAAATGTTTACATTTCCTTACATAATGGATACACTATTAGTGGCAGTGGGCATACAAGCGACCCTCAGTTTACATATCTTGGAAACGATTGTCACTAGTATATTTATTTCAATTTTCCTGGTTCAGCATCTCTCTTTCTCTCTCTCTCTCTCTCTCTCTCCGAATCTATTAAGCACTTGTAAGACCCCCGTCCGGGTATTGAACCATGTTCCACTGTTCTCACTTACAGTCGGGGTACATTCATTCACATCTAAAATCAATTTTTCAATCAAAGACGAACTTCTTGAGATGACTTTTATTGATAAACTTTTAAACGATACAAGTTTGGATGTTAAATTAAATTATAGATATAAATCATTAGTGTCAGAACGCAGTCACACGAATGTCGATTTAAAAAAAACATTTTTGTTTGCTTTGTTTTGATGTGTGTCATTCTTTGTAGCTTTGAAAGGAAACAGGGTACGATACTTTGAAAAATGTGCATGATTCCTATTCTCTATCATCCTATTAGTTTCAACATATTTTAATACCAAATAATATGCAATGGATCTGGAGACATTCTATCAACTTATGTTGTACTCTCTACACATAATAAACAAATGAAAGCTGCAGAACATGACGACACATAGTAAACACTACAAATATAATGAAAATACTGCAGAGAGAGAGAGAGAGAGAGAGAGAGAGAGAGAGAGAGAGTTTGCGTAGCAGATCACTGATAAAATCTCTTGGAATCTTCAATATACCTCTGAGTATGCAAATATACTGTTATTGTCTCAGTATGATTGTTATTACAACATAAAAGATGCAAAAACGTAATAAAAGGAACAAAATGTGAATTTTAAGTTCTTGTCTTTAGGTTAAATAAATTGGACAATGCAACAAGAGAGCAGGACGGTTTCAATGCCATCACATGAGCAACAAGTGGAGTTAGTGGGGGTTGAACTTGATGCAGATCAGCAACTAGGGCGCTACGACCGTGACGCCGTGGTATGTGTATTATGAGTAAGAAACGATTTAAAGTAATTATTATAGTATTCTTCTTTGTATTTATCAACAACGCCTCTTTAATAGATGAAACAGAATACGTATTTCTGACACAATTAGGAAGAACATTCCACTGTATTAAAGTCTATGGAAAGAAAGAACTTTGCTCTTTGAGAGTCTAAATTTATAGGAATGATAAGTATTTACAAGCCTAAAATATGTCTGGAAGTACAGGTATTTAAAGGAGATATTAGGTCTTTCAAAACATACAGGTTCATATTTATTTTGTTATTTTATACATATTAACAAGTTTAATTTTTTTCTTCTTTTTGTGCTAAGTTTTTACCATCCAACTTCAACATAAAGAGATTGCCAAGACGCGTATTTGGCTGTCCGGTTATATTCCGGTCTGCTTCCTTTTCAATCTGATCCAGTTTTGAAGCAGATTCAGACAATGTAACCCATCCCACGTATTGGCGGACACTATATAGTATGACCTATATGAACCGTACAATTACACTCTAAAGAAAGGTCCACGCAAAACGCATATGTAACTGAACGAAATCGAGGTTAGTATTGCCGCGCCTGAGTTCAGGTATGGTGCAGCTGCTGTGTTACACTCATTATTATTAGTGATTCTACTACTATTACTACTACTCCTCCTCTTCCTGCTACTACTACAATTACTACTACTACTATAACTACCAGATACAGTACTTAAACTACCAGTTCCAACAACGCTAATAATAGTACTACTGCTTGATTACTTTTAGCCCGTTCTCACCGCAAATAGTGAGATAATAGTACAAGTTTGGATGTTAAATTATGAATATATGTCATTATTGTCAGAACGCATTCACACGAATGTCGATTTGAAACAAATGTTAGTTTGCTTTGTTTTGATGTGTGTCATTCTTTGTAGTTTTGAAAGGAAAAAGGATAAGATACTTAGAAAAATATGCAGGATTCCTATTCTCTACCAGCCTATTAGTTTCAACATATTTTAATCCCAAATAATATGCAATGGTACTGGACACATTCTATCAACTTATGTCGAACTCTCTACACAAAATAAACAAATGAAAGCTGCAGAACGTGACGACACATAGTAAACACTACAAATATAACGAAAATACTGCAGAGAGATATAGAGAGAGACAGAGCCAGACACATAGACAGAGACAGAGTTTGCGTAGGAGATCAGTGATACAATTTCTTGGTATCTTCAATACACCTCAGAGTATGCAAATATATTGTTTTTCTCTGAGTAGGATTGTTATTACCACATAAAAGATGCTGAAACGTAAGAAAAGGAACAAAATGTGAATTTTAAGTCATTGTCTTTGGACAATGGAACAAGAGGGCAGGACGGTGTCAATGCCACCACATGAGCAACAAGTAGAGTTGGTGGAGATTGAACTTGATGCAGATCAGCAAGTAGGGCGCTACAACCGTGACGCTGTGTTCTGTGTATTATGTATAAGAAACGATTTAAAGTAATTATTATAGTGTTCTTCTTTGTACGTGTCAACAACGCCTCTTTAAAAGATGAAATAGAATAAGTATTTCTGACACAATTAGGAAGAACATTCCACTGTATTAAACTCTATGGAAAGAACGACCTTTGCTCTTTGAGAGTCTAAAGTCATAGGAATGATAAGTATTTACAAGCCTAAAATATGTCTGCAAGTATATGTATTTTAAAGACATATTAAGTCTTTCAAAACATACAGGTTCATATTTATTTTGTTATTTTATACATATTAACAAGTTTAGTTTTTTTTCTTTTTGTGCTAAGTTTTTACCATCCAACTTCAACATACAGAGATTGCCATGAAGCATATTTGGTTGTCGGGTTATATTTGGTCTCCTTCCTTTTGAAGCTGATCCAGTTTTGAAGCAGATTCAGACAATGTAACCCATCCCACGTACTATCAGCATATTCAAAACAAGGTATGATATAGGAAACGTAAGAGTTTGGTGACATTTCTTGTTTCAGGGAATAGTTTAATTTTGATAAGTTTGCTACTCTGGCGGGCACTTTTAATGTAATATGACCTATATGAACAGTGCAATTATAATCTGAAGAAAGGTACAGGCAAAAAAGCATATGTAACTGAACGAAATCGAGGTTAATAGTGCCGCATCTGAGTTCAGCTATGGTGCAAATTTATTGATTTGTAATGACTGTAGCTTCAGTCTTCTCTGGGTTAGGTTTCCAAGCCACTGTTTGATATCCATATCAAGATTTATTACCATTACAAAGTCTGCAATATACTGATATGAATAGCGAAGTGAACAATCATTGGAAAAGACTTTCGTACCAGAAATGATTCTTCTAGAAATAATATTAAAATATATCAAGAACTGTAGTGGCAATAAGACAGACCCATGTGGTACACCTGCACTAATATCTAGTAATGAGTCTTTTATCATTATTCGTTTTTTTCTGCTAAATAATTACTATGGAAATCATCTCAATTAAGTATCAGCTGTTGACATAATTTAATAACTAAACATCGATGCCAGACTCAACTAAAATCATTAGAAAATAAACAGAAATAGTGCATTAATTTTGTTTTAGTATTCTTATGCCTTGAAAAACGCCATGATACATTCCAACAACTAAAATACGATAGAATGATGAGGAAGAAATCCGAAGTGGAACTTGAATTGAAAACATGTTTGAATACACATCTCTCAAAAATCTGGCAAAGAGAATTTAATAATGAGATCGGTAGATAAATTAAGGTAAATTATGATCGTCCTTTTTATGCAATAGAAATATATGAGCAAGTTTCCAGCAAACAGCCAAAGTTCTGTTATTTATATAGCAATTAAAAGGTAGCGCAAATAACTTCAGCAACAGCCTTGATCATTCGATGGCAGATTCCATCAGAATCAACAGCTTTAAAGACATACATGCCACGAATTGCATAAAGTTTATCTTGGTCACTTATGTATGCATTGCTAAACTCATCGGAATATATAGTCTGAAATGGAGATAAAGAACAGCTTGTATCATCAACATGGGATATTGATGTAAAATATTTTTTAAAAATAAATTAGTCTTTTCTGCATTATCAATACACTATAACTGGTTGATCATTTTCATCAAACGATTCTAATTGAGTAATACAATCAGAAGGTTTGGTATCTTTGACAAGGATACGAGTAAGTTTCCTAAAGGGTTTAGGGTTGCTCTTGCTGGCCTTATATACTTGATTCCGTACTGATTTACATTTGTTTTGGTCTCGTTCTCCAGCCATATTCATGGCTTGTATTTTGTTAGCAATTTATCTCTTTTTTTTATAGCCTTTCGTAGATCTGAGTCGAAACATAGTTAAACCTATTCATCTTTCTTATTTTTCTTCTTCTTCTCGTTCATGCAACAACATCATAAATACCACAAATTAATGAATACCATTACTTCTCCCACTGCTGCTGCTGCTGTTACACTCATTATTATTACTGCTTCTACTACTATTACTACTACTCTTCCTCTTCCTGCTACTACTACTATTACTACAGCTACCAGACACAGTACTTAAACTACCAGTTCCAACAACGCTAATAATAGTACTACTGCTTTATTTCATTTTGCCCGTTCCCATCGCAATCAGTGAGATAATAGTACCTGGACAATGTGACTTACCGAGTTGGCAGTGTGTTCCCTCCCATCCCTCTCGACACAGACACTTGTACGACCCTTGTGTATTGAGGCAAGTTCCATTGTTCTCACATCGAGTCCGAGTACATTCATTCACATCTTTAAAAAAAATGGAATTTTCCAAAGAAAGATAAATGTTTTCATATGACTTCTAATGAAAAACATTGAAATGTTTACATTTCCTTACATAATGAATACACTATTAGTGGCAGTGGGCATACAAGCGACCCTCAGTTTACATATCTTGGAAACGATTGTCACTAGTATATTTATTTCAATTTTCCTGGTTCAGTATCTCTCTCTCTCATTCTCTCTCTCTCTCTCTCTCTCTCTCTCTCTCTCTCTCTCTCTCTCTCTCTCTCTCTCTCTCTCTCTCCGAATCTAGTGCCACAAACATAGGTTTGTTTTAGCAGACACCAAGAATTTTTTTTTTTTCTTTTGTAAAATATGTTGATTTGTAAAAATGTTTTATGCAGTACGTAAAGGAAATAAATTTATACTCCATATTATTCTGACGGAAACACGGTCTGATGTTAGTCACATACAAATTCGGAAAGAATATATAGTACAGTTGCAAAGCGAATAACATCTTAAATCTCTGTACTGGTGTGGTGTGTAAATCGTCACCAAAAAACACTAGAGAGTCAATAAATTATATGAAACTAGTACTATAAGTTTTGTACGCGAATGATATCTTAACATTGCTTCGAATCAGACTGGATAAATGATGGCTGGTCCACGAAGTAGACTTGTCGTTTCATGTACTTTCCTGAGGCTCCTATAGGTTGTATCATATAATCCTTCCCTGTAACATACCAGTGTCACAGTTGTGTCCCGTGAAGCCCGGGCCACACGTGAATGCATAGGATCTCTACTTGTTAGTACAGCTTCTTTTCTTACACAGGTCCAAGGCGCATTCGCTTACAAATAATATTTAATCATTTGGTTTGGTTTGGTTTTGTGGTTGGGTTTAACGCCTTTTTTCAGCACATGATAATCTATACATGGCGGCCAGTATATTTGGTGGAGGAAGAACCCGATAAAACCACGGGAAGAACCACCGACCCACGGGAAGCTACTGGCAAGCTATCTCCAGAGACTCGAACGCACGCTGAGATGTTAGTTATCTGGAAAGGCGAACGCCTTAGACCATTCAGCAACCCCGGGTCCCCGAAAACATCTGGAGTTAATTTGGTTGTTTCTATCATTTTACTGGTTATACATTACATCTACATTTCAAAATCAATGCGTATGGACAATTAAACTTGGCAATTGAGTATCTAAGTATCTATCTATCGTCCATTTGATTCCTATGAAAATCCATTTCGTTTCAAGTTATTTTAAAATCTGTTTCACCAAACTATCAAAACTCTCATAGGCAATGTAAATGACATACATAACTGCTCCATTAATGTTGGATTTTCTTCGTAATTTTGAAATAAATTGTTCTTTGTAATCTATATTTATCTTAGAAAAAAATGCATCCTCAGCCTACGGTAGGTTAAGTCAACTTCTGCATCAACAGCCACATTTCTTTGTTACTTAGTGAACAGGGTAGATAAGTTCACAATTCATGTACATAGAAGGGGTAATTTCAAAGGTAGATAGGAATAATAGAAATATACACATATCAAAACAGGTTTACATAATAATCTTACGTAGAAAAAGGCACTTTTTGTATTGCACGTGTAAAACAATGTGTGGAAATACAACGAGAATTGATTATGACGACGAAGAAAAGATATTTTCCAAATTAAAATGTTCTGGATTCCATTGATTGTAAATATGCCTTTGACGTAACCCAGGTACCGTCTATTATAGCATAACCAGTTCATAAGTCGGATGACATGTGAGTAAAGTTTATTGCATTGCAAAAACTCAATTGACCATATCAAGAACATAATAAACACTATACTATACATTGAAGTGGATGATTTCACACAAATCTTGAAACTGGGTGAAATGTATATACATCATTACAGATCTACATACGCATTATTCAGTAGGAAGAAGACTTTAAATGAAATATTAATTTAGTCAAGGGATTAAAAAAATAGCTTTATTTTTTTGATATACCATAAATCATTCTTAATTTTAGATTTCAGATAAATTTACATTATTCCACAATAAATTTCATTATTAAAAATCCAATAAACATCTTCAACATATTAGCGCTTAAATTGACTAGCATTCATTAAATAAGACGTCAAGATAAATGCTCTGTATATACAATTACCCAGATTGCTGATAATATGACTATGCTACCAATTTAATAATTTCATGAATTTGTCAATAATTGGACTAATACAAAATCAACGATCTCTGTATTTAATTTGAAGCAGTGAATATCTTTCAAAATCAATGATAAAGTGGTATTCATTTTTGAGAAAATTACAAAAAGGACACAATCTATGTTCAATAGGAGTAAGACGTGGTTCACTCCGTCTATCATTTTCTATATGCAAGCTATCTGATAATATTCTTAACTTTGAAACATGATTTCGAATGTTTGCATTGTAACAAAATTCAAATATTATTTATGCCCCGACTCCAGAGACAAACTGGCTTAGATTACGTTTATGCGTTTATCTCAAGACCACATAGGCTTTTTGCATGCTATTTACAGACTATGCTGTATAGAATCATAAAATGTGGTGAAGGGATGCTTCTTGATGAGCGCTACTCCCTTTTTGGAGAGATATGTCAATATGGCTAATATTTTATGCCTAACTGACTTGGGTTCAGTGTTTTGTTTTGATGTTCATTTCTCATGTACTGTTCATGCTAGAAATTGATGATGATACGCATCTCTTTTAGTACCACAGCCTTACAACAAAAGAAGCTCATCGTGACCTATATTTTATCTTTTACTGCTTTTGTTACATTTATGCGTTTAGCTCGTGACCACATGAAGTTTTGGCATGATATATGTATACTATTCAACCTAGAATCATGACACATGATGAGTACATGTTTCTTGATACTCGTACTATGTCTTTTATGCGAAAAGAGTCTTTGTTACTAATATTTCATGCTTCAGTGACTTTGTTGTCATTTTGTTATAAAGGTTGATGCATTTAGTGCTATTTATGTTCGAATCATGAAACTTGATTATTGGATGCATCTTTGTTAGTAATACACGCTTACAACCACAGAAGGTCACTATGACCTACATTTTACGCTTTACTAACATATGTTAAGTAGTTTTGTTAAGTTCCTGACCACAAGCAATATACATCCTATCCTACACAGAATGCACTTTCTGACTACTGCATTTGGAGGTAGGAATAACCATGTATGTGCAATGGTAAAGTTTCCATATTAATGACTACACATTGTACATTGTGATAGGTCGCTCTGAACAGGTTAACTGTACTGTACATGTGAATGAGTATAGGAATTAGATAAGTGCAAATGCATGCATTTCATATGATGTCCCAGCTGTAGTGGCTTATCAAGGTAATTACTGATTCACAGTAAATCATATCGTGTAGTAGTCGCAGCCGGTGATATTGATGTGCTTATTCACTCACTGGCCTCCAAAAGTAGAATAGCAAGCAGGCAGGCAAATTTATATACAAAATGGCCCATCCAAAGCTCTGAATTATCTTACTCTCCATGATATTAGCCAAAATGGAAGTTGAACATGAATACTCTATTCAAGCCAATTTTATAACTTTTTTTGCAATGACTGTTTGCAGTGCAACTCGTCGTGTAGCTGGACGCAACACGAAGAAAGCATGAAAAGTCTTTCAGCAGAACTAGGTGCTACTAGCAAGTATATCTAATAGCCGGGGATGACAAACAGTTCTATTGCAAGATGTATGGTTTTGCCAGACGTCCAAAGCACAGACAGGGAACGTATTGTCTTGTACGCGAAAAGTATACTACCAACAAGTGATACCCATCATTGTCATATCTAGAAAGTGCATTACCAAGACATGGTGTGGAACTAGGCACACGGATACAATTCTACACTCCCATCCAAGCACAACAGGATATAAATTATTGGAAGGACAGCTAGTAACAGAGATAATGTTCTGGACATATTTAATAAAATAATACCTAAAGGACCAATGTCTCTCAAATAATACCGAAAGGGACCAATTATTCACATATCTGAGGAACAAAGATTACCATATTTCACGTTCTTGACATCAGTATAGATGAATACCGAAAGGGACCAATTACTCACATATCAGAGGAACAATGAGTACCAGAGCTAATGATCTTGATATCATTAGCAGAAAAATACCTTAAGGGATCAATGTCTCACAAAGGGTTCCTAAAGGGACCAATGTCTTACAAAGAGTTCCTAAAGGGATCAATGTCTTACAAAGGGTTCCTAAAGGAACCAATGTCTTACAAAAGGTTCCTAAAGGGACCAATGTCTTACAAATGGTTCCTAATGAGACCAATGTCTTACAAAGGGTTCCTAAAGGGACCAATGTCTTACAAAGAGTTCCTAAAGGGACCAATGTCTTACAAAGGGTTCCTAAGGAACCAATGTCTTACAAAGGGTTCCGAAAGGGATCAATGTCTTATAAAGGGTTCCTAAAGGGATCAATGTCTTACAAAGAGTTCCTAAAGGGACCAATGTCTTATAAACGGTTCCTAAAGGGACCAATGTCTTACAAAGGGTTCCTAAAGGGATCATTGTCTCATATATGCTTAGCAAGAAAGACAAGAAACATTAGAGAAAAGCCATGTAAATGGCTTTCAAACCATCACAACTCCTAAAAACAAGATCCATTTAGTGCATGCGATTCCATTATAGGAATATGAAATCTAAGCTGCAAAATATACAATTTCTTACACAATTTTGACATCAGGTTAATAATAATAATAAGAATAATAATAATCATCATCATCACCATTGACTTGATTTATTCCCCTGGGACTGTTGATCCAAAGGTTCATCGCATACAGGGTCGAAACGCAATAAAAATATACAGAATTCCCATTATGTAGAATAAAATACATAAACCACGTAAGATAAGTATTATGACATGCTGTAAGCAAGAAAATACAAGAGGTTCATAAAATAATATAAAATTATATTTTGGACTAAAACGAATGTATTACATTTGTGTTTAAAAGCAGCAAGTGTTATTCAAGATTTAATATCATTAGGTAAAATATTCCATGTTATAACACCACTGTATGTATAACTCCTTTTAAACATTTCAGTCTTGCGATTTTGGGATACTTAGTGGAATTTTAGCAGAAGAGCGCGTGATTCGACTATGAACCTCTAAGCCTGGAGTAAAAGCATTCAGATAATCTGGAGCCAAACTGTTTTGAACTTGGTACTTGGTGATTGATTCTATCTTTTAAAAGTAACCATTTGAGGTTTTCAAATAAAGTTTCACTGAGTGTCGAATATGTTTCGTCCAAGGAGTTCTAGCCATATTCTTTTGCAGGTATCCAATTCGTTCTTAAAGATAAGATGAGCAATGTCCCCAAATAATGCACCAATAATCAAAATGAGGTGACAAGAAACAATTGTAAAAAGTAATTATTGATTTTGGTGTTACAAAATACCTAATTCTTTTCAAATTAAATAATTTGAAGGAAATTTTGCTACATACAGAGCTGATTTGCTTATTCTATGATAGTGTTGTCAACTGTGACTCTCAAACGATTTTGCTTGAGTGACACATTCAATTTTGTCATCTCTGCAAATATCCTTTTGCAATCTCCTTTTTGATTTGGGTAGTGCCAATTAGTAAAACCATGGTTGTTTGGGAACTTATGCACATAGCATTGTTGGTATACCTAGTTGAAAGGTTTGACATGTCAGAATTTAGCTTATGTTAGTGCCCTTAATATTGTAAAATGCCTTATTATGAAATTGTCTTCTAGAATAATTTGAATATAACAAGATTCCTCTTGAATGTCATATGCCACACGCCATTCAACAGCCATGACAGAGTCCTGTTATCCCATTATATTTATTAGACATTACAAATTTTTAATGACAATTAAAAGCAGAACTATTTGTAGCATTTTTTATAATTTTGCATTTTTTATTTTTATATGCTGATAACAGGGGTTCATATTGGTATGTATCTATGCATGTACGTATGTATGTATGTATGTATGTATGTATGTATGTATGTATGTATGTATGTATGTATGTATGTATGTATGTATGTATGTATGTATGTATGTATGTATGTATGTATTATTTAGTTAACTTTACTTCTGTTTGTAGTTAAAAGTTACTTGAGTTAGAAATCTATCTTGAATCGATTTCTTTGAAATCGGCATATATGTTCATTTATCTTGAGCAAAATGTCACCATTATTTTTTCTTTACATTTTTATGATGAATATGGCAAACGTTTGTCATCACATAGAGAAAACGAAGCTCACCGAGTTGACATTGTGCCCCCCCACCATCCTGTTTGACAAAGACACTTGTAAGATCCTTTTGTACTGAGACACGTTCCATTGTTCGCACAGACAATCCCATCACATTCATTCACATCTGAAAAAAATATAACGCATTTTTATTTTTATTTCTTTTTAACCACCATCCAAGATTATGATCCCACCCAATTGAGGTCAGTATATGTTGTCATATACGTTATTTCAAAATTAAAAATAAATCACAAATCTTACGAATATCTTCTTTTCTCTCAGGTAGAAGAAATGTCCTATGTGGACTATATTCAAGAGCTACTTACCACCTAATGTGATGAGCTTGGCAACGTACAAGAACTACTTTTCTCCACAACTAAAGAGTTTGATAATGAAAGTGCTCCAATTAGCATGCGCAATTTTAAATTTTGCAAAAAACACATGATAACACATTTTTATGAAGAATCTTACTTCGTTCGAATTATAATCAATACATATTTTAGATTGACTTTAGCAAGTCACCCCATCAAAACAAAGTAAAGGGGTCAAGAATGTGGAACTTGTTTGTGAGACTTTGTATTCATCGAGGTGGTTGGGGTAGGGATAATATACAACATTGTATAATAAATCGCCAGATAGCAGAGTCGCTTACTTATCGGCGATAGTGCAGAGTGCAACAGCAGTTAAATGGAAGTGAATTTAAAATCACATTTATTGACTCATTGCTTTTAGAAACAATCACGAAATCCCCTTTCCCCAAAGTAAGGAAACTGTCTAAGCACAAAAATTGAATTCAAACTTGAGAGAGACGCCAACATTAGAAATCATACTTAAAGTTATTTTATAACAGAAATATTTCACTATTATGTAGCAGAAGCAGTATTAAGCAAGTACTGAAATTGTGAAAATTCTGTGTCTATTTATAAAAAGGATATTTGCAATACAAATTCCAAAATTGTAACTCTGATTTCAAAATTAGTGTGTAGTTTCTTGGACGCAGGTATGGTCAAGGCCATGAATCATAATCTCTTGGTTGCCAGGCTCTTGGTCACCTGATTGCAAATAGCCAATATCTGGCAATTACAGCTTTTATAATTTCGTCCAGATTTCACAGCAAGATATTTGAAAGACTTCTTAGGTCGTTGTGTGTGTGTGTATGTGTGTGTGTGTGTGTGTGTGTGTGTGTGTGTGTGTGTGTGTGTGTGTGTGTGTGTGTGTTGACAGAGTGCGTCGGACTGATCAGAATACCGATGTTTGTTTTCTCAAAAATGGAATTTGTTCGAAAATCATTTTAAAGGAGAAATATCGACCTTCAAGCCTTTTATTCCTATATTAAACATCATAAAATTCTATCCTAGTGTGTCAATGTTTTAAGTTTTAGCTAATCAGATAATCAAACTATAGGCCGAATTTAAATATTACAGGGCAGCGCCATGTTGGCTCTATCCAAGTATTCCGATACGAGCTAAAATTAACTCCCTTTCTCTTCTGGTGATGTCGACCTTGCACAGCTTGACTGGTGATAATAGTTGTGATTTACATCAAATTACTTCTATATTTTTGTAGTTACTAAATTTTGCACACTAACTATATTAAATAAGATCGATATTAAATTAAACAAACATGTATGCATAAGAATTCTACATTTTTAGAAGCGGTAAATCAATTCCTCTTCACACGTAAGTTATACAAAATCCACACAAGATCCACTTTTCTCTATCGAAATACTGTAAATGTTGGGGACTATGTAAAACAATTACAAACAGATAAATTAATTTATACACGAAAAATATAAAAATAAATTGCATTTCACAAACCAGGCCAACAGATTGATCAAAGATAGAACGTGTCATTTAATATGCTTAACTCGTTAATAAGTCCTTCACAGCATATGACAGCTTTATATTGTAATGGTCTTAAGTGGAATATATATAATTTGGAATAACAGTTGCTGACACCTTACATCATGTTTTGTTATTTTTTAAAATCCCGTATCCGATAAGTTGCGACTGAAAATGCATCTAGCTCACTTACTCGCACTTGCAATACTAGTATACACACGTGCTCTCTCCATCTCTATATCTCTCGCCAATACACACACACACACACACACACACACATATTCACACAAACACGACGATCGGGTCAAGTTCAATACACCTGACAACACTAACACGGCATTAACTGAATGTGCATGTTACCCTCTAGGACAAAATGGCGAACTTCATGTGTCTAAAAAGATGAGAAATTAGATTTATTTCTCATAAACTGGTGAGCTAATTATGTTCAGATTGTACGGATGTAATAAGTAAAATGAACTCTATGGATTAATTGCACATGAATACATACAAGATTATTTCTTGTCGAGGTGACTGGAGTAAAGTGTTTAGCCCAAAGACACAACATGTCAAATGGGCATTGCTGATGTAGATATCATTATTCTTGCATAGGGTAAAATATAAAAGCTATTCATTAGAAGGGAAAGATTCTTCATTCGAGTATACGTGTACATATCCCGTGCAGCTTCTTCAGACACACTAGCAATAAATTTTCCTCCTTAGTGGCATGTCGAGTTCGATGAGGGAGGGAGTCTGAGGGTTCAACAGCTGATATGAATTCAAACCACCAGGATGGTGATGTATTTCATTTTCACCAGTCTTTATGAAAAATCGAGTTACATTATAAAACAAAAACAACGACTAGAACAACAACAATGAACCGTTGTGCTCATAGAGGTGAGTGGCAGCAGGTTAAAGGGCTGTATTTCTTACAGTGGCATATCACACCGGCGTCTTCTTTATGATTGCAGTTGTGCATACTCCAGTGGCGTTTATATCGGTCACACTGCTCGAAGGAAGTGTACGTCCTATTGCAGTCCATGTCATCTAATTTTATTGGAAGAGTGTCTGGTCCAGCTCCGAAAGTAGCATTTATTACAGCGACCCCACCTCTTAGAGGAAAATACAATAAAACATGTCAATAACTAAGTTTAGGAAATCGAACAAACAAATAAGTTGAGAAACGAAGAAGCATGCAAATCAGAAATAACCGCCAATAAACTAGAATGAAAGCACACATAAATATAATGGATTATGTCCTTTTTTGCATGAAGTATATTCTACTCCTACTGTCGATACACTGTCTGTATCTCCTATCAACCCATCTCTCTCTCTCTCTCTCTCTCTCTCTCTCTCTCTCTCTCTCTCTCTCTCTCTCTCTCTCTCTCTCTCTCTCTCTCTCCAACAACCCAATTACATTTATTTTCGTCTAAAAAGTGACATTAGGCTGTATGACGAGAGAGTCTGAGTCAACACTACTCTGACGAGCGGACGAGGAGGTTGCTTAATGTCCACATGCCATAAAAGAGTACAAGATACTGCAAACTCTTTTCATTTAAGGGTATACATTTAACTGTTTATAAAGTGAAACATTGATCATTCAGATGCTTACAATGCATTGCAAAACATACAAATAGCAGCATACACAGGTTTTAAGGTGAAGGAAACCAGAGTCCCAGGAGAAAACAGCCATTGAGGGTTGTGTTTTATCGGTGTTCTGACCAGTGGCACCGTTACCTTTGCTCATTGATCGACCATTTTGGCGATCTTTGTTGTGGTCGTGTTACGTCATTATTCCAAGCAAAATGTAACGGACACAAGTGTCCAGCATGTTTAGAGTTTTAGAGTTAGAATGTAAATTAAAGCAAGATGGCGGTTGTGAAGCTCAATAATAAGGTCTTACCACTGGCTGATATATTCTTCGCCAGAACAGACACATGAGGTCTGAGGGCCATAATACACACCCAGGCGATCATGGATAGGCGTAATACGAATATTAGTACCCCTACATTCTTCGTTGACGGGGTACTAAAATGTTTCTATGCGTATCAATGGAGCACAAAGTTTGAAGATGTTGCATACATATCCTTAAACAAGTGAAATAGTCCTCTTATTTAATACTAAAATTGCTGAATTTCACCGTAGAAACACGTGTCAAATAGCGTAGCTTCTTCAAACAATTTTGCTTTCGGATCGTCGGCCCTATTAGTTCATCTAATACTACTTTCCTTCTAATACTGCTTCCGTTTTCACCTTTATGTCTCGGTTTGCCATATAAGTACATTGCATCTTTTTTTGGAGACGTAAACAGATCGTAGTAAATATTCGTGCTACTGAATGGAAGATTCAGCAAATTAAAAGTAAATACGGTCTATCAGTGACTTTGAAAGCTCATCAAGAAGCCATTATTCGCCATTTAATTGAGGAAAACAAAATCAATACTTACTACCCACCGGTTTTGTGAAGTCATTAACCTACATACTCGTGCCCTTAAGTTTGGATGAGGTAAGTCAATCGACTTCGGATGAATAAACGTTAATCTATATTGCTCAAAGAGCAGTAAAATTTACGAGAAAAAATATTAGATTGACATTGTTATTAACTCGTAAGAAACATCCGTGTGCTTGCTGTTAGCGCTGTGTCACAAGAAGCCTTTTTTTGGAAAACCAGTTTCCGCGAGTATCTTGTGTTATCAGCTATGGCGGACAAAGTACGGTTAGTGTAAACATATAAACATATTTTACCTTATATAGGCTTTATAACTTTATCATAAGCCAAACTTCTTTGAAAAATATACCTCTACAATCAGCCATTTTATATACCGGGATTACAAAATAGGAAAGCCAGTGGTGTAAACATCCATGCCACATGACATACATGGAGGTACGCTATTAAATGCAAGCACTTGCTGTTGATAACTGACCTATATCCGAGCATTTTGCAAGCGACTGTTGCATCATCGTTATCCCAACCGTCGTCGCAAATCGTACCCCATCCGTCACCCCTGTTGATCTCCAGTCGACCATAGGCGGTCCAAGTCGTATTACCTTTCACACCGGCAAGACGCACTGAAAATGGAAGTGAATACTATAAATATAGTCCTTGTTTGGAAGAAGTAAGAAGATTTAAAAATGAGCAGTAACTGTCTTGTAAAGTTCAATAATTCGTGAAGGAATCCCGACAATACAAAGTTTCTGATGATTCAGAGGCCTGTCTATATCGTATTAGGGTTTTTCCGCATTGATGGAAAAAAAGAAAGCAACCTGAAATAACGTATATACTGTATACGAAAAATCGGGTAACAAAGCCTGATCATTTTTTTAATTCTATGATTCCTTTCTTTGCTCCCACGTGTAAGCCCGTCATGTTGTTTAGAATGGGAAACCCTACATATTGTATGACATAGGCACTTTAGGTGAATCTAAATGAAAGATTCCTCCTGTGACCCAACACGTGTTTAAATCATCTTATGTTTTAGTTTATTGAGATTGAATTATTTGTATAGAGGTCAGGGTTGGCACCTGTAAAAATAACTTCAACAAAACACAAAAGAATGTTCACATATCTTTCACATGTAAAGGATGCATTATCAGTAAAGGTCAGTAGTTCGTCGGATGAGCAGTGGAAGAAAATAAATCTAAAAGGATGTTACCTAATCCAATAGCGATACCTATGCCTGAAAAAAGGTAAGCATACATTTTGTTTTAAATACAAATATTTAAATATGACTTTTTCTTAGCTTTGCTCATTGGCATTACAAAATAATACTGCATGCGGCGTTAATACTTGGATGTTGTCGTTGGTAATATAAGGGATGCTAATTTGATGCAACCAACGTTTGGAAAAAAGGTTGGTGGTCTTCTCAAAATGTTATCTTTTTTAGAAAGCAACCAAATAGCAGTAGCACATGATTAATTAATTCTGAAAAAATCCTCAACAGGTAAACAGATCATGGGTCGTTGTGTATGCAGTGAAAATGTGGTCTCGTAACAACAGACTAATGTAGGAACAGCGAAATATAAACCCCTAACGAGAAGACACACATACACACACTTACACGCATTCTCTCTTTCTCTTTCTCTCTTTGTTTCTCTCTCTCTCTCTCTCTCCTTCTCTCTCTCTCTCTCTCTCTCTCTCTCTCTCTCTCTCTCTCTCTCTCTCTATATATATATATATATATATATATATATATATATATATATATATCTTGAGAAAGAAAATTAACATACAGGTTAGGGAATTTTTGATTTGTTCCCTACTAAGACTCGAAACGGCTCCGCGAGTTATGGTAACAATCGTTTTGCCTACACGCACCAATCCCTATACCCCTCCACGCTGCTTACATTCCCACAAAAGGATAGAACATAGTCACTGGTATCCCTGCGTAGCAGACACACCAGCATGACGACTCGGCAATTAATTATCATCTAATACACAGTCACTCCGGATGCTTATACCAGACTAAAAGTAGTACTACAATTCCGAAACTGTCACGGACTTTAGCCGAGAATGAAAGTAATCCGGAGAAAATGGAACAGTTTTGGCTTAGACTAAAAGTAGTACTAAAGTTCAGAAACTGACACGGTTTTTAGCGGAGATTGACAAATATAAAAAAAATTAAACTATGACTAAGACTAAAAGTAATACTAAAATGCAAAACTCATACGGAATTGAGCTGAGATTTTTTTAAAAATCCCCTCCAAATTCTAAAAAAGTGACAAATGTATATTTTTTTGACAAACAAAGTATAAACAAATTATTCCAAATTTAGCACGGACTGAAATTTTAAAAATAAAATTCAAAATTTTAATAAATTTTTTTTTACAAATTGTGAAAGATATAAGTACAAAACAAAAAATATCACGCCGTTTCGAGTCACCAACACCTACACTTACTAACCAACGTAACTCAACAACGGAGGCGCTGACTTGAAGGAAAATATCCCTCTTAGAAAAAAAGTCTAAGATCGACAGAGAGAATGACAAAGAGCATGTCCAACAGAATTTTTTTCTTAAAAATCCCAAGTCAACAGCATTTTTCTAAATCAACATTTTTAATAACCCCCATTAATTTAAACATTAACGAAATGGACGAAGAGGAACCATTACGGTAGTCCCTTCCTATTCATTTACAAATACCAAGACATTAAACATGAACGTGTTTACAATGTTGTGGAGTAATACAAGACTTCCAATGATCATCTAATACAATGTCATTTTGCCATCGATCCACACTTCGTTTTGTGTTTTAAAGAAAATAGATAGACATGCTGTCTACAAAGCAACATTTCTATTTTGTCATCGTTTCTAGATAAATCACTTCCAAAACAAGTCAGTGCATATTCTAAGGGGAATCCAAGAGTCCGGCGATAAAGAAAATACACACAATATTGTCCACACACTATCGAATTTGGTCCATTTAATACTACATTACTGAACTGAGTGGATACAGCATTTCTTTCATAAAGTCGATATATCGACTTCTGAGGAGGTAATCCATAAGAATCAAAATATTCCAGGGTACGGTCGCTGGGAAAGTAGACGGCTACTCAATGGGTTCGCCCGCTTTGATAACATAGGATAGGACGTCTTAGGTTTTCGATGAGGAAGTTCATCTTTAGCACACACTACTGGATTCCAAGAAGCTGTGTACAAACTCTGAGTCAGAAGGAAATGAAGTTCCCAGGTATTCAGTCTTTTCACAGTTATTGATAAGTCATGAGTTCAAACTTGACTGTTTCGTTGAAATTGATCTGTCAAGTATGTCGATGAACGGAAGTCTCCGTACTCTGTTGTAAGAGAGCTTCGATGCGTTTCGTTTATAAAGAAGTCAATGGAGGTATAAACTGGTCACACAAGTCTTCATACAACTCTTTCAAGATCTTCTCTTCTTAGATGAGGTTCCAAGCTTCTTCCAGATAGTCCTCCATCTTTTCTTCTTGACTCATCATCAAACATTTGTCGTGGTTTCTGACTAGGATGATCGATTTAACAATCATAACAATTTTCTATGGTTATGCGTGGGATTCTTTCAGCTAAGTGATTAGCAAAACAGGAGACTAATTGTTGCTCTTGTTCTGGCCATCTTGACACCACAGCTCTATGTTTTCTTCTTTTTCTTCTTCTTCTACTCCACCTAGGGCCTGTGACCATTGTTCTGGATAGAAAAAATTATCCTCATTGCCTATCTCCATAGCTTCCACCTTTTAGTACTAGTCTGTGATTATTTCTCTCAAACTGCATACAATATTACGTTCACTGTGTTCGCCAGAGCTAGTAAAAACAACTGAAGTTTTATACGAAGTTGGCCTGATTGTATAGGGTGAAAATGTCCTTCATCTATGCCTTGGTCTGGAGTGAAATCGAATCCCCACACAGCATATCTGAAATGCCGTGGCTACTGTTGATTCTGGGGCTTCAGAGTCAAGTAAGATCTCAAGTAATTTTTCTGGGTAAAATTAGGTTCAAAGGGTCTGGTGCACAATGTCTGGTTATCTTAGGTGACTTCTATCTTGAACATAATGAAGTGTTGAAACTCGAAAGGATTTGGATCAATAGCTCCGTTGAGGGCCGCATTGTTGATGATGCCGATGAGCAAAAGTTTTGGTAGTTGACCTTCGAAAACATGATCTTCGATCTCGGATCAGAGTCCAGAGGCAATGGTGAATGTTTTGACTTCCACACGTCGTAGAGGATAATCGACTGTCGTTCTGCTCAGAGTTTGACTGATGTCGTTTTCCACTTTTTGGGTAAGACTTCTACACGTCTCAGGTAAAGTCTGACTTCCTCTATGTTCTTTTTTTAGTCGTTAGCATTAGCCATCACATGGAACATGGTACTACTTCGATTCAGTCTCAGGTGTACATCCACCTCATTCAACAAATACTTGTCTTGCAACTACAACCACATGCCCAAGTGCAAATTATTCATCATTTCTAAACTAAGTCCTTGTTTGATTTTCTTTTTGCGGTCATTACTTCCAACTTTGTGAGGACCGTCATCTGAACTCAAAGCTGTGTCCTTGAACTTGCCCAACGCGTCAGGAAGCCACACTAATGAGACATCCAGATGAGTGTTCTTGACTTCTTTTCCGTACGTCAAGAGATTTTAAGGGCAAGTGTCCATGCTGCTGCTGACAAGTTTGTTGTTCAAGTACAAATACACTTCGTTGAACAACGAATGCATGAAATTGTTGACAGGAGCTACTCTGGCATGGACGCCTGGATTGGTGCTGTCCGCTTTGAGAACTTTGACTTTCAGATACAAGTAAATGCTATTCAGATCGACGTAATCTTCGGTTTGTCCATTGATTTCAAATTCGATAGGAGCTGAAGTGGTCAAAGATGACACGGGATGAAATTCTACCAATTGGGAGTCTTGCATATGCATCATCGTCGGTGGCATGGCAAACAGATCGAGTTCTGTCTTGGAACATTCGCACAAATCTCGGTGCATTAAGTTTGCATTTCTAGTTATTAATCAAAAACATCCAATTATCTGACAGCTGTTATTCTTTTCTTATTCTTTTTCTTGGTGGCTGCGTGTCTATGAGATCTGAAGAGTTTTCGATGTCTCATTCCGCCTTGTCCTTGCTGTGCGGTAAAGGAGGAATTCATGCTTTGTCCAGAAGTGTGAAGTGAATTTATAGGAGTGCCTCGGTGACTCAGGAGTTCTTTTTATGTCTGAATCAACACATTTTTTCCTGCTTTCATCAAGGCTTCTTTATGACTTTGTTAATGAGTACGTTTTGGAGAAATTCTTTTCCTTGCGTCAAAGCTGCATCCTTTAAAGCATGCAATCCTCGAGGGACCATCGGTTTTAAGATGGGTGCTACCGTGCGGAAAAAAAGGATTTTAACATATCTCCTAAATCATGTTCTCTTTACCAAGCTACTCCTCGGTACACAGGATACATCTGTTACAATTCACTGGAGAATCGTTTCGAAAATGTAGTTTCACGGTTTCTTTTCCTTCCGACAATACAGTACACAAACGCCAAATTCAGTCCTTCGTATAATTGTATAGGGTTGAGAAAATACTTGTTGTAGATATCTTTTGACTTCGGTGCGATGTTTGTGTTTCCACTCAGAAAAGCAAACAAACCGAAATCTGATAGACATCGTTTTGGCGTCAGGAAAATCCAATTTGAGACGATGAGCAAGTTTATGGTACACTTCGGCGAGCTTTTCCAGTGCTTTGCCAGACTGATCGTTGAAAATAGCTGAAATCGTTTTGACTAAATGTTGAACATTAAATCAAACCCTGTATTATATCTGATGCTTTAGATATTCAATCGAGGATTCGCTGTCGATTGGTCTTTTGGATACGTAAATGAGAGGATCATTTTTGTCCCAATGTTCTAGAATTTGTTCGTTGAATATTTCGACAAGGAAAGTAGTTTGATCTCCAAAGACATTCTTGACTTGAGTGCGATGAATGATTTATATTGCCTATAGGTAATGTTAAATAAAATGGTTCTGGTCCCCGACGAGTGACTCGATGTCAAAGGATGATTTTCCAAAGAGGTTTCCAGAGGAGGGCTGCTGCTGTGATTGGGAGAGGAGTGGTGACCGGCGTTGGCGAGGCTATGGTAGTTGTTAATGTCGGTATAATTCAACGGCCGACTGGAAAGAAGATAACCGATACAACTGCTGAGTAAATAGTCCACAGCTGCAAAGTCAAATTTCCGATGGCTGCTCCAATGACACAATATGCCACATAGATTTGGCAGAAAAAGACGATTCGATTGTAATGACACGTTCTCCACACCAAACCCACATCGGTTGTTTATGTAGATCTTGGAAAGAGTAGAACTCGGAGAAGCAGCCGCATCTGTGTTTAACGGAATGTTGCTAATTTCTACGTCTTTTAATAACCTACGACTTGTTAAGTGGCAATCCAAGAATCGAAACTGGTTGGATATCCCTTCCAACGAACTTTCACTTCTTGAAGTCGATGTTGTCCCACTTTATGTGTTTTTGATCGAGAATGCTTTCGATATAATATACTTCGTTGACTTTCTTAGGCACTTGTTGTAACTCGGGCAAGTTATAAGTTCCTTTTAACACTTCTCCGTTCATATCTTCCAATTTATAGACAGGAGGATCACGTCCATGTACATGTCCTGTGACAAGAAACAATTCTGTCGTCAAGTTGGGTAAATAACCTTTGTCAAAAGTGCGTTTTGATTTTCCTATGTGAACTTAATCTCCAATGTTTAACAATTCTTTTTTTTTTCTTCTAGTCTTTAACGTTCCAAGCAATCAATCAAACACAATCACTTCCTTTTGATGTGTCACTTCTTTGGGGCACATCAGATGTTACGATGGGAAGATTGATTGTAAGCTTTGAATAGATGTGGTAACAGATCGATGTATTTGAGAGTATTTATATGTGTAAAATATTTCTACATACGTTCTTTGAACGTTTTTTGAAAACGCTCTACAACACTAGCTTTTGTTTCAGGATTTTCAGTCGTAACGCAATGAATGTGTCTTTTTTCAATTTTTCTTCGAAAATCTAGATTATGAAATTCGGTGCTTTTGTCTGTTTGCTATCGTAGAGGGTGTCGATCACCTGGTTTTAAGACAAGTTTTAAAGCTGGCACCAACTCTGAACTTGTTTTAGAAGTCAAAGAAACTACTTAAAGTGATTTTGAAACCACGTAAATGAAACAAACAAAATATATCTAACCTCGACTGTACGAAGCTAAATGAGAGACATTAGCTAATTCCGCTTGCCATTCATAATCAATTCCAGCTACTATCGTTTCACTTCTAAAAAATGTTTGTCGAATAGGTTTGTGTAACGTGTACTTCGATCGGTCTTGTAACCATTGTCGCACATCTTGCAGACGTAACCTTTTGAGTTTTAATTTAGCTGCACGATAGAATTTTTTAATTCCCGTGAAAGTCGCATTGTTTCTGATAGACAATCTGATATACTTTTTCCAAGGGTCGACTAACAATTTCATGATTTAACAAACGTAACATTTTGTTAGGATCTAACATGGTTATGCGAAACTCTTGATCTTGACCTGACTTCTTTTAAGACGTAAATGTTCACCACTTGACTGGAACAATAGTTCAGTGTCAGTTTTTTACATTTCATTTGGTATGAAATTGTCCTATTTCTCGCTGTACTGGGAGCTGTAAATTCTAGGTCCACCACGGGCAACACCCAAAATAATATCTTTGGGTTGTTCGTCGGTTCAAGATCCTAAACGTTCGTCGTCGTCGCTGGGCTTTGAGTTTCTCCTTGGAAATGTCTGATCGTTTCTTGACAGTAGATGATTTAATTTGATCTCTCTTCCAATATATAGAGCACCCCTCCACCTAAGAGAAACCACTTGTTTTATTTCAATTTGTGAAGATGGAAGAGTCACAATAGATCACACTTCTCGTCAGAGAGTTACAGAAGGCCATTCGAAAGTACACTTCCAACAAGAGTTCAGACTACTACTCTCGAGATAAAAGTAAAAATACCTGCTATGTCTCTCAGGACAAATTATATTGGGCTACAGAATGTTAACAAATTTAAGGAAAAGGAATCTCTAAGGCAGGAGAAAAGAGACAAAAGTTAAAATGCCTGTTATGAATGTCAAGAAAAAGGACATTGGTTATCAGAATGTCCCAAGAAAGTGCAAAAATCGAAAATAAAGACGTTTTTAGAAGAAGCTAAAAAAAAAAAAACCTTTCCAGCAAAGAAATTAAAAAAGGCAAGGATAGCTGAAGAAATAGCAGAAAAACAACCCATGCCCGTGAAGAAATTAAAAAAAGAAAGACAGTGAAAAAATTTACTTTTTGTTGTGTTTTGAAATTTCATTGTGATTCTGATTCATGAAAATATACCACAAACGTAAGTGTATCTTTGTCTTGATTTGTTCTTTTAGTATGTATAAGATATTCAAATACACTTTTACGAACATAAAATGGCGTATTGGATAGTTAGTGTGAGGTGTTGGATAGTAAATGTGGGTGTTGGATAGTAAATGGGGGTGTTGAATTGTAGATGACGGGGTGTTGGTCACTCAAAATGGCGTGAAATTTTTATTTTTTATATATAGCCTTCATAATTTGTAATACAAATGTGTTATTAGCAAATTTAACCCCCCAAAATTGCAATTTTTAATCATGTCCATACATTTTTCAGTCTTCTCTAAATTTGGTATAATTTATTAATTTTTTATTTGAACATTTTGTAAATATTCCTTTTACAATTTTTACATTTTGTAGGGGAAATTTCTTTTTAATCTCAGCTAAATTGAGTGTGAATTTCGGAATTTTAGTATTACTGTATTTTAAAAATTTCCGGACATTTTCAGTCCGCTAAAGTTCGTGACAGTTTTGGAATTTACTTTTAGTCTAAGCCAACATTTTGACATTTTCCGGATTGTTTTCATTCTCCGACAAAGTCCGTGACAGATTCTGAACTGTATTAATACTTTTAGTCTAGGCCATTTTAATAATTTTTTTTTTTTTTTTTTTTTTTTTTGCTTTCCTTTTTTTTCTAATCTCCGCTAAATTCCTGGGCAGTTGTAATTTTAGCATTACTTTTAGTGGCATTGATTTTATTGTTATTATGATTTGGTTGCCTTGATTAAAGCTATTTATAACATCAGTACAATATATGCAAATTTACTGACACCTCCAACAATCACTGATTGTGTTGATTGTATTGTGTGGGGTGTTGGATAGTAGATGACTGGGTGTTGGTCACTACACATGGAGTGTTGTTGGTATAGTGTTGGGTATTGGTGACTACACACGTCATGTTAGATAGTAAGTGTGGGGTATTGGTCTCTATACACGACGTATTGATGGTATAGTTTCGTGTTTTGGATAGTAGATAACTGGGTGTCGGTCGCTATACACTGCGTGTTAGATAGTATATGTTGAATATTGGATGGTATAGTGCGGGATGTTGAATAGTAAATGACTAAGTATTGGTCACTACGCATGGCGTGTTGGATAGTCATTGTAGGGTATTGGTCACGCCACAGTGTGTTGGATAGTAAGTGTGGGGTGTTGGTCACTACACACGGCATGTTAATGGTGTTGTGTGGGCTGCTGTATAGCAGATGACTGAGTATTGGTCACTACACACGGCCTGTTGATAGTATAGAGTGGGTTTTAAAATGAAGGCGTAATGTCAAATTCCAGTTGTGCTCTATAACGTCCCACAATGTAAACCTACGACGTAATGTTAATTCCTGCACAACCTCCAAGTGACCAATATTATTGAGGTCAACAACTTCTAACAAATTAATAATGTAGCCTCAATGTTAAATTCCAGTTGTGCCCCAGAAAGGCCCCAAATGTGAACCTAAGGGCGTAAAGTTAATCCCGTAGTGCCGTAGGGTGCCACATATTGCTACTGGCGTTCACATAGATCTATTGTGTTTGGATTAAGGTGAAAACTAATTACATTTCGCACATTAACTTATTAGTTACCAGGGGGACTGGAGTGGAAGAGAGAACATGTTCTATATTTGTTTAGACACCATTTTTGGAAATGAAAATAATTCTATCTTTGTATGCGAGAAGTGCTTATATGAAAGAGCAAAAAAGTAAAAATCTATTATAAATGGCCATGCTCGTGAAAAATGTATTTAATTTTTAAAAAGTGAACTCTAACGAAGTTAAACATAAAAAAGCTTTGTATTTTTACTTATTTTATAATGTCAGAATTTAATATGTAATATGTGTATATTGCAAACATACAAAACAATGTTTCAGCATTTTATGTTTTGTCTTGTACCATTGATGTGTGTTTATTCTTTTTTTTTGGGGGGGGGGCATCTTTTACTCTCGCATTCAGTGTTCTCCTCATATGACACAACACTTGTTCTGAGGTTAAGAATTAAATAGCTATTGAATTGAATTGACTATTCGAAAAATCAATGACCGATGTTCTTCCATTTATCAAGAACTTTCGGAACCTAGATAGGCAGCTAAGGTTTTTTAATAAAAGTGTGGAGACTTCAAATATTGTCTATATACATTTGCTCTTTGTACAATCGATAGTTTGGCAATAGCTTTAAGAAATTTCATGCCTGATTTCTGTCTTTAAATTATTAAATCTGCACTCATTAAATTATTAAATCTGGACTCATTTAACTACTGTCCTTAATCACACAAATTGTGGATTCCTATTTTAGGATAATTGATGGATTTAAAAGGAAAAGAGATCGAGCATTTTAAACAACTCAATAAGAAATTGTTGTGTCTTTTGGACCTAAATCATCGGTTTGAAGGTGAAGAAAAGTCCTTTTCAAACTCCTCACTAGTAACAATGGATATAAAACTAATCTGGTTTGTCTATAATCGTGACTTCCACGATGACTACTAAACTATTTTATTATAGTGGCAATATCTTTTCGGCAAATACTCAGATGGATTGATACACAGACATAAAGATAGAAATTAATACTGTTAAACTTCAATAAATCTTATTCATCATAGACCTTACATTACCGCTATTTTGACTCTAATTCAACTGATGACGTTGCTAGGTGCCTTGCAAGGAAATTTTCTATATTTTCCTTGTTTGAATATCATATGTTAAAACTGCAGGGGGGGGGGGGGTTACTAGAAACTGGTATAGCTTCAATACCAATTGAGATACAGAGCTAATATTTTGAACACAAATAGAAACCAGAATTTTGCTACAACATTGTTATATGACCTTGATTCCTCCAATGATTATAGTACATTTCTGAGCTGGAAGTTGACCAATAAATTTTCTCACACTCGTATCTACTGGAACAAAATTAGAGTGTGAGAATTCCATTTTACACCATTTTGCTCCGTAAGCTGAGGTGCTGATTGCACACTGGCTCAGTACAATACAATGTTTATTCATGTCGCCATATTTGAATTTGGTTATGACAGAGTTCTTATTAATAAAAAAACAAACTTGTACAATGTTGGATTTAGGACGATGCTGGACCCAATGTCCTTCCACACTCCAATTGTCACAAACTTTCCCATAGTTAACAAAGTTGAACCCAAGAACTTTGAAAAAAGTGTTGCCCCGTAGCTGTTATTGTCTGTATCGCTTAGAATATTGCTCATAGCAGAGTGTATCTGCAAAGATTTTGTGTATTTCAAATGATATTGTTTGTTTATACAAAATCTTTATATGACTGTGTGATATCAGATAAAAAAGTTGCTTAAGATAAATTCATGCTAGACTAATACTAGAAATAGAGCACTACCAAAAATACTAGAGTCGGAGAGCCTTTTATCTTTTCATTATGGGAATCCAAATGTTTTGTCAGTCGAAGGGAAAACAGGACCGTTCTTGCAAGAAGTAAACTGGTCACATTATGTACGTTTTAATGCAATTATTCACGGAATTATTTAAAAATAAATGTTTTAGACGAAAATATGAGGAGAAAATTTCAAACGACCATACTGAAGGCTAGACCTACCTTGTAACTGTCCCCATGAGCGGCAAAATTGCTGAGAGATTAAAGCAAGAAGAATCAGCCCAGCGGAAAACATCATAGTCAGTGCAAGATTGAGCTATGCGTCGACGGTCATGGTTCTTATGAACATCAGATTTGAATTATATTCTACTCTTCCTGGTCAAAGATCAAGTGATTTAAGAGGTTACGGGCAAAGATCACGTGATTTTTGCCTAAATGCTGTGCTTTAAAATGGAGATACAATTACTATTTTTACTGGCAATGAAAGACGTTTGTGAATAAAGTTCAAGTATCATCACATGTAAAATGGAACATTTCTGAAGTGATAATAAAACACAGAGACATATTAAGCGGCCTTCTTGCATATTTCACTTTCATTTTGCTATTTTCAAATTGCGATCTAATTGTGCATCTGTTATAAAGCTATCAAGGATTAGTCCGCCATATACCAACTTTTAATCCATGAAAATTGTATTTTTTCTTTTATCTTTCACGTCAGGAAACAAAAACAGCATTATTTCCCCTTCGCTGGACATCTAAGAGGTAGAGGTTTGCATGGACCTATTACGTTTTGAATTAAGCTGAGAAGGAATTCAATTTTGTACATCATTAATTACCAGGGGAATGGAGCGAAAGGAACTTAAAGAAAGAACATATTCTCTACTTGTTTAGATGACAGTGCTGGAGACGAAAACAATTTCATCTTAGTATGGCATAAGTGTTATATGAACGAGGAAGAAAAAGTAACAACCGATTATGAAAAGGTCAAGATTGTGAAAACTGTATCTACTTTTTTTTAAAAGTGATTCCAAACGTAATTAAAAATCATGTATTATATAATGTCAGCATTGTATGTTTCGCTTTGTAACATTGACGCATTTTATTTTCTCTTTCTTTTTTTCCACCTTTTTTGGGAACTTTTTTCTCTCGCATTCAGTGTTGTCCTCATATAACACAACACACGTTCTGAGGATAAGACTGGCAAATCTATTTAATTGAATTGACGATTCAAAATGTCAATTATCGATTTTCTCCCATTTAACAGCGATTTTCCAGAACATAGGCAGGCAACTAAGACTCTTAGGAACACGTTTAGAAACTTCATTCTAACTGTGTAAATCTGAGAGAGAGAGAGAGAGAGAGAGAGAGAGAGAGAGAGAGAGAGAGAGATTTAATCGCTTATGTCTTTCTAGTCGAGACTAAAAATAAAACATATATTTGTTTTGCAATCAACCTAATTCATTTTATTTTTCTCATCACTGGTAATGTTTGTTCCCTGCTATATTATGTACTTTGCTTAGAGCCCCATCACCCATTCGTTTGAATTTCCGGTACTTACAACCTCTCAGTATTAAAATATCAATGTATTGCAGAGTCAGTCGAGACACTTTTCAAAGTTAACACAGGAGTTTGTAGTTTCAGGGTCCGGATATTTTTCATCCCTTGCTTTAGCATCATGTTTGATATTGAATTATTTCAATTCGTATTACGGCGTAACTTTCGAGACAGGTATTAAGCAGAACCAAGTCTCGCATTTGTCCACGCTCCTGTAGCCAATGACCCTTTCTAAACTATCGTTCAAGCTTAAAAGGAACTGGATTATGTTCAAAGTCAGATCATGTTAAAAGTGTAAGACAGGATACATTGATACATCTGTCTTTAAGAACTTGACCATCAGCCACATTCCGGATACTTTAACCGATAATTGTTGGTGCTATAAAGGTTTGGAACAATCAGTAGATATTTAATTTTGTCATTCTATACTCAAAGTGTATCCATGAAATAAATTAACATTGTTGACAATAGCTGACACCCTCATAGCCTTTTGTCACATACAGATATGTAATGAGGTTATTCAACAGGCCGACAGATCAACAATTACATTAGACAGAATGAGAAACATCAATTTTCTGCGTCTCAATTGTATTTCTACCACAATTTAGGCAGCAGCCTTTACGGAGAGCGAAATCAGATTGTTTCATTGTGGATGGCTGACAATCATTGGCTTTTAGGGCACAGCAAAAATAGATTACAGGAGTCATTTTTGCAAATTGTTCACCCTGAATCTTTAATGGGAATGTAGATTCAACGCACTTCAGGTAGTAACTGACCTTACGTTCTCGAGTCCTTGAAAAGAGAATGCGGTTAAACCTTTCGTTTTAGTTGGGCAATTGCTTTTGTGATTAAGCCGAGACTTTCAAAGGAAGGTGTCAAAAATGTTTATCTGTTCTCCCTTGTTTGTAAAGCTATGTTCTAAGGGATTCATATTATGGTAAATACAGGTAGATTATTCATGGCACCGGTAAAAATGTAACACGTTCTTGCTATTGAGGGTATTATTGGACTTTTACATTTTGATCATAATTTTTTAGCATGGTGTTCTAAATCTTTGAAAAATTCTGCTTCTTACAGTCACTTGAAGCAAATACTGCGAATTTGATTTTTATCGTGCGTAAACTTTTCACGGATTTCATGGTTGCTTCAAAACAAGAATCTAAGGACACAACAAAGAATGATACTTCTTAGGAGATAATGGGGCCCGTTACCCAATTCACGAGTTTAACTACCGACAAAGGTTACATATTTCTTAAAATACAAAACGACGAAAATTGATCTCCATGAAAATAAGTAATAATTCAAATGATAAATGTTATTTATAATAACAGCGATAGCGTTAAAAAACGAAAGAACATGATTCCGGAGTTTCATACAGAAACGTTGTTATGACAATAGAATATTGGAAAACAGGATTGCCCATATATCTGGAGTAAATGTGTGCGCAGGAGGAATTCTAGGTTACCTAAAAGCTCGCATATTATAACGCGAAAACTCGATTTTAAACACATTATTTGCATTTCAAAGGCATCCTACATGCTCGGACAAAGACAAAAATCATATTATTTATATTGCAAAAGATCAAAATACGATATATGCAGACGTAACTCCCCCTTTTTTTAAATAGGCGTTTTGTTGGCAAATATTAAAACAGAAAGTGCCATTTGATCAATGAGCTTTGAGCGTTTATTGTAAAAAACATAAATTGAGTGCACACTTCATTGGATTTTTATTATGATTGGTTTAGGAGAATTTAGAGCGTTAATTAACTTCAAAAATGATCAGATTACAATGAACTTATTTCATTCATTCATGGGAATAAGTAATTAACTCTACGTGTTAATCATATTGACATTAGTATATGGCATTTACATGAGAATTCAAACAGATTGATTGTTCATATGATGTGAACTTATACAGCCAATCGGAATAAACGATAAGATATGATTTATCTATAGTCGGCACAATAATTACAACAACTCAACATAAGCTCTAATGAACTCTTTGCCTACATTACATTAAACAATAAAGACATTAAATCAACATTATAAACGCAGCATAATACATAAATACAATGAGACAAATAACATAACACATATAGCATAAGCAAGCAAAAATTTTTTTTTACAAAAATAAGAAATAAAATGCATCTATTTTAAATAAAGTGAATTTTGTGTTTAGGCAACGAAAACAAAGTACAGGTTAGGACCTGAAGGATGCTAAGGAGTAGATTATGTCCAGGCTTATATCAGACTTAAAAGCATGCTGTGATGGTATTTGATGATATCTAAAAAAAAGAGTAAAACAAACGGTTAAGAGACTTGTGCCATATGTTACGGTTTATATTCTTGGGACATACAAAATATCTTAATATCTATAAAAAAAATGTAATTATTAGGTTTAAAATAAAGCAAATCATCCAAACATTAGGGAGCAAACTTACTCAGAATTTAAAAGTGTCTAGAGCCATTAAAGTAAGTATACGGACTTTCAGGATTGGCATTTTTGCATTAAGTAGGAGCTTATGGTAACTGCTGGTGTAATCGTCAAATCTCAGAGCAAGCTCTTGTATTTTGTCAAGTTCAGTAGCATTCTTATCATTGTAGAAATGCCAGGCTAAGGGTGAGAAGTTGAAATTGGAAATGATAAGGGTATGTAAAATTGTCAGTTTGTTAAGTCTTTATATTTTTTGACCAATACGTTTTAAGACAGTTGTTTTTAAACTTTCCTACAAAGATGTTTTACATGTGTATCGAATTTCAGTTACTAGTCAATATCAATTCCACGCAGTTTGAAAATGTCTTCACAATGTATGACGGCATTGCTTGTGTTAAGTACAGATTTCATAATAAATGTATTTTTACCCACATCCAGTGCTTGAAACTGTTCATAGCTGGCTTGATTTCTGTTCACAAGGAAACAGTCTATCAAAACGTTACACTCTTTTTCAAGCGTGTCAATCAGAGTGTCAAAGTTAGGTCAGAACAAGGACAGAGTGTTGTCATCAGCTTAGTTATATAGAGAACTAAACTTAATAAAATAATAATTATCATTGATAAAAACGTTAGAAAGGTAAGGTTCTAGGATTGACACCTGTGAAACCCCTTTTTGAATTTCCAGCCCAGCAACTCAAGACAAACAGATTAATAAGAAACTTGCTAAGCCATCTGACATACCATAAGCCCTTAGCTTGCAAATATAATATTTTGAGGGAGACAGTCAAAAGCCTTGGATACATCCATCAGAACTAGTTACATATTTGTTTTCATCTTTAAAAGTCTTCTTCCAGTCTTCGAGTCAACCTAAAAGAGTGGTCGAACAACAATGATCTTTTCAAACAGCACCCCAATATGTTATAAATCTTCAAAAAATTATATTAACTGGGCTTCAGCTGATTTCTCAAACACTTTGTATATGCAAGGGAAAAAGAAAAACTATTTGATAAGTGGTGCTCAGCCAAGAAGGTTGATAAAGATTACGATAACCTCAGACAACTGGTATTAATTGAACAGTTCAAGAAGTGAATCCATAGTGACGTCAAGACCTTTCTTGAGGAGCAAAAAGTGGAAACATTGGAACATGCTGCTCGCATGACTGATGATTATTCCTTAACTCACAAAGTTTAATTGTCACTAAGTCTAGCTCTCAACAGGGTTTTGGTAAAAACGATCTCAGTCTCATATGAGTACTTCCAAATTTCAATCCGGCACAACGTTTAGAAATCAAATATCTGATAAGACTGATCAGAGATCCTTATCTCTTCCTACGTGCACTTATTGTAAAAAGAAAGGGCACGTCATTTCTGATTACTACAGGTTGAAAAATACGCAACAGAATAAAGACAGAGCTATTCCAAATGTTCTTATTTCAAAGAGGTCAAGGTCACGGTCTTGTATTGAAAGCAGTATATTTGTGGGGTCAAACAAACCCCAGTCTGATTCTATTTTAGAGCCTTATGAACCATTCATGTCAGAAGGCTCTATATCACTTATTGGTGATTCTACCAAGCCTATTTCTATTCAAATATTAAGGGACACAGAAGCTTCTCAGATTCTTTTGTTATCAAGTATTTTGCTTTGTCTGATAAGTCTTCTTCTAGTGACAGTGTACTTATTCATGGAGTAGAGTGGGGCTTTCTAAATGTTCCTCTCCATTGTGTCAATTTGGCATCAGACTTAGTTCTAGACCTGTGACTACTCGGGCAGCGACTTCTTTACCTATAAAAGGTATCCATTTGTTATTAGGCAATGACCGAGCTGGAGATTACTTTTAACTGACAAGCCTTGTTTGGATCAAAGAGTTGATCCTATTGAGATTGAAATCCCTGATGTGTACCCTGCTTGTGCAGTTACCAGAGCTGTGGCAAAAAGAGCACTTGAGAATGATGTTGATCAGGAAATTATTCCTTTAGCTGACACATTTATTGGTCAGTCTTTTCTTATGAGAAAATGGAGACTACCTGAGGTACTCGCTGGTTACGGGTGGTCATTGAGTTATCAAATTGTCATTCCGAGGTCATATTGACAGGAAATTCTTAGTCTAGCCCATAAAACTCCCTTGGCTGGTCATTTAGGAGTCAATAAGACTTATCACAAGATCTTGAATCATTTTTATTGTCCAAAACTTAGAGGCATTAGAGAAGATATCATCAATTTGGAAATACTCATGAACGGCGCGGGTTGAATAAGAAGTTATTGTACCAAATAAAAATCAAAGCACCTTTCACACTTGAGTAGAATGTGCTGAGTCTATGTGCTGCCGTACTCAAGCTCATACATGAAACGAGTGTGCACGATATAAAGACAATCTTGACATACAATGAAAAGTTTATGTATGGATAGGGACTATTTTTAAGAAATGACTTGTACATAAAAACAACATAAAAATGAAGATGAACAGTAGTTCAAACTCATTAAAAAAATATTTTATGAAATAGGATCAAAAGAGCTTTGGTAATATTTATTTAAAAAAATATTTTATATCTTTTTGTTATTGTTGATCCTATTCTGCAGCAAGGGATACAATTATTATTTTAATCTTAATGAAAGCCTTTGTAAAATGTAATTTTATTAATTTTCCACATGAAGTATTTTAACATTATTTTATATTTTCCAAATTTATTTCAGTATCATTAGCCCAATAGGTGCATAATGTAGCAATTCATGTCTTGATAGAGTTATAAAGAAGTTTCTAAAAATACATGATATCATGTGAGTTATACAGGCTGTTGGTTGAAATAGCCTTTACCATATCTGAACGTATGCTAGAGTTACTCATCTTGAATAATCGTACATCTTGTGTCATCAGTGAGTAACTGTTATGATTTTTCTTTAGGAATATTTTGCTTTGTAATTTTTAATTTACTCGCGGCAAAATATAGAAATATGATGTAGACCTCATTAATTATTTTGATAACTAGTAGAAAGCTAAAGCAGCTCATTAAAAGCGTCAAATCCAGACGGACATTCTCTCTCTTTCCAAGATGCATCTAAATTTTCTTTCTCAAAGTATTATAAAACTAGCAAATTGTAAGTACATCGTAACATAAAATAATTTATAAGCAGGCGTAATTCAGCATCTTTAAAGTGACGTTGTGTTAGAAAGTTTACATACAACTCAACAGAGTGTTTACTGTCTTAGGAAACATATGATGCTTACAACAGAATCTGTATAGTGTTGCACAGAGAAGAAACATCCATACTAATGCACTGCATTAAGAATAGTAAGGCATATGGATGTCTAAAACATGGATCGAAGACAAAACATTGACATGTACTTTGACTTTGATAGGATCAACTTACATAATAATGAAAAAAGGGCTCTTAATGATAAACATTAATTGAAGTTATGCAATGACGTGTCTCATATTTACTTTCCATTTCATTTACTTCTTTTCTATTCATAAATACTTGATCGGCCATATGGATTAATGAGACTTACTTCCGTTAATAAATATCCAACTTAATAGAAAAAAGCGACCAAATCAATAATCTACTTCGCAAGATTTGGTTTCCTGTTTTGTACATGTAAACATATGGAAGATTTTACATGAGGGTTCATTTCATATGAAAATGATACGAGCTGAAACATTCCTAGTGTCCATTTCAGTGCGGACCCTTCTAATTTTCCGAAGGAAAAAAAATACTTCATCAAATTAAAAATGATACGTAAAGTACAAATCATACAGATCATGTTCGGGACCTACAATTTCAGATATAAGTGTAATTTCGTAGAATTTGAATACACTTACCTTTAAACGGCGATTGTTTAGTATATTTCGCTCCTCGTCGATCAGTATTTCTTGGAAGAATATTATATGAACGCCCTGAGAAATACATAGGATAAAATAAATGTTAAAGTACGTCGACATTTTTAGACCAGTCGAATCAAGAGTTGTGATCCAGTGTCAACCGGATTGAATGTCGCGCTATGATATCACAATGTAAGCACAGCGTATTTGAAACATTTTTAACAACCCCTGCACTGGTACTGATTAGACACGACGTTATTGGCTGCAACGTTTATACGTGTACACGCCTTAGTGTTGTTTACAGCCCGTAAACGTTTACAAAATCGGTAAACGTGTAAACAAAAATGCAGGTGGATCTCAGTGACACTGGAACTAACCCCATTCCAATTTTATGACTCATTTTCACATCACTGCATCAGACGAATGTGTTGTAAGATTTTTATGCTCATTCTTTTGTTAAACTGTGGACGATATTCACATCAAACTATGGATGATATTCACACCGAACTATGGATGATATTCACATTATTAAACTATGGATGATATTCACATTATTAAACTATGGATGATATTCACATTATTAAACTATGGATGATATTCACATTATTAAACTATGGATGATATTCACATTATTAAACTATGCATGATATTCACATTATTAAACTATGCATGATATTCACATTATTAAACTATGCATGATATTCACATTATTAAACTATGCATGATATTCACATTATTAAACTATGCATGATATTCACATTATTAAACTATGGATGATATTCACATTATTAAACTATGGATGATATTCACATTATTAAACTATGGATGATATTCACACCGAACTATGCATGATATTCACATTATTAAACTATGGATGATATTCACATTATTAAACTATGGATGATATTCACATTATTAAACTATGGATGATATTCACATTATTAAACTATGGATGATATTCACATTATTAAACTATGGATGATATTCACATTATTAAACTATGGATGATATTCACATTATTAAACTATGCATGATATTCACATTATTAAACTATGCATGATATTCACATTATTAAACTATGCATGATATTCACATTATTAAACTATGCATGATATTCACATTATTAAACTATGCATGATATTCACATTAAACTATGGATGATATTCACACCGAACTATGCATGCTATTCACATCAAACTATGCATGCTATTCACATCAAACTATGCATGATATTCACATCAAGCTATGCATGATATTCACATCAAGCTATGCAAGTAGTAGGGTGGGGGTAAATAGGGAAAAATGGGCCTCTACAGGGAATCTATGGACGTTTAACATGGGGAGGGCACTTGGGGGAAAAAAGTGAAAAGTTTATAGGGAATGGGCCTCTACAGGGAAAAATGGGGCACTACAGGGAAAAAGATGGCGGAGGGTGTCTATAGGGACAACGGGAGTTTTTAACGTGGCGGGAGTGTGGGTGTGGGAGGGAATAGAATTAATCTTTCTTGATAAAGGTTGGTCCTGATGAGGACCATTGGAGGAATATTTTTATTTCCTCCAACATTTAGTAAAAAAGTTTAGGAAGGTGGTGGATCTTTTTTTCTTGGTTGGTAGTGTTGGTGGTAGCCAGTCAGGATGTTTCATCCGCCTGAATTTATCTTGGATTTTCATCCAATTTAAATTCAGGCGTTCAAACTCCATTTCTTTCCTGGCCTGTTCTTTCTTGGAGCGTTCAAGAGCCCACAAGATTTTAATTTGAGCTACTTCCTTTTCTAAAACTTTCTTTAACAATTCCTTCACCATGTGAAGGTTCACCTCTTCTCGCCTAGCGTTACTGGCGGGTGGATACAACCATTCATCTTGTTGAACAAGGTGAAGGAAGTTCTCCACCTCATGCAATAAATCCAGACTTCTCTTGATGAACCCCACACGGCAAGGGGTTGAGGAAGTTTTTACTCGTTCCTCCACCAAAACATCATTCACCAACCTCCTCGCTGAAATAAGAGCCGCTAGTTGGCTGGTGACAAATGGTTTGGTGGTAGGATATCTCCACCAATACTCCAACCTTTCCATCAACGACTCAACATCCACCATCCTATCCCAAGCTTCCTGCAACAATTCTACTGTATTCATTCTTCAGTGTGAAGTGTGAATGACTGAACTGTGGAAGACACATCTTTATATGCGAGAAACCCGGACGTGATAGAAAACATCCCCCTTTTTTTCCAAAAAAACCCACACACCACACATAACATACATAGGGAGACTATGACAAAAAGAAAAAAATATATACACACAACATATAAAAAAACACACACTTATATAGGCAATATTTAAAAAATAATTAATCTTTTCTTGAAAAATGGGTGGCCCTAAAAAGGACCTTTTTTTGTTATTGTTGTTGTTTTTTTTTTTAACAACAAGAGCATCTCCTAGAGGGTTTTCTTTTTCTTCTTGAACTTCTTCGAACTTCGGGGCCATACAGTAAAACCCTCTTTAGACAACCTTGTCTCTCCACATAAGTTTGTCTATACCATGTAGCTGTATCCGTAATTTTGGTTTTAGTCCATGATGCTTTTACATACATCAGGAATGCTGGATTAAACAGCATTCCTGAAACAATGTTGGAGGATTCTACACTAACCCACATGATTTGTTTTTAGGATTGGTCGTCTTGGAGAAAAACCGGTAAAGCTTTTATGAAACGAGTGGTTGTATATATACCTTACTATCGGATTGAAATGGATCCAAATCAACTACCAATCGAAACACGTGTTACAAGTCGGTTCGGTTTTTCTTCCAATGGGAAGAAAGCGGAGGTGTGACGTCATCTCGGGTATAAAGGTATCGTAGCGTTCGTAGGAGGCTTTATTACTTTTTTTCGACAGCCTTCATGGAGATTGGAAAGACAAGTACTACATCAATGTATTGGAGTGATCCTGCAACGATAATGAATGCTGCGGCATTATTGAACTTTCGGCCGGAAGACTTTGAGTTAGATTTACTAAATCAAGAGTTTGACAATACTACTACTACTACTGCTCCTACTGTTCCAATAGTGAATGATTTTAAAAGAAGACAAATGGAAGAGATGGAAAATTTTGTCAAAAAGCAACGGGAAGAGGAAGAAATGTTTCTTCTTCTTCAACAACAACAGAAAGAAGAAGAAGAAATCAGACAGCAACAGCAACAGCAGTTACAAGAGGAGGAGAAGAAGAAGGAAACAGGAAAGGAAAGCCTCAGTCTTCAAGAAAGAACTGTAAGTCTGTTAGAAGAGGTATTATATGAGTTGAAATGGATGACTAATTTCTATAAGTATTCTTTAACTCATCAACCACCTAAACGGAAAAGACCATCACGGGCTAAACAACATTCTTCTTCTAAACCTTCCAGTGCTAGTGAGATGCCACCACCACCACCACCACCCATGTCACCAATATCACCACCACCACCACCAGTGACTACCACCATAATGAAAACACCATCAGTAGCAGCAGCATTAATAGGATATGGATTGGGTCGTGGTAAAGGACTACGGCATTTGAAGTTAATTTGAAAGTTTTTGTTTTGAAAACCAAAAAAAACAAAACAACTCAATGGTCCTTTTAAGGGCCCCCAGATTTCTAGAAAAGAAATCAAATTGCCAAAAAAAATCAAGTTAAAAACTTTTTAAAAAAATCCCACCCCATAGTACAAGTGTGAGTGCGTGCGTGCGTGCGTGCGTGTATTTCTACTCTAAAACAAAATAACACAAAACCACTTACTTTTTTCTCTCCAGTCTTGTGTATTCATCCAATTTTTTTACAAAAAATAATTCAGCAATATAACATATAACACAAAAAAAACACACAAGAAAAAACAAAGTTCACTTTCTGTAATGCTTGTGTGGCTTGAATTTAAACACTGGAGTTTCCTTCTCACTGTCTCTCTTGTGTTTCTTCTTCATAGGAATCCTGTTTTCCTTTTCTTCTTCATCATTCTCACTTTCGTCTTCCATTCTTCTTACTCTCTTCTTACTTTTCTTAATGATATGTTCTTCTTCTTCTTCTAGGTTTGTTGATTTTGAATCCACTTCCTCCCTCTCCTCTTCTTCTTGTTCTTCTTCTTGTTCTTGTTCTTGTTCTTTCTGAGGGCATTCCGAAGACCAATGTCCTGGTCCTTTACAATGATAGCAGATATCTTTCCCTTTATTTCTCTTTTTTTGTTCATGTTTGGGACAATCTGGAGCCCAATGTCCTTTCTCTTGACAGATGTAACAAGTATCGTCACTTTTATCTCTAGTGACAGTGAAGGAGGAGTAGTCTTTACTCTTACTGTACGTAGTATACTTTCGAATCACTGTCTGTAAATCTCTCACCAAAAAAGCAATCTGTCTTTTTGACTCTTCCATCATGACAGTTTGAAAGTTCAATCACCAAAGAAGACTGATTCTGAAGGTAAGAAGTTCTCTCTTTATATACTTTTCTGTCTCTATATAAAGGTACCTGGGTGAAAACTCAATCAGTTTCAAATCAGAGTTGAAGATGAAAAGATCACGTCCAAACCATGATAAATCAGAACCAGAACAAGAACAAACCAAGAGGCCACGGCGACGAAGGTATTCCGTGCCTCCTGAAACACCCTTAGAGGAATTACTGGCTCAAGTCCATGCCAGTGACTTTGAAGACGAAATGAATGAACAACAACCTGAAACCCAAACTTCCAAACCACCCAAAACCAAAACCACAACCAAAACCAAAACCAAAGTCACTACTACTACTGCCAACACCAGAATCCCTGACCAAGAAAGTCCTACCGTGGCTCCTGAAAATTACTATCGGATTCGAGAGACACAAAAAATCACTTCTCGAAAATTTAGGACCACTGCGTATACTCACACAGTACACTTCAAAGACTTTAAGTCTCAAGTACCTCCCGAGAAAGCGGCGCGGTTCATTACCAATTTGTGGGAATCTGTCTTACAGAACTTAAAACGGCAATGTGGAGCCAAAGAAGACGATCGGTTGAGACTTGCCATTCATCATGACCAATTGAAGAGTCCTGTTTGGATTGAATTTAGTACCCCGGCAGAATTAACGCCAGACAAAGTTATGTCTAAAATAGAACATGTACAACAATCCAATGACAAATTTACCATCACCGATGGAAAGGCCACCGTTTACATGACCCATGTTTCTCCACCTCGAGGAAGTGGACGAAGCAGAAAAACTTTATTGGTGGACGATCTTCGTACTACCAAACACAGTGTCGTCCAAATTAACAATACTGAAGATTCAATGTGCTTAGCTCGAGCTATTGTGGTGGGTCGTACCTATGCTAACAAGAACGAGAGCAAAGAATGGAAAAAAGCCTGGGAAAACATTCGAAAGTCAAAGAATGCCCAACAACGAAAAGAAGCAGAACTCCTTTTGAAACAAGCGGGGATCCCTAAAGAGACTGTGTGTAGCATTTCTCAATTACAGCAACTTCAAGATGTTTTGGCTCCTCATTATACGTTAAAAGTTCACCCTCAAGAAGTGCTTGGTGATCTACTGTTTCGAGGCCCTGATTTTCCTGAAGGAAAATACATTCATCTTTATCACCAGCAAGAACATTTTGATACCATTACCAGTATTACTGGATTTTTGGGATACTCTTACTTCTGTGAGAAATGTAACAAAGGGTGTAATAGTCGGGAGCAACACATTGCTTGTGGAGAAAGATGTCGGGGATGTTTAGCCAACACACCATGCCTTCCTGAGCCACAACAACATCACATGTATTGTAAAACCTGTCGACGCCGTTTTGTCAGTCCTACTTGCTATCAACAACATCGCAAGACCCAAGGTCAGCAACAAAAATGTGCTTGTGAGTTATTACAATCGTGTTCTACGTGTGGACAACTGATTCGTTCCAACAACTCCAAGAGACACGTTTGTGCTGGCAAGAAAAAATGTTCTATTTGTCATCAGATCGTCGATTTTGATCATCGATGTTTTATTCAAAAGCATGACAAGATAGAGAAGAAAGAAATAAAGAAAAACAAGAAAGAAGTAGATTTCATCTTTTTTGATTTTGAATGTATGCAAGAAACAGGTACTCACATTCCTAATTTTTGTGTAGCCCATAGGGCTTGTGATCAGTGTATTCAAGAATCGATTCATTTTCACTGTCCTCATTGTAGTAGGATTCCAGGAGGACGTGAAAAAATCTTTCGTGGAGTGAATACTTTGTCGGAGTTTGCTGAATGGGTTTTAGACCCTACCACCCACGACAGTTGGAGCGAAGAAGACATTCATCGTTACGGAGATTGTCATCGGTATGCGACCGTCATAGCTCACAATTTTTCGGGATACGATGGACAGTTTTTACTTAATTATTATTTGAACCATGGAACCGAACGTCCTGAAGTCACCATGAATGGAAAAAAGCTCATCTACATGAAAGTAGGACAAGTTCAATTCAAAGATTCGATGAGTTATTTAGCCATGCCTTTGAGTCGTATGCCAAAAACGTTCGGCATGACAGAAATGGCCAAAGGTTACTTTCCTCACTTCTTTAACACGGAAGCTAATCAACAGGCCGTCCTACCTCATTTACCTGACCTTCATGATTACGACCCCGATGGAATGCGACCCGAACAGCGAGAAGCTTTTCACGCTTGGTACCGTGTTCACCAGAACGATCCCTTTGACTTTCAAGAAGAGATGCTCAAATATTGTCGATCGGATGTAGATATTTTAAGACGTTGTTGTGGAAAATTTAGAGAGTTATTTCTCGATAGTGCAAAGGTCGATCCTTTGAAAGAGGCATCCACCTTACCTAAAGCCTGTTCCTTAGTCTACAGACAACATTTCATGCCCGAAAACCAACTCGCCATCATTGACTCCAACACGGGAATTTTTGCTAGTCGTCAATATTCGGTCAAAGCTTTACGTTGGCTTCATTACTTATGTCAAAAAGAAGACAAATGGATACAACATGCTAGAAACGGTGGAGGAGAAAAAAAGATTGGAGGTTATTCTGTGGATGGTTGGGATTTAGAAAACCCACACATAGTGTACGAGTTTCAGGGATGTTTGTTTCACGGATGCCCTACTTGTTATCCTGTCCGAGACATGAAAAGTCCTTATTCAGATTCTACCATGGATCAGTTATATGAACAGATTTGTCAACGACGACTTCAGTTAGAAAGTCAAGGTTACGAAGTGATAGAAATGTGGGAACACGAGTACGATCGACGTTTGAAAATCGATCCTGAATTTAAAACCATTACTCAAAGTTACGATACAGCCGACATCGAACCTTTAGATCCACGTCACAGTTTATTTGGAGGACGAACCAATGCCACTCGTTTACTGTACGACGTGAACGAATCCCAAGGAGAAGAAATCAAATACATCGACGTGTGTTCTTTGTATCCTTGGGTGTGTAAATATGCTCGTTTTCCTACCGGACACCCTGAAATTTTAACAGAGCACATCGACGTAAAACAGATTCGTCAATACGAAGGATTGATCAAATGTAAAGTTTTACCTCCCACAAACTTGTTTCATCCCATCTTACCTTGCCATTGTCAAGGAAAATTGATGTCTCCTTTATGTCGGACGTGTGCCGAAATGTGTAACCAAGATCATTCCTGTCACCACACAGAGGAAGAACGGTCAATGATAGGAACGTGGGTTAGTGCCGAATTGTTTCGGGCATTGGATCGTGGATACCGTTTATTGAATGTGTATGAAATTTGGCACTTTCCAACTACAACCCAATACCAAAAGGACGACGCTACTCATCATCCAGGCATTTTTTCGGGGTAAAACTGAAACAAGAAGCTAGTGGTTATCCTTCATGGTGTAAAACTCCCGAAGACCAAGTCCGATTCAAAGAAGAATACCGTGACATCGAAGGCATCACTTTAGAAGAGGTAGAAAAAAATGAAGGAAAAAGATCGTTTGCTAAAGTGATGTTAAATTGTTTGTGGGGAAAAATGGCTCAACGTACGATCTTACCCAAAACGGAATACGTGGACGATCCTTATCGTTACTTTAAACTGGTGGACGACAAAAGTATTCTAGTCAAGCACGTCGAAATCGTCCGTGAGGATTTGATCATTGTTAATTTTGAAGATGAACCCAAGTTTGTTAAACCTGACAAGTTTAGTAACGTAGTCATTGCCGCCTACGTGACTGCTCATGCTCGTTTGAAATTGTATGACGAAGCATTAGAAGTCTTGGGAGATCGTGTTCTGTATTTTGATACTGACAGTTGCATTTACATTCATCGCCCCGGTTGCCCCCACCCTACCATTCAAGGAGATCGTTTAGGAGCCTGGACAGATGAGCACCCTCAAGATACCATCCTGAGTTTTGCTAGCGGTGGTCCTAAAAATTATGGGTACCGATACCGAGACCCTCAAGGTCAACTTCACACCTCCTGTAAAGTCAAAGGATTGACTCTGAACTATCGAACTAACCAAGTCGTGAACTTTGAGGTTTTAAAAAATGCTTTACTGTCTGGACAAGTGAAAGATTTTCAAGTAGCCACGTTAGAACCTCACAAGATTGTTCGCCTACCAAATCATAAAATCGTGACTCGTCCTGTTCAAAAAGTGTATCGTATCGTGTACCAAAAAAGAGTGAGACTTCCAGATCACACTACTTTACCTTACGGACACGCCGATTTGGAGAAGTATAAAAAAAGGAAGCCCTCCTCTTGAAAAAAACAGAAAAGATGTCTTCAACAACAACATGGGTTTTGCCTGATTATGCTGAGTGTGACAGTCGATTGAAGACGTTCAAAAATTGGCCTAAAGGGGATCGATTACCCACAGCCATCTCTTTAGCCAGAGCAGGTTTTGTTTACTTTGGACAGGGAAGTTTAGTGAAATGTTTCAGTTGTGGTGCAAGCATTCGCATGAGTCCTAAAGATTCAGCTATCGTGGAACATACCAGATGGTCACCAAACTGTGCTTACCTTTCTTTAGCGTTTCCACCGATCACATTACAATACTTTTCGGATGGTACAGTCGACAGGTATAAAAAAGGAACCCCTTCCAAGCCTAACCTTCATTCTGACTTTTCACGTGAACCGAGCAAGAAGAAAAAAAATAGATGAGTATTTTTTCCAGTTTTGAGGAATTTGAGTGTGATGCTGAACCATGCCATGACGAGACCGATGCCGTACGTTGTGACATCGTGGATTCAGTCACTCACCGTCGATCCAACTCAAAAGATGCAGGACGCCCTTTATGTTTTACTAATCGTACACAAAACGGTACTCCCTGCAGACCTAATGGATTGATGATACCCTTGGCTGTGTCTGGCTATTCCAAGTATGAAAATCGTCTCTAGTCGTTCAAAGACAAGTGGCCAAAATATTTAAATGGCCCTAAACCCGAAGCTTTAGCCAGATCTGGATTTTTTTACGTGGGAGTTGGAGATCAAGTGAAGTGTTTCAGTTGCGGTGTGAGACTTCGCTATTGGGAGCCTTACGACTTAGCTGACATCGAACATGCTCGATGGTCTTCGCATTGTCAGTTCTTACCTTTAGTGGCTCGAGAAGAATACGGATACGATCAACCAGATACCAAGAAGTAATACAATGGAGGAGAAGAATACTTATTCTTTAGATGAACTTATTTGTGGTTTACCTTTAGAGTTACAAGATCGTATTTTTCAGTATATTCCTACTTTAGAAGATCGTATTCGTGGATTACCTTTGGAGCTACGAGAACGGATTTACCAAGAATTTGTTCACATTCAACTGAAACGTAAAAAAGAGTTACATCCTTTTCGACAGACTTGTTGTAACCAATGGATTTTGAAGGTAATAAGACATTTGATTGCTAAGAAGATATTCAAATGGTCAGACATTGATGAAAATCTACATCACCAATTTAAGAAATTGGTGGGGGCTACCTACAATGTAGCAGTGGAATATAGAATTCCATGGGAGGAAGTGAAGGAAATAAATGTGACTAACATAGACGAATACCAAAAACTGTTAGAAGAACTGTCTCCTGAAGACAAATCACCTTTTTGTGTTTTGAAATTAGATAGGATAATCACTGAAACTGGTGTTGGATCCTATAGATATCCTTTACCTACCGATTCCGTTTGGTTAGTGTGTGAGTATTTTGTCACCAAGAAACCTACTCTACAAGATCGCATTCGTGACTTGCCTTCAAAGTTGCAAAAACGGATTTACAATGAGTTGGTTCAGATACAAGTGAAACGTAAACTTCAAGTGATTCCTCGATTTCAAGGCTATGGCTACTTTCGTCGCATCAGAAATTTGATTCTGAACAACGACTATCGCCAGTATCGTGAAGAATACAAAAGAGAAGTATTTCTTTCCAAATCGGAAACTTTACCCAAGTACATTAGTGTCATGCCTTTGAATGTGCGCGAACAGATTTACCGAGAGTTTGTGAAATTACAAGTGAAACGTAAACTCAAAGTCATTTCTCGATTTTTACACTATACCCTCTTTCAAGGGCATAGAAGAATGGTCATGGGAAACGTCTATCACAACTTCTATCCTGAAGGAGACTGTCTCAAAAGGTACCAACCTTGGGAGCCTGGCTATAAAAACATGCCACCCAAGATACCAACCTTAGCCATCGACCCCTATAAAGAGGAGGCGGCACGTCTCAAATCACTTTACTCGTGAAACGGATTTTGTGAAAGGAAGTCAAACATGAGCCTGACTATAAAAGAGTGGGTATGCCTAAACTCTACACACCAGTTGTGAAACTGATTCCGTGGAAGGAAATCATAAATGGTGTTCAGACCTTAGAGGATTATAAACAAGTGATACAAGAACTGTGTCCATTGAATTTTGGACGTTATGTGGTATGTGTCATAGTGACTTCTTATCTTGGAATTCGTTTTCCAGGACATTCCTTGTGGACTATTTTTGAGGACAAGTGTCTGCCTTGGATTCTTTTGAATGATCCGTGGTTGTTTTGGACTCAATTGTTGAGTTCCAAAAAACAATATGACCGTGTGTTCTTCTTCGGACTTAGTAGAAGAAGAAGACTATAAAAACTTGATTTTATCAGTCCACGAAAGAAACATTGTACGTAAAGCGTTGAGAGTGGTGATGAAAATTAGTGACGAACTTCCATGTGAAGAAGACATTCGTCACACTTTATCTGTGCATAAAACATTTCAAGAAGTGTGTTTTGCTAGTGAGTTACACCAACGCCTTTTCCATTGGAAAGATGTACGACCCTGGAGAAACCTTGGTTTCCAATATTGGTTACAAGAAGTGGCCCAGTTCAGCAAAGATTTGGCCACTTATCCATAAGGTTCTAAAAGTGAAAAAATGGGAACCTCGATGGGAAACCCTAAAAGAAGAAAAAGAAGAAGAAGTACCTGACACCACTGTGGTTCCAATACCTCTTGAGGAGGAACACCACCACCACCACCACCCTTCTTTACCACTACCGTCAGAAGATTCAAAAAAAAAACGAAAGACGAGCAGAAGAAGAATGTCACCCCAAAACACAGTGTCTTTCATGACTAGGACACGAAACTATTGTTGTACATTGCCTTGTTTAGAGATAACTTTAAATATTTCAGTAGGAGCCTTCATTGTGTACCTGATCATTTTAATTGCCTATTTCTCACTCATTCACTTCTTCGTGTTCGTGTAAAGTTGTAAAAATATGTTATTGGTTAGTTGGTTACTTTTTTTCTCTAAAAAAAATAAACGTGTATGAAAACGTATAAAATGCCTTGGGTTTTTTGTCTTCTTCTCAAAAATCTTCTTACCTCAATCATGGCTACATCTTCTTCTACCTCGTCTGCCTCGTCTACCTCTTCTGTGGTAAAAGTGATTGACGAAAAGTTAGATCGTCAAAGTTGGAATGCTTTGTATCTGCGCCATCCATTTAACATGTTAATTGCTGGACCGAGTGGTTCAGGTAAAACCGAATTTGTCAAACGATTGATCGAACACAAAATTGATTTGATTGATCGTCCACCTCAACGTATCGTGTGGTGTTACAAAGAGTGGCAACCGTCTTACACGTTATTGAAAGAAAGTTAAGGAGAAACCATTTCCTTTGTGGATGGTATTCCTCACGAAGACGATGGAATCGTGTCTGACGTGAGTCAAACTCATTTAGTTATTTTTGATGACATGTTAGGAGAAGACGAAGAAGAAATTAAACTTTGGTTTACACGAAAAGGTCACCATCGTAATGCTAGTATTGTGTACATAACACAAAATTTATTTCAACAAAGTAAAGCTCATCGAACCATTAGTTTGAATGCTCATTACGTGGTCTTGTTTAAAAGCCCCAGAGACAAATCTCAAGTACAAGTGTTAGCCAAACAGTTAGGAGCTCCTTGGCTCAATTATGCGTACGACGATGCCACTCAAACCCCTCACGAGTATTTACTCATTGACTTAAAACCGACCACTCCTGACTATTTGAGATTTCGTGCCAGTATCTTTCACTCTTGGGGTCAAGAAGGTGGTCCTGTCATTTACACGTCCCCTTCAGTCCATTTTTAAAAAAAACTATAAAAACAACCTACAACGTCATTTCTGTCACACACTCTTTTTGAGATGACTTCCTTTCAATCTCATCCTTCGGCTAAATTGATTCGTGCCTTGTATGGCATTAGTCGTGAAAAAAATGCACAAGTTCGTGCTCATTTGTTAGAAGCGAGTCTTAAAGAAGTGTTACGATGGTTTACTTTGACAGCACGTCAATTACTACAAGGTATCATTCACATCCCTCATCAAACTCAACGTTTTTTTCAAAGACATAAATCGGCATTGTCACAACTGGCTGATCCTAGAATCGATTCACGGACTAAAAAACAAATCATTTTAACTCCTGTTGGAAGTGGTTCTTTAGGAGGGGTTATGATTCGTTCCCTTTTGAAATGGGATCCTAATGATGCCAAAGCCAAAAAACCCAAATCACCTAAAAAGAAGAAGAAAAAAAGTCCAAAGAAAAAGAAGAAGAAGAAAGTCAGCCAAAAAAAAAAAAGAAAAGCCCACAAAAGAAGAAATCCCCAAAGAAAAGTCGTGCCAAGAAGAAGAAAAGAGGTACTGCTGCAACCAGGAAGAAAAAAACACTACCACAACAACAGACCCCATTAGTAACAAGGTCACCTTTTGCGTCCACATCTTCTTCACCTTTCACCATGATGCCTGTCAAACCAGACTTAAGTCCCGTGTTTCCTAATTTAATGCAAAAATGGAAACCTATTTCGAAAGTGACCCCGTCGGGACGGTCAACTTCAGCTGATTTAGCCATGGCAGCAGCTAGCAATAAAGTACCATCCCCTAAAACCAAAGTCCAAGAAAGAACTGGTATCTTACAAAGTTTAGTAGATTTATCCAAACAAGAATTGAGTCGATTTAGTCCCTTGAAAACACCTCAACGTCAAGTGAGACCTGTCGTGAAGTTGGTACGTCGTGCAGACAATCAGTGGAGACGTGTTCCAGTATAAAATAGAAGGGTACCCTGCTAAAAGACTTCAGACTTGTTTTCTACCGACTAAAAAAGATGGCTCCCAAACGTGCACACCACCACCACCACCACCACCAAAAAAAGAAGAAAACCAGTAAAAAAGGACGACTTCTTCCCCCTCGTCTAGCCAAACATTGGGATGTCTTGTCTGTCCTGAACAAATCCAAACCTCCCATGCGAAAACAACTCATTCAAACAGCTCCTAAAGAAATCATTGATACCGTGTGTGAATGTTGTTTGAACGTGTTGAAAGGAACGGTACCTTTGTCCAAGATACAGAAACAAAAATTAGGGAAACATCGGAACGTTCTTCGTCAAATGGTGAAAAAGAAAATACCTCTTCAACAAAAGAAAAAAATGTTGGTACAACGAGGTGGATTTCTACCTATGTTGATAGGACCATTGTTAAAAATAGCCGCTCCTTTGTTAGGAACGATTGCTGGACCACTTTTAGGAGGAGTCATGTGATAAAAAAAAGAAGGATAAAAAGGACCACCCTTCTCTGAAATGACCACACCTTTTTGGTACCTTTGAATGAAATGGAAGGACGAAAACTGACTTTAGTACCTTACAAACGATGGATGGAATTTCATCGTTGGAACGAACAACGGATTCCTCATTTACCAGTCAATCCTAATCTCAACGAAATGTCTCAGTTACAACAAGAAATACAATCCCTGATGGAACGTAACGATTTGTCCGAAACAGAAAAAACCCAACGGTACGGTCAACTTTTACAACGTCTACAACTCTTTCGTCAAAAAGCAGTCGACGAAACAGCTCCACCCACTTTGAGAGATTTTAAGGCTCTCATGAAAAGCGAACCTAAAGTGACTATCAAAAAAGAAAAAGAAGAAAAAGAAGAAGAAGAAGAAGAGTTTTTACTAACTCCACCTCTTAAAAAAATAAAAAAGTTAGCCACCCCAGATTGGATAAAAAAGAAAAGGTCTACCCCTTTATCCTCAGAAAAGAAAAAGAAAGAAGTGAAGTCAGAAGTAAAGAAAGAATTCAAAACAGAACCGATAACCCCTGATGTTCGAACTCCCTCTTTTACCCCAGTAGCACGTCGGACACGTAAACAACAACAATCCAAAAAGATACCTCACGAAGAAAAGAGTATTGGAAATTGGTTAACTTATTCTTCTTGAGGAAAAAAAAATCATGGAGAAACTGTTAGCTAGCATTTATTACAATCCTGGCCATGCTGCTGGTTACGGAGGAGTTCAAAAATTATATCGAGCTGCTAAAAGTCAATTGAAAAGTGTACGTTTACCCGAAGTACGACGATGGTTACAAGAACAATCGACGTACACGTTACACAAACCCATTCGACGCAAATTTTCTAGAAGTACTACTCAAGTGGAAGGGATCGATCATCAATGGCAAGCTGATTTAGCGGACGTATCTCATTTAGCTTCTTACAATCGTGGTTACAAATATTTGTTTTGTGTCATCGATGTGTTTTCCAAATTTGCTTGGGTCGTACCTTTGACTTCTAAAAGCAGTACCGAATTGGTAAGAGCCTTAAAATTGGTCTTGAAACAAAGTGGACGTCAACCTTTACGATGGCAAACGGACAAAGGTACCGAATTTCTAAACCAAGCTTTTCAAAAAGAATTGAAACAAAGACACATTCATTTTTTTACGACCGAAAATCCTGAAACCAAAGCCAGTATCGTGGAACGTTTTCAAAGAACTTTGAAAGAACGCATGTGGAAATATTTTACACATCAACATACTCTCAAGTACATTGACGTGTTACCTCGTTTGGTCAAAGCGTACAATCAATCGTACCATCGTAGTATTGGATGTGCCCCCGAAGAGGTCAGCCCTGAAAACGAAGTGTCTGTGTTTGATAAATTATTTGGTTCACCCCAGCAGATCAAAAAAAGAAAAAAGAAAACACCTTTGTTGAAGTTATTAAAGACGGGAGATTGGGTTCGTATCGGAAAAACCAAACGTACTTTTGACAAAGGTTATTTACCTAACTGGACTACCGAATTGTTTCGTGTCACTACCCCCGTCCGTGGACGTGATCCTCCCGTCTATAAATTGGAAGACATGAACGGTGAAGTACTCAAAGGAACATTTTACTTGCCTGAGTTACAACGAGTGACTAAAAAAGAAGATACCTTGTACGACATCGAAAGCATTCTCGAACAAAGAACACGCAAAGTAGGTAAACGACGAGTAGAAGAAGTCAAAGTTCGTTGGAAAGGATATCCTCCTAGTTTTGATTCTTGGATTGCAGCTTCTCAAGTCGTCGACTATAAAAAGAAAAAGAAGTAGTAAAAAAAACTCATAACATGCCATTCAACACAGTAGCTACTCAGACAACTCCTCCTCCTTCGGAAAGTTCTTCTCTTCAAGATTTACAAAAACAACCGCTTTGGGTGTGGTGTGGAGAACGTGTGCCTAAAAATCAAATCGTCTTTTTCTGCCAAATCATTGTAGTGTTTTGTGTCATCGGAGCAGCAATTGCTAATTTGAGTTTACAACAAGGAGACAAACAATTGTGGACTATTTTACTGAGCAGTTGCATCGGTTATCTTTTACCTAGTCCCTCTTTGAAATTTACGACCACGACCGACAACAGTCACCACAATAACGCCAGGCGTTCTTCTTCTTCTTCGTCCAGTTACCACCACCAAAATACTACCAGTCCTCTTTTGGAACCTTTTGAACATCCTTCTTCTTCTGTCCACCACTTGAGTGACACCTCGGACACCACCAGATCCACTACTTTGGAACTATGAATGACCAATTTTATTTAACGTTACCTAGTGACAGTTCCATGGATGTGTTTCCCAACAACAGCTTATGTTGTTTTACCACCAAATTACCTCAAGCCCTCCAATTGGATCACGATGCTCATTGGGAAGTAGGCTTGGTAGAAATCATTCATCCTACGAAAATCACAAACATCAACAAAAGATCAAATCAGATCATCATAACAGTTAGGAACAAAAAACTACAAGATTCCTTGGAAAAAGATGATCCTAAAATCTGGGCAATAGACCCAACAAATAAAAATGACATGCGGGGACATTTCAAAAAATGGGATGGAGGGGTAGGAGCCAAAGGGGCTTATGCAGTGTATGCCCTGAGAATTCCTACGGGGTATTATTTTAATGCTCGACATTTGGTGGACACTATTGAGGCTACCTTTAACCGTCAATTTGGTAAAGCCCTAATGGAGAACAAAAAAATAGTAAACATCAATTACAATGATGTGGCACGCCGTTTCTACATGGAATTTTCTCTGAAAGATGAAAAATCGGGTGACATGATGTCAGACAAAGAAGCTAAAGAAAAAGGCATCCCCGATCAGGAGAGAAGATTTATGACTATTGAATTTTCTGCTGGATTGTATGAAATTTTGGGTGGTAATAACGAAGATAAAAGTTATCTATCACCTGTCAGCACCAACATCGAATCTGCAGAAGCTTTTCGCGACCCCGTGGAAATGAACATTGGATTAAATTTAATGTATGTGTACTCCGATGTGGTAGAGTACAGCGTGGTGGGACACACCTCAGCTCCCTTACTAAGAGTCATTCCTTTCAAAGTGGATACTAATGATGGTGCGTACGAAGAAGGTGGAAACACATTTCACATTCACCGTGAATTTGTTCACCCTCATTATTATTCAGTGAGTAAATCGTATTTTGACACTGTCCAGATTAGTATAAAAGGAGATTTGGGACAAGATGTACCATTCATTGACCAAGGAAAAGTCACGGTGAAACTACATTTTCGAAAAAAACAAGTTCTCTAATAACTTTCCTCTCAAAAAAAATAAAAAATGTATCCAGTGTACCAAGGAGTGCCTCGACAACGAGGACATGGTTTAGGAGATATGTTAAAATCAGCTTTTCGGACGGTAGCTCCTATTTTGAAACCGATGGTCACTCGAGGATTTCATGCCTTAAAAGATGCTGCTTTGACACAAGGAAAAGAATTTTTGCAAAATGTCCTCATTGACAAACAAAATCCAAAAGAAGCCTTTTTGAGAGCAGGCAAAAATGTGTTGATGACTACTGGTAAAGATCTTTTAGGTCTCCGAGAAAATCCTATAAATACGCTTCACGCTTCAGGCTCTGGCATTACTTCACAGCAGCAAGGACAAGGTAGAAAGAGACGACGACGAAAAGCTCGAAATCCTTTCAAAGTTCATAAAAGAACACACGGTAGTAGTACTTCCAGAAAGAATAGAAAAAGAAGAAGAACTGGTAGAGAATTAGACGTGTTTGATTATTAAACCATTGAAAATGATGCACCGAGATTCTTGCGAATGTACCAAGTCCGAACTAGAACTGTTTTCTATGCGTCCCACCATGATGACGATGCAAGAATCCCAATGGGTAGAATTTCATCCTGTATCGTCTTTGTCGGATTCAGCTCCTATCGAATTTGAAATCAAAGGACAAACCGAAGATTACATCGATCTGAATAACACCTACTTGTACCTGAAACTTCAAGTAAAGAAAACGGCGGACAACACCTTTCCTGCGGATGATTCCAGAGTCGCTCCCGTCAATAATTTTTTTCATTCTTTGTTCAGTGGAGTAGATTTGTACTTGAATAACAAACTGATCAGCAGCAGTTTGGATACTTACCCTTACCGTGCTTACTTGGAAAATCTCTTGTCGTATGGAAAAGAAGCTAAGAACAGTCATCTGGATGCTTCAGTGATCTGGAAACCTGACACCTCGGAAAAGTTCAACGACACAGAACTGTCAGTACCGGCCAGGGTTGCTGCTGTTGTTGATGGTCAGGGTCATCTTGTTAGAGATATAACTCCAGCAGACTCCCACAATGTGGGATTTAACGACCGTCGAAAGAAAATCAGAGGGCGAAGTTTAGAATTGATGGATCGTTTACATTTGGACACGTGGTTGCAAGACAAGTATTTACTCAATGGAGTTGATGTACGCCTGAGACTGAATCGCAGTAGTGCCGCTTTCCATTTGATGGCTAATGCTAACGAGTGGAAAACCATCATCCAAGAAGCCAAACTTTACGTACGACGTGTAGAAATCTTACCCAAAGTAGCTAACGACATCAGTCAATCCTTGAGCAGAACCACTGCTAAGTATCCTCTTAGACGTGTGGAAGTGAAAACCTTTACTGCAGCCGATGGACTCCGATCCATAGTCGAAGATCACATCTTCCAAGGACAGCTCCCTAAACGTTTATTCATTGGTATGGTTTCTAATGCAGCCTTCAATGGAGTCTTCAATGAAAATCCGTTCCAGTTTCAGCACTTTAACGTCACCAAGTTAGATGTCAGTCGAGATGGCAAGACCTTGTGTACCAGACCTTTTGAACCTGACTTTGACGCCAACGCAAAAACTTACTTGCGATCTTACTTGAGCCTGTTTGAAGCCACAGGACAGTTAAACCGCGACTGTAGCCACGGTATTACATACGAGAATTTTGCAGGAGGGTATGCCTTGTGGGGCTTTGATTTCACTCCGGACCAAGGTAGCGATGAAGGACATTTCCACCCTATAAAATCAGGACCACTTCGTGTGGAACTTCAGTTTGGTCAACCTCTAGCCCAGACAGTGAACGTCGTCTTGTTTGCAGAGTTTGATAACACTCTAGAGATCAACAGTTTGAGAGAAGTCATTGTAGACTATTAGAAGAAGAAGAAAAAGAAACAAAGAAAAGATGCAGAACAGAGAAGAGCGTATGGAAATAGATGAGGGATTTTGTGAAGTAATTCACCAGTCACCAACTACTATCACCAAAGAGGATGATAATGATGACGAAGTCATTCGTTCAGAACCTAAAAAAGAAGAGACTAATACTGTTGTTACCGAGTTTGTTTGATTTTATCCTTCTCGATGGCCAGAACACGAAAAACAGTTAGTGGACTGTTATGCTGAGGAATTGAAATTCATCATTAACAGACTGATTAAAGAACAATGTTATGGATGTCAAACCGATCATCCCAGTCAGATACAACACGACAAATGTTTGATGTTGACAGGCGAAGAACAATTGGATGAATTTTTGGAAGATGCCTGGTCAAACATCTCAGAAACAGACGTGTTGACAAAGTGGTATAAAATCTTGCAGAAATATTCTTCTCCTCCACTCATTCCTAAGGAGATCAAACGGATCGAAGGACTCATTGAACAGAGTGAAAAACCTATCCGAGATAAATTTTCCTGGAATTACAAGACAGATCAATTCAAGTTCAAAGTCAGGTGTGCATTGCTGACTCAATATTTCTGTTGTTGAAGAAGGAGAAAAAAATGGATACCAGGGAACTTCATTACTTATTGAATCGTAGTTCCTATACTTCTTCTTGGAATCCTGTGGTATGTGCTAAAGATGAACTACCTCATCGTAAACCAAAAAACGTTCATGCTTATGTCATCAATACTGACGACAGTCATCTACCAGGAAGCCATTGGATTACCGTGTACTTTCCCAATGAACACTGTGTGGAATATTTTGATTCATATGGATTACCTCCTTTGGAAAAAGACATTATCGAGTTTATGAGAAGAAATGCCGTCTCGACTCGATTCAATAATGTGAGACTACAAGGATCCGATTCAATGGTGTGTGGACAATATTGTGTTCATTATCTTCATCAACGTAGTCTTGGATATTCTTTAGAACATTTACTCACTTATTTTGATAGTGACTATGTTAGAAATGATGCTAAAGTACAACGATGGTTTTGTGAACGTTATGGTTATCTCTTGTCTTTAGCTCACCATCGTAATGTACATCAAAATGATGTCGATGTAGAAAGTTTCACATTTACTTTACCTTCTCAACGTTGTCAACCTTGTAAATATGTTCCTGTTTGAAAAAAATTTTCATAGTTACTTGTTAATTGTTAACATAGTTCTTGTTGAATAAATATCATTTTTTGTGAATTGTTTGAAAAAAAATGGTGTTGTGTGGTTTTTTATTGAAATTTGAAAAAAAAATAATGAATATGTTCTTTTCTCTCTCTTTCTATCGATCTAAAAAACCTCTCTATCTATCTATCTATGATCTCCCTGTCGATCATCTGAAAAAAAATCTTACCATGTTTTCCATCGCGTCCGCGCGTTAAGCATATAAGGCGGTTCACTAGCCAGTGTAGTCATTCTCGTTGACTCGTCAAGATCTCAACAGTGTTCCAAGAAGAAAGAAAAAGAAGATGGCTGCCACCAAGATTACAAAGTTGAATGAAGCTATGGTGAACATAATGAGGGTGAAGAATCATTTGATGGAGACCAACCCAGAGAGAAAGACCATGACGTTCATTCAAATGGCTCATGATCTAGTAGAAGAAGTCATGAGAGAAGAAATACTTAGAGAAAGAACAGAATGGGAAGCAGGACAACGTCTACATCAGCAACAGCAGCAGCAACAAAGACAGCAGCAGCAGCAGCAGCAGCAGCAACAGCAGCAACAACTTCTTCAGCAGCAATCCAGCAAGCAATTTGACGGTGAAGTCTTATGTAAGATTGACTGCGATGATTTTGCTTTCACTTTCAGTAGAAAGAGACCTGCCTGTCTGAAAGCGGTAAGACCACCCACTATCGCTAAACGTGGCCGACCTGCTGGAGCTGCCACGGCTACATCTACCTAAAAGAAGTTTTAAAAAATATAAACTTCTTTAAACCCAACGGTCCTTTTTAGGGCCACCCAATCTCTAGAAAAAGATTACTTCTCTCAAATATTGCCAAAAATATCTATAAGTGTGTGTGTGTGTGATATATATATATTATTTATAATAGTCTACCACCTCTCAAACAAAAAAACCCTTATATGATTTGTGTGATTGATGATATATAAAAAAATTTCCCTCCCAAAAAAATTAATGTAGATAGTGTGTTTGTGTGTTTGATTTGTTTTTAAAAAAAATTAGATACTGTGTGGTTTTTTTTGGGAAAAAAAGGGATGTTTTCCTTCACGTACGCGCTTACCATAGAAATAATATGGTATGTGAAAGTTTTTTGATTTTTTTATCAAAAGTAGTTTCTTTTAGGTCCGCGCTTTTTTAGAGTCAGGGTTCATAGAGTGTAAACTCCGCGAAGCCAAGAATGACGTAGAACGAATGACGTCAGACGCAGGGTAGTGGGGTAATGTTTTTTTTGTTTTTAGGTGTAAGGGATGTTTTCCTTCACGTTCGCGCTTCTAGTATATTAAAACCACGTCTTCACCGGTTAAGCTATCTAGTTTTATTTAACCAAGATGAACAACGTTGAAATAATAAGACAAGTTAGAGTTCATTTAGAGGTGGCGTGGCACCTCCTTCATGAAGTGGAGAAAAGGGAGGAGGAGGAGAAGGAAAAGAAAATACCAATCAGGCTCCACCCAATAATGGAAGAAAATTGGGAGCCAGAAGCGACTCATCCTCCGTCGAGCTTCACAGCTCCATGTAAACAAAATGAAGAAACATGGAGGGGGAGCTGCCCTGCATGTAGGGCAAAGCCAGGGAGGTGCCCACACCTCCTCTAAATAAACTCTAACAAAAAAAGAATCCAACGGTCCTTACCAGGACCACCCTTTATCAAGAAAGATTAATTCTATTCCCCTCCCTCCCACACCCCACCCCACACTCCCGCCACTTTAAAAACTCCCGTTGTCCCTATAGACACCCTCCGCCATCTTTTTCCCTGTAGTGCCCCATTTTTCCCTGTAGAGGCCCATTCCCTATAAACTTTTCACTTTTTTCCCCCAAGTGCCCTCCCCATGTTAAACGTCCATAGATTCCCTGTAGAGGCCCATTTTTCCCTATTTACCCCCACCCTACTACTTATGCATGATATTCACATCAAATTTGGCATGTGATGATAAAAGCTGAAGCTGACTAGAATTGGTTGTTGCACATTACACAACATTACACATCAGATTGATTTCCCGATCTTGCTGACAAAAATATTTAAACAACATTATTTACCTCTGAAAAATATGAACTTTCGATGAGTAACATTTTATTTTAAAGAAACAACGATTCAAGTTTTGTAGGTCACTGTATTTTCTTATAGACACTGTAGATGGTACAAAAGCATACTAGGCAGTACGTCCAATATCACGACGATCCTAAGAAATGTTTTATCACAATTATTAGATATATTCAACAAAGACATGTCTTAAAACTGAATCCTGTCAAAATAAAAGGTGAAAGGCGTACAGCAAAATGAAACAATTGCAAACTGTGAGAGGTATGGCATGCACAATGGTTGACATATAAATACCCGTCAGCTCTAATCTAATGTGCATATTGGGGTAAGGGTGGAGTTAAAAATCGTTTCGATTAAACAGCATCGTTTCGTTTATTGTACAGCGTGTACACGTTTATGAATTTGGGTAAACGTTACAATTTACTCCGATGTCCGCTTTTCTAGACCCAATTAACTGCCAGGTGGCCATTGTTAAAGTCCATAGCAATCGATAAATGATCGTCTGGAAGTTTTGTGATGAACAGACTTTGGTAAAACTACTTTAGGATTAAATTTTAGAACAACAATTAATATTTTTTTAACATTAGTAAACTCTCCTACATGACAACTTTAACGCACACTTTAGAAACCGTGACAACACGAGAACTCAGTTATTTTGAGCCGGAAAGTTAATGTTAGTTTCAGTCAGAAGTCTAATTTATAGCAGACGACGTTAGATGAGGAATTCCTGTACAAATCGGCCATTTTTTTGTGTGCAAGTTTTTGTTTAAGTTCTTGCTAGGTATTATGGGTATGTCAGGGGTGAACTAGTAAAAGTACAACAGTGTACCCACTTTTACCCAAAATGCCTTGAGGAAAATTACGCACAATGAGATGCAAATATGGCCGATTTGCTTATGAATTTTCTGCTTCTAATGTCGTCGGCTAAAATTACACTTCTAACTGATACTGACACTCATTTTATTAGCTAAAAATAACTGAGCTTCCGTGTTGTCAAGTTTTGTAGTTATTCATTTTTAATTTGGTGAAGTATTATTTTTGGAAAACTGGAAGGGTATACCCGTTATACCGTGTTGAAATGGACTTTACCGTATAAAAACCTTGACGAGGAAAAGATTAAATAATTCAACAATACATTTGGAAGATTTCACGATTTTTAACATTTATTGATAAAAACTCAGGGATTCTATATAGGTGTGTAAACAATATGCCATCTTTCTGTTAAATATTATTGTTATAACTGAGTAAATAATATTTTAGGAAAATATGTCGAAGCGGAGCATTTCTGTAAAAACAAACTGAATGGTTTGTACATGCGATATATTTGTTTTAATGTATGTATCAAACGTGCCACCATAAATTTCTGTAACAAACTTAAATGTATATCTATATACTTGCTGATGGCCAATCGTCTAAATGCAAATAAAGATCCAATGTGTAAAGACAAAAACAGACATACATACCTAGAGATAAGACTAAATATACAATTACGTCAAACTTTCTTGACTAGTAACATGTAGAATTTACTTCCTTTGAAAAGTGAATTCTTTCATTTTGTATTGTAATAATTTGTGACCTTGTAGGTATTTGAGTGCAAATAAACATTTATTGGTATAAAAAAGCTTTGCGATCATTGTTAAAATGTAGACAGTTCATAAGATAGTAATATGCGTTCATTGTTAAAATGTAGACAGTTCATAAGACAGTGATATGCATTCATTGTTAAAATGTAGACTGTTCATAAGACAGTGATATGCGTTTATTGTTAAAATGTAGACAGTTCATAAGATAGTGATATGCATTCATTGTTAAAATGTAGACAGTTCATAAGATAGTGATATGCATTCATTGTTAAAATGTAGACAGTTCATAAGATAGTGATATGCATTCATTGTTAAAATGTAGACAGTTCATAAGATAGTGATATGCATTCATTGTTAAAATGTAGACTGTGTATACGACAGTGATATGCGTTCATTGTTAAAATGTAGACAGTTCATAGGACAGTGATATGCGTTCATTGTTAAACTGTAGACAGTTAACACGTTAGTGATATGCATTCATTGAAAAAGTGTAGACAGTTCATATGACAGTGATATGCATTCATTGTTAAAATGTAGACAGTTCATAAGATAGTGATATGCATTCATTGCTAAAATGTAGACAGTTCATAAGACAGTGATATGCGTTCATTGTTAAAATGTAGACAGTTCATAGGACAGTGATATGCGTTCATTGTTAAAATGTAGACAGTTCATTAGATAGTGATATGCATTCATTGTTAAAATGTAGACAGCTCATAAGACAGTGATATGCATTCATTGTTAAAATGTAGACAGTTCATAGGACAGTGATATGCGTTCATTGTTAAAATGTAGACAGTTCATAAGACAGTGATATGCATTCATTGTTAAAATGTAGACAGTTCATAGGACATTGATATGCGTTCATTGTTAAACTGTAGACAGTTCATAAGACAGTGATATGCATTCATTGTTAAAATGTAGACAGTTCATTGGACAGTGATATGCATTCGTTGTTAAAATGTAGACAGTTCATAAGATAGTGATATACGTTCATTGTTAAAATGTAGATAATTCATAAGACAGTGATATACGTTCATTGTTAAAATGTAGATAATTCATAAGACAGTGATATACGTTCATTGTTAAAATGTAGACAGTTCATAAGACATTGATATGCGTTCATTGTTAAAATGTAGACAGTTCATAAGATAGTGATATACGTTCGTTGTTAAAATGTAGACAGTTCATAGGACAGTGATATACGTTCATTGTTAAAATGTAGATAATTCATAAGACAGTGATATACGTTCATTGTTAAAATGTAGACAGTTCATAAGACAGTGATATGCGTCAGCTATTTCACCTCCAAGTGCACAACGGACACCATATATCATTAATAGCAATACCATAACAAATACCACACTCGTTCTGTGGTCTATGATTTCCTGTTCTTAATTTACAACAGTAAAGTCTTAACTTAAATAGGAATGTAGTCAAGTACTCTTCAAACTAACATTCAGATTTAATACGTTCTATAGTTAAAAGATTATGTACCTGATGTACGTGGAATCATGCCAGTATAGTCTAAACTGAACTTTCAGTCTAAGTTTTAATTCTGATTTCAGCCATCTTAGACTGTGAAAGATTTGAAAACCAGTCTAAGTTTTAATGTTGATTGTTGCCATCTTAGACTGTGAAAGATTTGATAATCGAATGTGTTTGATAGCTTTATGAATTCTATACGAAATAGAAGACAAATATAAGATTGTATTCATCACATTACGAAACAAATGTAGGGTCAAGAAAAAAAAATAAACCTTTATAAAATTATAATAGTGGAAGTTGGAAACTCAATCGAACACTTCTTAAGTTATGTATTGCCTATAGTGACGTCCCAATGTGACCTTTTTATATTTGATGACGTTATGACATAATATCTCACTCGTAGAATGTACAAATATGAAATGGGTTACATCAACGTCATAGTCGGTGACATCAAGTGATAAATAGAGGATCTCAAATGGGTAATGATTTATTATTTAATTTATTAAACGAGTTGAATAAATTTAATATTAAATCATTACGCATTTGAAATTCTGTTTGCTAAAGATTTTATTTTGAGTGGAAATAGCCAAGATAGAAATAAGAACAAATGATTTTCTGTATTTCATTTAATTCTGGCTCAGGCGCTGCACCTTTCAATTCTTGTGCGTGAAAAAAATAGTCCCAGACGTGAATTGAAGCAATATTGCACAACTGGATAACCAAGAACATTTAAAAGTAGATTGTTGTTACAAAGTAAAATTCAAAGAGCAAATATCCTTTAAATCAATATAACATTCGCCACGGATAACATCATTTTGTTCAACACTAGATCTCTGATGGAAATTCCCGTGATGTCAAATAGTTCGCTCGGTTAGGTCAGCTGGAGTAGTTTAGACGCCATATACATGGATTTCGATAAGACTGATTACAACGTTTCCATCAAAAAGTGTGTCAATTCCACCATGAACGTTCACCACCGATGCAGTATTGGATATGGCAGAAGAAATTGCATTCCAGTTGTTGGTTATTTGTCTGAAGGGATGATTACTGAATGCAGAAATTGTCATAAATCTAGAGGTGTTGCTGAGAAGGGAGGATATATGCCGGTGTCGATATAGATCTCGTGGAATATGCTTGTGACCATATATGTATATCATTTGATTTGGAAGAATGCTGTGGTTGAATAACTTTTTCTCAGGTGATAGACCAGCATTTGTCAAAATTAACTTCATAGAGATGTGAGTTCTTTTACTCCTATAAGTTGACATTTAAACCATGCGTGTCCTGGGGACAGGGTACAAGGTTCATACCGCGTGGTAGCAGTAATGTAAAGTTGACAGTCTGTATTGCAATATCTCCATAGATTCGACGTGTTTGGTGTTGGACAGTGTTATGAATTTTCTCGGTTTTCCCACGTTGTCGATGTAACTAGGCGAACGTCCAGGGGGTTTACTCATGTTCTAGTTTTAGTTTGGTATTCGTAGAATTCTATGTAGGGTAATGGACCATATTCCAACCTACGCAACAACTAATTTGCGTTTTTGTGATAGTCGCCCGTTTTATTGTATTCCCAATGTCCACTACTTATTACAAAGACGGCCGCCATATTGTTGATATCAATAGCAAAATAAAGTGGTTTCAGAAGGTGGGGCAAGGAAAATTCCCAAGATCGCAGTCAATCAATAATGAGAATTCTGCAGAAGGATTTCATGAACCAATCGAATTGACAGAAAGTGATATGTTAACGTGTTGACATATCAAAAATAATAAACCGCAAACACTGTACAGTAAGCGTACGAATCATGTGATAAAATTTGAATGTGCTGTAGGAAAGGGAGACAAATAGAGTTCTTCTTTTGCGAATGGGGAAAGTATGTTTTCTCCCTTAACTTGTAGTCTATAGTATGGACAGCAGAAGTCGTCTAGCAATAAATAAATAAATAAAGTCGGTGTTAATAAGGTCTTGAAACTCACCGAATGTCTTTAAAATTTCTTCAAAACATGATGGAAATTTCGTTTTTTTCATCAATTTTGCCTATACATTTAACTAGAGATAATGAAGCTGGTGTCAAACTTCTGCTCCAAAAGTTGACTCCAGTTTAAGTCAAAATCTTAAACTTATAAACATTTTAAAGGTTAATTAGCTTTGTAGAAATATATAGCTCATGTATACAATCGTAGAGAAAATTACAAAGAAGGTGTTAACCAGTAAAATTTGAATAAGCTAAGAAGTCTTATAATCGTATTACTCCAGCACAATTCAGGTCGTAAATGGCTGAAAACTGGTTCAAATGTAACTTTCTATGTAACTCCTGCATACAGTTAAGTCAGACATAACTCAACACTGCCTCACGGTTACATTTTATATGGCTCGTGGATAGAACTAGGACATAAATTACTCAACTACGTGTCATCAGAGATTTGTATGCAGCTCATACATTAAACTGTGTCAGAAAGTACTTAACACTGCATCATGGTAATATTTGTATGTAGCTCATACATAAAGCTATGTCAGAAAGTACTCAACACTTCAACAGGGAATTTTTTTTTATGTAGCTCTTACATTAAATATTACTCAAAAACATGTCATTGGTGATTTGTTGGTAGCACATGCATAGAACTAGGTCAGAATTTGCTAATCAGCATGTTACCAGGGACATTTAAAAAAATGAAACAAAGAAATCATATATACACTGTTCGCATAATGTTTCCAAAAAGGAAGAGTATTTTTTATTTATGTAAATAGGGCTGTTCTGGATTCCTGCACCTAATGCTGTAATAAATATGTTAAATAGTTAAGTCTGTTGTGTCTTTTGGTTGAGTGGATAAGAGGCATTATATATGTTATAGTTTTGCAAATACTCCTGAATGTTGCCAGTTGAATAAAACGCTCTTACGGTATACAAGTTAAAAATCATAGTACCTTTCAACCTTGAGTAGGGTGCCCCCGGTGGCCGAGTGGTCTAAGGCGCTCGCATTTATAGATCACTCACACATCTCACCTCTGTTTGCGTGGGTTCGAGTCTGGGGCTCGGATAACGTGGGTATATGGGTAGCTTCGCGTAGGTCGGTGGTTCGTCCCGGGTTCTTCCTCCACCAAATATACTGGCCGCCATGTATAGCCTATCATGTGCTGCAAAATGGCGCTAAACCCAAAACAACAATAACAACAACCTTGAGTAGAATAAACGTAGAGTCAATATGATGTCATCACATCGTACAGCTCATACATGAAACTGTCGTCCGTCCAAAATATAACGGGAGAGTGTACATACTTGGAAAAGTCAATTGTAAATACAAATCTGTCGACACATCTAAATTAGACAAAACGTTAATATTTAAGCCAACAGAGTGTAGATTCGTCCTAAAATAGGATGAAAAGCATAATGCACGTGTAACACCTGTTGACCTGTAGTAAAGTAGCATTGTGAATAACGGTACGTGACTACGTGATATACAAATCATTCATTCAATTCTTATAAGTTTGGAAGGAAGCTAATTTTATTCATTGAAGGCAGAAAGACATGCATTCTCTGCAATCTGCTTCTAAATTTGCTTTCTGAAAGTATTACAAATGACGCAAACCATACTTAGCCTGGTGGGATTTATAAGTAAGTAAAATTAAACATTGTTAAAATGGCGATATGTTAGAAAGTTTAAATACGCTTTAAATTAGAGTGTGCCGTCCCAGGGAACAACAACAAATCATATTAAGCCCCGTTTTGCCAATAAATAAAAAATATGCAAGTCGAACAACGCTATCTCAAAAATTTCCTGTTACCTCGTTGAAAATTACATAATATTTACCGTAATGCAGGATGTCTATCCCTTCTCGTCAATTTGACATATCAACGTTATGCTGTATATGTATACGTGTTGCAAACGTCTGTAAATGGTAAACCTGTTTCAAGAAAGATCATGCATAACTCACCTATTCAGAAATTTATTAACAATTCGATCACGAAACTGAGTCGGCACAGGATCTATCATTTCTTCAAAAGAGACTTCACACACACACACACACACACACACACACACACACACACACACACAACAACAACAACAACAATATTTTTTAACATTCCATTTTGGAAATCGACACTAATTTCAAGTAGACTATAGCAAAATATTTAATACCCTTTTGTGCACATTACGGGCAAAATTAACAAAACTTAATAAATATTTTAAACATTCTTAAATATGATAACATTTGAAGAGCATATGCAGATTATTTTTTTTAAATTCTCAGCGACAGTTTAGAAGCGCTCCGTCTCCATAGGTTATTATTTTTGCTATATATTTATCCTAGCCGTTTTATTTTAGTTGTTCCTATCCCAAATATGGGTGGTCACATGAGTTCCTGTTTGAGATATAGCCATGGTTTACTTTCGTTTATTTACTTAAATGTTTTCCAGAAATAGTTTTATATTTGTAGAAATCGATTTTGTAATATTCGTCATTTGAACGCAATTTTTCTCTTATTATAAAAAATTCGTTTTTGACTTTATGGTAAAAATAAATCTATAAAACTGCTATGGAGCACCACAGTGGTAAGCGATTAATAATGTAACGCCAATATCATCCACAATTTTCATTACTTTCTTTAGGTCAACTGTAAAATATGTGTGAGACCAACTTAGATGCATTGTCTGAGTAAAATGGTTGACGAAAAGAGACCATTGTATTAGCATCAGTCTTGACAAATTACAAGGCTTGTGTTTGGTGTTAGTGAAAGTTTTTGATATTGACCAATAACTTGTCACTCACCAAATCTTTTTTGTTTCACAGAAATTTTGAAATTTCTTTGACATATATCTGATTAAACCCGAATAACTTCATATATTCTCAAGAAAAGGATTGACAACATTAAACCAAAAACTATTTCAAAACTTCTGACTGACAGGTATATTACACCAATAAGATGGTAATGGCCTTCATGTCTGATCCAGGCTCAATGCATTCCTGCAAGCCTACTTTTATTTGACGCTAAAGTTAGAATTTAAGCTATTTAAATATATTTAGCATTTAGCAGAATGAATTGTCTTCGTTTCATAATGGGCATCCAAGAATGAACAGTATCCTTCGAGGGCTTAAGAACAATTATAGGCAAATGAAAAACTTCAACCAAAACCTTAACGCAAACCTGCTATGTCTGTGACCTTGACCACAAGGTCAAAGAGATCAGAGGGTGTGTGACGTAAATTGATTCATGAAGAGACATTATAAGACTTAGTATGAATACAATCTTTTAAGAGGCTAACAAATCTAAAGAATTAATAATCATGGGGCAAGACAAAAACTTCACACACACACACACACACACACACACACACACACACACACACACACACACACACACATATATATATATATATATATATATATATATATATATATATGTAAAGAATATAAATCATATGGCGAATAACAGTCCTTTCACGTGCACTAGATACAACAATGTATCGCGTGTCAGAGATTGATTAAGATGACTGTAAAAAGCTGACAAAGAACAGTGAAAAATAGCTTTCTGTTAATTTTGTAATTTTTTTAAAACTAGCCTAAACCAGTTTGTATTGGCCTACAAACTTTACACGATCAATAAAATGGCAACCCAGTTTTTATTGGCCTAAAAAAGGAGGAGCAAGAGTGCCATCTATTTCTTAATATATAGTAATGTATCTTTAGATTATATCCCAGATAATTTATTGTCTCACAACAACAACAATAATAATAATAATACCAAATATCAACAAGAACTACACAAGTAGTAATGATATGCACGTGAATGAATAATGAACTAAATGAACCAATTATTTAATTGTAAAATATGGGCTCAAACAATATAACGATTTTATTTTATTTTATTTATTTTTTTTTGCATGTGGGTGCGCGTTTGGAGTCTTCTTGATTTAAACCGCTTGGTTTCAGTGTTCTTAGGCGGCGTATCCAGTGAGATTCCATTTCTTTCCTGGTTTCGGAACTCCAGTTGCGATTGTTGGCCATGTGCAGCTAGTACAATGATGTCACTGAAAATATGGCCACGGGAAGACAACTGTGAAGATTAAGGCTTTTGTGTATATTTTATTTTTTTTTGGGGGGGGGGGTGTGGGGTTGGGTGGGGTGGTGGGTGGGAGGGACTCTGACATACTGAAGGCCGCAATTCTTACATGTGATGAGATATATTACATTCTCTGTTTTGCATGTTTTGTTTGGACTATGTGTATTCAAATCTTCGCTCATCACTGTGCCAGAGAATGTGTTTGTCTCCATAATATGCTAACATGTTTTCCGCCTTTTATCACCACAGGGCCCATATGTGCCAGTATGGTTATGGCTTGTGAGTGGCTCTGACAAGGCTGTCTCTGAGGTTTTAGGTCTGCTGTAGGCTACCACTGGTTTGTTAGGGAGGATTAAGTTTAGTGGGTCACACGATTCCACGATGAGCCAGTGTTTCTGGGAGATGTGACTCTCCTTTTGGGTTGTCTAGATGGTATGCTAGGATAAATGGTATCCGATCAACTTTTTCCTTTCCCTATATTTTAAAGATTATTGCGTTTCTTTTGTTCGGCCTTTTATTTTTGCATCCGCTGACAGACCTTTGTCGTAGCCTCGGTTCATCAAATGTTCATACAACTCTTCAGAACTTTTTTTGAATGCTTCATCTTCGGAGCAAATTTTGCAAATTCGCAGTGCCTGGCTGTACATTATGTTCTGAATGCAATGCTTCGGATTACAACTGAATGGGAGAAGATACTAGTGTTTATCAGCTGGTTTCGATTAAATGTCCACGTTAAGTTTATTTTCTAAAAGTCTGCTTGTTGTGCCTGGAAATACGTGGTTTGAGTTAGAGACTTCTGCCGTGAATGATATAACGTTATCCAGATTTTCTCTTCCATGTTGCCATTTCATTTCTATGTCATCGACACATGAGATAAATAGGCAGTTGTTATATATTATGCCTGTCACGTACATTTTCATTTTGAATGTGTTAATATCACCGCGATTATCGCGTTGAAGTACTGTAATAAATTTGGGTATATTCCATTTGTATTTACGTCTCCATTTATAGGTTCGTTAGATTTTAGTGATTAGATTTTTGATTATGGGAAGTCGGTGTTGGGAAAATATTTCCCAGCCCGAGTAATTAGCCAATTTCTAGGAACAGACGTCATACTTACAGTTATTGAGAGACTTTGCAATGGCATGGATTGGTTTCGTAGTTTGAGGTGGGAACAGACTAGCATAAGTGGGCATGGAACCAAGTAGTTTCTATTTTAATTCAGAGGTGTTGATTGATTGTGCCTTTCGGTGGGAGATTTCTTGACAAGAACTACTGTTTTGCGCATTGGAATAATTGGGAAGAAGTCATCCTTTTGTTTGGAAATGCCTTTCATTGTAGCAGTTGGTGGAAGTACACGTGCGAAACGCAGTTCAGACTGTTGTTTTTAAGTCTCAGAGTACTAACTATACGGAACAACTGTGAACCAGTCTAGAAATGGGTTCAGATACAATAGAGTATATACGGGTTTGGAGGTCCATAATTGGTTAATAATAAAAAGTAAAATTTTAGTAAATAATTATTTTGAAAGCTTATCGTATCTATACCAAAAAACAAATAGAGACAAGATTCTATTGATGCAGTTTTAGTACGAGTTTTATGTTATCTGCATTGGGTGTTTTGAATTGTGTTATGCGCTTCATGCTAACAAGGAAAAGCCATGCAATTGTGAAGTTATAGTTGTGAAATTGTGGTCATTTATTTATTGATTAGAGAAAAATTGTTTCTAGTATTGGCGCGATGCGAGAACTTCCAGTTGACAACGAATGTTGTCGGGAAGTCCTTGGAAATAGGGGAAACCAGGGGACTTCCAGCCCAACCTCACGCAGATGTTTGATTTCTCTCGGTAGAGGAACCCCTGTGCGTGTTACAGTACAGTACTCACAAATGTAAAAAGGGGAATAGATGTGACATGCAAAGGTTGATGGTGCTGGAACCTCTCTGTGAAATAATGCGTTTATCCATACACGCACAGTGCGCACACGATATTATGGTATTATGAAAGAATCCATTTGACAAAAATGGAGGTGACCTCCTTTTTCATAGTGACAATTGCTGTTATAAGTACTCTCAGTTGCATATAATGGATGAATAGGCTACAGGCTTTTGCGCACGATAGTAACTCAAAACGAAAATAATATCAGGTGCAGCTGAAGACCATTTTTAGCCATCATGTCGTTTGCGTACCGAATTTCACCATACTACGTCACAAGCATACAGATCATTTTTTAAAAAATCTTTCTTTTTTTCTTCTTTTATTTGGCAGAAGCTTTATGTGACAGCATATTCCAATAACTGGTCGAATTGTTTGATGAAAACCAGCCGAGTGTAATTGATACTACCTCAGTGTCTTTAATGCGGTACATTATTGCCGCTAAACATTGTTTATAGTGAACTTGCAGGCTAAAACTTTTTGCCTCAAATTTCGCAACGTTTTGTGAAAACGATGCAGCGCACCAAAGAGACTAGAGTAGTACAGTGTAATTCCGCTTTAGCACACTTGGTTATAACATGAATTCGGATATAGGATGGTCGTGGAGTGGCTCCCGAAATTTTAGAACGATTTCACATATTTCTTGAAGAAAAAAGAAGCTGATAATTGTGAATCTAATTATTATTAACCGTAAATAATAAAGCCATTAAGTCTTCTTTGTGGTTTATTCAATGCATCCTGTGTACAGATGTTGCTCAATCCGAGGTAAACAGGAGGCAACAGATGGTTTGCCCAGTCATATGAGTACTCAATCAAGCACCAAACAATGCTGTGGTCTAAAAAAGGTTCTCACTAGTCAGTAGTGTAGTGGGGCTCTTAAGGAACGTACGGGACATAACATGGGCCCATAGGTTAACATGCGGCGACAATTGGGGGAATAAACGAGAAATCATATGTTAAATGGGTCCATAGATCTGACATGGGAATGGTATTATAGGGACAAAAGTATTTGTGGGGACAAAAGTGTTTACGGGGACAAAGGTGTTTATGGTAATGTTTAAAGGTTGAAGGGAAAAAGGGTCAAAAGTTTTATGGGGACAAACGGGAATGGTAATGTTATAATTTGTATCTGCAATCCAACACACACCACCTATACTATAGATCACCCGCTTTTTTGATGACTATCCAAATACACCACCTATACAATCCAGCACCCACTTTTTGATGACTATCCAACAAAGAAAAGGAAAGGAGTGTTTTATATACACACTCTATATTTACGTACATACAAACACACAAGAAGAGGAGTAGGATGTCACAGAAGGGGGATGAAATAGACACACACTCTTACGCACAAACAAACAAGCACATACTATTACACACAAGGGTAGGAAGTGTTTATAGACACACTACTATACCCTTAAATACAAACATACTATCAGACAGAAGAGAGAAAGGAGTGTTTAAGTTTTCGGTGGGGAAAGACAACGACAAACACATGCAAGCACATACAGTAGGCAAATGTGATTAGTATTTCTCTTTTCTAGAGATTTGGGTGGTCTTTAAAAGGGCCGTTTAAGTTGTTAAGCAAAGAAAAGGGTTAACACATACCACACCGCTTCTCTGTTCATCTTCTTAAACTTCTTCGCACTGCAGGTCCATAAATCAATATTCTTTTCAGACACCCCTGCCTTTTCACATACACTCTTCTCTTCTAGATAGCCGTGTCCGTAATTTTGGTGATGGTTAACAATGCCTTCACATAGACGAGGTAGTCTGTGTTGAACAGCATGAAATAATGGTCGATGGCTGTAGTTTTACTCACATCTTGCTTGAGTTGTCTTGCGAGCAGGTGAAACAATGGGACAAAACGCTTGTATATATATAGAATAGACCGGATTGAAATGTTCCACTAATCCAAAAGCGCGTGACGCAATTCGGTCAGAGCGTGGGGTCTCTCTTCCAATCAGAAGAGAGTGGACGTGTGGCGTCACATTCAATAAGTAGATGCACCAGCGTTCCTACTGTTTACTATTGCTGCACAGTTTGAGTACCATAACTATGGCTGAAAACACAACGAAAACAATGTATTGGGGTGCGCTTGCTGCAGAGACATTGTATACTCGGAGTGACAGTGCGATGACTACGACTACTGATGCAGCTGTAACCAGTATTCTTCTTCCAGGAGAGAATGGCTTTTATTTAACTTTGGCTTATTTTCCGTCGTCTCCGCTAGAATGTTTGCCTGCGACCATAGTACTACCTTCACCTCCTTCTCGATTGTTACCAGTGGTGGATAATTTCAGAAAGAGACAGAAGGAAGAATTGGAGAAATTTTTGCAACGACAGAAAGAAGCAGAAGAAGCATTTATTTAACAACATCAGGAAGAGGGAAAAAACTAGAAGAAGAAGAGAAGAGGACAATTTTTGAATTGTGAAGGACAGAAGGAAGGGAGTGAAAACAAAACGGTGAGTCTGCTACAATACATTTTGGTGGAGTTAAAGTATTTGCGACAAATGTATCAGACCTCTTTAGCTCAACCCAAGAGAAAGAGACCTTCACGTGCTAAGATTTCTAAATCACCTTCCATCACTACATCCACTCTCACCGCACTGAGATGCCAGCACCAGCAGCAGCAGTTATTACCACCACTACAAACCAGCATCGGCAGCCAAACGGAGGAAAAGTAGGACTTGGCCATGGAAAAAGAGATTGAGATAGTTAAAGCTGATGATGTCAAGTGTATAAGTTTTTTTTTAAAAAAAACAACAACAAAAAAAACCCCCGCCCAACGGTCTTTTTCAGGGCTACCTATCTCTCTTATAAAAGAGATACTACTCAATGATTGTCAAATCAAGTAAAAATTAAGTCCCTTTCCCATGATTTTGTGGTGTGCGTGTGTGAGTGAATTTGAGTCTCTTATCCATGCTATGAAAAATCAAGACAAAGAGACACTTGCGTTTTCTTTGGTATATTATCTTTTGAATCACAATGAAAATTTCATTACGCATCACCAAAGTCCATTTTCTTTCTTTCTTTCTTTCTTTCTTTCTTTCTTTCTTTCTTTCTTTCTTTCACTGTCTGTCTCTCTTTTTTTTTGTTTGTCTGTTTCTTTTTTTTTTTTTTTTTTTTGGGGGGGGTGGGGTGTGTGAAATTCTTTACTGGTATGGGTTCTTCCTCTTCTGCTGTTTCTTCTACTTGTCTTGTCTTCTTGCATTTCTTGACGGGAATGGGTTCTTCTTTGTTTTTGAAGAACGTTCATCCTACAGCTTCTCCTCCTGCTTGTTCTCGTTTTTCTTAGGACACTCCGAAGACCAATTTCCTTTTTCCTGATAATGATAACATATATCTTTACCTTTGTCTCTTTTTTCTCCTGTCTTTCCTTTGCTTTGACGTTGTGGACATTCTGGAGCCCAATGATCTTTCTCCTGGCAGACATAGCAAGTATCTTGACTTGTATCTCGAGTAGAGTAGTCCGTAGTCATATTCGAGGTAGTATACTTTCGAATAACCCTCGGTAAATCTCTGACGAGAAGGGAATCTGTTTTGACTCTTTCATTTTCTTCTTCTTCACAGTCTGAAAGCTGAATGAATTATATGCTCTTAGGGTGAGAAGCTCACTCTATATATAGGGACCGAACGTGCGTAAAACTTAGTCAAATCAAATTTTGGAATCAAGATGAAACAATCACATTTTGCTGAGAAGAAACCAATAGAAACCAAGAGGCGACGACGACTTTCGGTGTCGCCTCATACGCTTAAAGAAGTGTTAGCCTAAGTGCATCCCAGTGATTTCAAAGATGACACGAGTGAGCCTGAACCAACACCCTCAACGCCTGCCACAAGACCAAGAGAGTCCAGAGCTCCTAAAAAGATTTATTTTCCAATTTGAGAGACCCAAAAACTAAACATACTTCTACAAAATATAGAACCACGGTTTACACCTACACGGTGAAATTTAAAGGGTTCAAGTCTGTAGTGACACCCGAGAAATCAGCAGGTTTCATTACAGATTTGTTGGATCCCTTGTTAGAGACAATGAAACGACAATGCCAAGCTAAGAGGACGATCGTTTAAGACACACCATTCATCACGACAGTTTAAAGTCTCCTATATGGACCGAGTTTAGTGCACCGGCAGATTTAACACCGTCAAAAGTCATCGACACAATTCAACATGTTCGACAATCCAATGACGAGATTAACATGACGGATAGAAAAGCTACTCTTCACATGACCCACGTTTCACCACCGAGAGGTAGCGCACAAAATAAAGTGCCATTGGTGGATGACATTCACAGTACCAAACGCAGCATCGTCCAAATTAACAACTCACAAGACCAGATGTCCTTAGCCCGTGCAATTGTCGTGGGGCGAACGTATGTTGAGTCAAACGAGACAATGGAATGGAAAAGAGCATGGGAGTGTAATCGAAAATCAGACAGGCCCCAACAACGAAGAGAAGCAGAACTCCTGTTACAGGAAGCAGACATTTAAAAAAAAAACGTGTATGTCATTCCTGAAATGCAAAAACTTCAAGACGTGTTGGCCCTTCCCTATACGTTGAAAGATGTACCCTTAAGTCGTTCGCAGAGCATTCGTGTTCCGAGGACCCGATTCCCCAGACAGAAAATACATTCACGTGTACCATCATCAAGAGCATTTCGATGCTATAACTAGTATCATAGGATGTCTTGGAAGCGGATACTACTGCGAGAAATGTGGCCAAGGATTTACCACTCGTGACCAACACATTTTTTGCGGAGAGAGATGTCGGGGCTGTTTAGTGTCGAAACCATGCATTTCTGAAGGAAAAGAACAAATTAAATGCTCTTCTTGCAAGCAAACCTTTGTCAGTCCATCTTATTACGAACAACATTGCATGAAACAAGTTAACCAACAGAAAATTTCTGCGAATTATTGAGATTGTGCTCCAGTTGTGAACATCTTATTCGAACCAATAACCAAAAGCATCACGTTTGTCCAGGAAAAACAATATGTCGTTTTTGGGACCAAGTTGTGGACTTTAAACATAAATGCTACATTCAAAAACATGACATTGAACTGGAGGAAGTCTTCGGGGAAGACCAGCACAAGAACAAAAAGAAAAAGTGGATTTTATCTTTTGTGACTATGAATGTAAACAAGAGACTGGGATTCACGTCCTTAGTTTCTGCATAGCTCGTCGCGCGTGTGAGAAGTGTATACAAGAACCTATATTTATTCACTGTCCCAATTCTAGTAAGATTCCCGGAAGGCGTGCAAAATATATTTCGGGGACCCCACACTCTTCCCAATTTCGTCGAATGGATTTTAGACCCTACCGACAACACTTGGAGCGAAGAGGACATTCAGCGTTACGGGAATTGCCATTGATATGATACAGTCATGGCTCACAATTTCTCGGGATACGACGGGCAATTTCTTTTGAAATATTATTCAGAACAAGGTATCGAATGTGCCACAGTCACCATGAACGGAACAAAACTCATCTACTTAAAAGTGGGAGAAGTACAGTTGAAAGATTCCATGAGTGGCCGATGGCTATTTTCTACACTTTTCAAAACCGAAGCTAATCAACATGCTGTGCTCCTGCATTTGAAACATCTAAGTTCGCTACTACGACCCGGACGATATGCACACAGAACAACGAGAGGCATTCTACGCTTGTTACCAAACTTACGCTTTAAACGCGTTTGATTTTCAAAAAGAAATGTTGAAATATTGCCGATCGGATGTGAACATTTTACGCTGATGTTTTGGAAAATTTCGACAATTATTTCTGGATCACGATGGTATCGATCCTTTGAAGGAAGGTTTTACCATTGTTAAAGCGTGTGGATTAGTCTATCGAATGAAACTCATGCCTGAGAACAAACTAGCCATCATACCCCCTGAATCTTACTTCTCTTTCAGCCGTCGATACTCCGCCAAAGCTTTGCGCTGGCTGCATTACTTGTGTGAAAGTGAAGACAAAAGGATACAACATGCTAGAAACGGTGGAAAAAAGAAAATTGGAAGTCTTACTGTAGATGGCTGGGATTTAGAAAACCCCCAGTTCTTCTACGAATTTCAGAGATGTTTATTTCACGGATGTCCTACGTGTTTTCCTCAACGAAACATGAAAAGTCCTTTCTCAGAGTTCACCATGGAAGGGTTGTAAGAGCAAACATATCAACGACGCCTCATGTTAGAAAGATAAGGATATCAAGTGGTATAAATGTATGAAGCATGAGTACGATCGACGTTTCAAAACAGATCCAGAATTTAGACGCATTGCCAAAAGCTACTACGTGGTAGACATCGAACCTTTGAATCCACGCGACAGTTTGTTTGAAGGACGAACCAATGCGACAAGCTTGCAGTACGATGTAAACGAATCTCATGGAGAAGAAATGATTAACATCGAGGTATGTTCTTTGTATCCTTGGGTGTGCAAATATCAGCAATTCTCTATTGGGCACCCTGAAATGTTGACATAACACATCGACGTGGAACACATTCGTCAATATCAAGGACTGATCAAATGCAAAATCTTACCTCCAAACCCCTTGTACCATCCTGTCTTACCACATCATTGCCAAGTAAAACTGAAATTTTTTATGCCGTACGTGTGCTGAAACATATAAACAAGACCAACCTTGTGACCACAAGGATGAAGAACGCACTTTGACAGGAACGTGGGTAAGTGTCAAATTGTTTCATGCTCTGGATCGTGGATACCGCTTGTGAAAAGTATACGAAATTTATCACTTTCCTACCACAGAACTGTACCAAACGAAACGACGACTCCAGTCCAGGAATTTTCTCAGGCTACGTCAACGAATTTCTCCAACTGAAACAAGAAGCTACTGGCTATCCATCTTCGTGTCTGACGCCAGAAGACAAAGAGACATTCAAAGAACGGTACCGCTCCTTAGAAGGTATTACTTTGGAACACGTGGAAAATAACGAAGGAAGAGGATCGTTTGCCAAAGTTATGTTAAATTGTTTGTGTGGAAAATTGGCGCAACGTCCAATATTGCCCAAGACGGAATATTTGGTAGATCCAAGTCGCTACTTTCAACTGGTGGATGAAAAAGGAAAGCTGACGAAACACCAAGAAGTGCACACCATTCTTCTCATCGTCCCTAGAGACAACCGTCTTCCAAGAAAGGAAAAAGAAAGCTATTCCCTCCTCGTTTAGCTAAACATTGGGACGTTTTGTCAGCCCTGACTAAATCCAATCTTCCTATGTGAAAACAAATCATTCAAATAGCACCCAAAGAAATGATCGATACCGTGTGTGAATGTTGTTTGAATGTTTTGAAGGAACGGTACCTTTGTCCAATATACAGAAACAACTTTTAGGAAAACATCGCGGAACGTTCAACGCCAAATGGTGAAAAAAAACAAACAAATCAATCAAAAGACAAAAATGCTGGTTGAAAAGTGTTAAAAGTGGCTGCTCTTTTGTTAGGATCGATTGCTTGACCACTTTTAGGGGGAGTAATAAGATAAGGAGGAAAAAAAAGAACATTTAAAGGACACCTTTTGTGTAAGGACAGCACACTTGCACATTTGGATCTTGTATTAGGACAAAAACTAACTTTAGTTCCATACAAACGATGGATAGAACTCCATCGTAGGTATAAACAACGAATACCTTTTTACCTCCAAATCCTAATCTCACCGAGGTGTCACAGTTACAATAAGAATAACAATCGCTGATTGATCGAAGCGATTTGTCAGAAACAGAAAAATCGCAACGGTACGGACATATTTTGCGACGTCCTTTACTCTTTCACCAGGAAGCTTTGGACGCAACAGCTAAACCTACTCTGAGAGATTTCAAGACGATCATGAACTGCGAACCAAAACCCACCAAGACAGACACAGCAACAGGGATGACATAAGAAGAAGACAGACAAGAAATGTTTCAAACTCCGTCTGCTCCGATACCTAGTAAGATTGCAGCTTCCTTGTTGACACCATCCTCTACGCCCAAACAAGAATAAATACAAGTTTCGGTCAAAAACATGATGTCGACACCTTCTTCAGCAGAAAAAAAGAGAAAGAATTGAAGACAGAAGTGAAGAAAGATATCAAAATAAAGTCACCACTGCACAACAGTTTCCTACTCCTATTGCTTGTAGGACACATCAAGCCTCATCCAAACCAATACTACACGAATCGAAGAGCAGTATTGAACAGGGTCGCTTATTGAGAAGCAGCAGCAGAAACAAAAACAACTAATCCCATCATGGAGATACTTTTAACTATCATTTACTGCAACCCTGCACATGCTGCTCGTTACGGAGGAGTTTAAAAAATGTATTGTGCTTCTAAAATCAAACTGAAAAGTGTACGTCTGCCAGAGGTACGACAATGGTTACAAGAACAGTCGACGTACACGTTACAGGAACCCATTCGACGAAAATTTTCCAGAAGTCAAACCAAAGTAGTTGGCATAGATCATGAATGCCAAGCAGATTTAGCGGATGTCTCTTATTTGGAGACGTACAATCCTGGTTAGAAATATTTGTTTTGTGCCATTGAGGTGTTTTCGAAATCAGATTGGATAGTTCTTTTGACTTGTAAAACAAGTTCAGAGTTGGTGCGAGCTTTAAAACTGGTTTTGAAACAAAGTGTTCGTCACACTTTACGATGGCACACAGACAAAGGCACCGAATTTCTGAACCAAGCTTTCAAAAAAGAATTGAAAAAAGACACATTCATTTTTTTCACCATTGAAAATCCTGAAACGAAAGCCAGTGTCGTGCAACGTTTTCAAAGAACTTTGAAAGAACGCATGTGGAAATATTTTACACATCAACATATTGTCAAGTATATCGACGTGTTACCACCTTTAGTCAAAGCTTACAATCAATCGTACCATCGTAGTATCGGATGCGCACCCGAAGAAGTGACCCCTGAAGACGAAGTAATGGTGTTTGATCGATTGTTTGGAACGTCACTACCACCATCACAAAGAAAGAAATGGTGTATAAAACTGGAGACGCACTTTTGACGAAGGTTATTTACCTAACTGGACCACCGTATTGTTTCGTGTCACTGGACAAGTACATAAACGTGATCCTCCTGTCTATAAATTGGAAGATATGAACGGAAAAGTGTTAAAAGGAACATTTTACTAGCCTGAGTTACAACGAGTGACAAAAAAAACAACAAAACGACGTATACGATATAAACAGCGTTATCGATCGAAGAATACGTAAAGTGGGCAAACGTCGACTTGAAGAAGTGAAAGTGCGTTGGAAAGGATAGTTTAATTACCTCAAACCATACAATTCAATCACGAAGCTCACCGGGAAGTATCTTTGGTAGCAATCATTCATCCTACTCAAGCCCTCAATATCAACGAAGGTCAATACACTTTCATCGTTGATATCCTGAACGAACAAGTTCAAGAACAGTTGGACAAAAATGATCCTCTCATTTACGAATCCAAAACACACTAAAACACCAATCCTCCATTGACCACCTATACCATGAGAATTCCTGCTGGGTATTATTTTAATGCTCAACATCTGGTCGAAACGATTGCAGCTATTTTCAACTACCAGTTTGGCAAAGCCCTGGAGAATTTGTACATCCTCATTATCTTCCTGTCAGTAAATTGTATTTCATAGTGCCAACATTAGCATAAAAGGAGATCTTGGACAAACTATTCTATTCTCGAAGGAAAAGTCACCGTGAAACTACATTTCAGAAAACGATTCTCCAGTGAATTGTAACAAATGTATTTTGTATACCAAGGAGTCGAAAATATGGATTAGGAGATATGTTAAAATCAGCTTTTCGTACGGTAGCACCCATCTTGAAACCGATGGTAACTCTAGATTCCATGCTTTAAAAGATGCTGCTTCGACGCATGGAAACGAATTTCTTCAAAACGCAAACAAAGTAAAAAAAGGCCATCATGAGAGCAGGAAAAAATTTGATACATGGGAAACTATCATTATAAAACAGAAAAGAATAAATACATGGGAACTTCATTACATGCTGACTCACAGTTCGCACACAGCATCTTGAAATCATATCGTGTGTGCTAAATATGAACTTCGTCATGGAAAATCTAAAGTCGTTCAAGTCTATGTCATCAACACAGACGATAGTCATCGACCAGGAACCCACTAGTTAGCCGTCTACTTTCGAGTTAGAGAAGCTTCTTCTTCTTATTGAACATGTTTACTTTGAGAATAATTGGTGTTGTCTTGTTTTTTGTTTTTTGTTGAAAGCACAATTGTATGAACATGCTCTTTTACATTTCTCTCTATCGATCTTGGTCATGTTTTCTTTTACGTCTGCGTACCGAATCGGGGAATATTTTCAATCACGTCCGTGCATCAAGCATATAAAGTGGTGCATTCACCAGTCTGGCCACCCATCCTTGACTCGTCAACAACATGACCATGACTTCAAAGATTTCATGACTCATTGAAGCTATGGTGAACATGATCAAAAAGATCAGTGATACGAAGAGGTCCATCTTTTTGAAAATGGCACAGGACCTTGTGTATGTCTTTCTCTTTCCCCTCCAGAAACTTAAAAAAACTCTGTCCTTATAAAATGTGTGTTGGTGTGGGTACAGTAGTGTGTCTATAAACACTCCCTTTTCCTTGTGTAAACCTATGTAAAACAAATCAGTACGATTTCTTTTTCCTTTGGTATTCTGTTTGCGAGGATTGTATTTCGTGTGAGGAATGTTTTCCTTCATGTTCGTGCTTCAAGCATATAAAACGGCACGTTCACTAGTCTTGCCATTCGTCGTTGACTGGTTGATAAAGAAGAATGACAAAAAAGCAGTGTAAAGTCGGTAAGCTAATGGAGGCCATCAGCTTGATGGAAAGAGTTCAGCACATCCTGGGTGGGCTGGAAGAATTGGAGTGCTACCCTCACACCAGACACCTAAAGAGGTAAATCACCTCTCTGCGCATTGTCAAAGAATTCATCAGAGAGGTGAGGGATGAGGAGGTACTAAAGGTCAAGGCGACGTGGGCACAGGCAAAGAGGGTAAAGGAACTGAAGAAGAAGAAACGGAGCGCCAGAAGAGAGTGAGGGAATTATCTCTCCTCAATGCCAACTGGATGAAGATCCAGAAAAAATTCGGAAGATTGGATGCCAGAGGAGAAGGAAAACTGGGACAAGGAAGCCAATGAGCCTCCTTTTAGACTGACTGTCTCCGTCCGCCGATCCAACGGGTATATGCATATGCATTAGATGTGCCCTTGCTACCGAGCCTGGCCGGGGAGGTCTAGTTGTCCTGGATATAAATATACATCACAGATCCAGGACAAAACTAAACGGCCCTTTTCAGGGCCACCCAGATTTCTAGAAAAGAGAGATATTAATCGTATTTGCCAAATGTATGTGTTTGTTTGTGTATGTTTTTGTCTTTCCCCACCGAAAACTTAAAAACCTCTTTCTGTCTTCTGTGTGATAGTATTGTAACACGCACAGGGGTTCCTCTACCGAGCGAATCAAACACCTGCATGAGGTTGGGCTGAAAGTCCCTTGTTTTCCCCTATTTCCAAGGACTTCCCGACAACATTCGTTGTCGACTGAAGTTCTCGTAACGCGCCCAGACTATGATAGCTACAAAGTTTCTCTAATCAATCAATAAATGACGACAATATCACAACTACAACTTCACATTTGCATGGCTTTTCTTCACATTTGCATGGCTTTCCCTAGTTAGCATTGCCGTGGCATGAAGCATGCATAACACAATTCAAACACCCAATGCAGGGAAATACTAAAACTGCATCAATAGAATCTTGTCTCTATTTATTTTTAGGTACAGATAGGATAAGCTCTAAACATAATTTTTTACTAACATTTCACTTTTCATTATTAACCAATGATGGACCACCAAACCCGTATATTCTCAATTGTATCTTAACCCATTTCTAGACTGGTTCACAGTTGTTCTTACGAAACCAGTTCATGTCACTGCCAAGTCTCTTAACAACTCTAAGTATGACGTATGTTCCTAGAAATTGGCTAATTACTCGGGCTGGGAAATAATTTCCCAACACTGACTTCCCATAATCAAACAAATAATGACTAAAATCTAACGAACCTATAAATGGAGACGTAAATACAAATGGAACATACCCAAATTTATTACAGTATGTTTGTATGTAAGGGTATAGTAGTGTGTCTATAAACACTTCTTACTCTTCTGTTTGATAGTATGTGCTTGTTTGTTTGACAGTAAGAGTGTGTGCCTATTTCATCCCCTTCTTTTGAATCAAATTCATCTTCTTGTGTGTTTGTATGTATGTAAGTATAGAGTGTGTGTATAAAACACTCCTACCATTTTCGTTGTTGGATAGTCATCAAAAAGTGGATGCTGGATTGTATAATTTCTGTGCTTGGATAGTCATCAAAAAGGTGGGTGATTGATTGTATAGGTGGTATGGAGACTATTAGAATCTAGGTAGGTAATATGTTTCGTTTCCTTTTCTGGATCATATTCTGGCTGATGCTTGTTATTAGCTATAGCGTGTCTTACTGAGATACCGCCCCGGATACCTTTCTCAAAGAAATTGTGCATATCAATATCTGTAAGTAGCTCCAGATTTTATTCGTGTCATTTTGAGAGAAGAATCCCAAGAAAAACCAGGCGCAGAGTAATGTGCACTAGGATATAGTTTGTAAAATGCCATGCAAAGATCTTTGAAGTTCTCGATTAGATCAGTAAAGCAATAGTACATCCGTCATTAGGTACAGGTCATGATAGTCGCCCATATTCTTCATACTGAATTTATTCCAAACATTTTTAACGTTCGTCAGAAACGTTAGTGACGCCGCGATAAATCTTCTTTTGCTGGCAGCACAGTCTCATTACATTTTTCCCAGGACGTCATGTACTCGTAAGGATAGATTCCTTTGACGGTGACAAGATCAAGTTTGCTGTGAGCTCCATCAGCACTAACAAACTCTTCTGCTGTGTATCTAAATGCACCTGGTAAATTATCATCTGCTGATTTTCTGATGCTGTTAACAAGTACATCTAGCGACTCGTTCATAAATAGGAGACTGTCAATAAAGCGCAGATCGCCAAGTGAAAATGACATATATTTTCCCATTTTATTTGGGATGCACGTGATCCTTTTTTCAAACTTACGAATGTGCTTTACGATGCGATGGGAGTCATATCCTCGAAGGTTGTGAAATACTACTGGAATGAACTCAGGCCGTTTTAATTTTAGATTGCACTTGTTATGAGCAGCGCCGCGGTATATGCCAATGTAATGACAATGATCTCGAACTCTGTCGTCAACAAGCTGTTGATAGCAGATCCAGCATAAGTTGGCCAAAGAAATGTTTTCTCTGTAATGGGCTCTAAAAATCATTCTTGCTGATCTGATTTTCTGTATGTAATTAACTTCTTTAAGCAGGTTCTGTATACAATGTTCGCCGCAGTTTCCTCCGCGGTATAATTGTATGGCTTTGCTTAATGCAAATAACTCTGTACTTGTAGCCGCATGGAACATGCTCCCAATATATTCTAGTAAAAGATTTTTCAGGATCGTTATCTTCGCCCTCGACAGGAAACAGCAGCGATTCAAAATCAGCATAAATTATGAAAAGAACCCGTATTATGTTGTCTTGTCTGACATGATAGTTTTTGCAACGTCAACACAATCTAGTCGGTGAGCGGCAAGTAATTATTCAGTCGTGTAGCCGAAAAGGTATCTTCTGGAAAAATATAATTTACCTTTCAACTTGCTGAATTGACTGTATATTATTGCTGAAAAACGTTTTATCCAGCAGTAGTGACCATCATTGTCATTGCTGTGAATATAAAGCAGATCAGTAATAGCAATGTTGTTGGCAAATAATGAAATATGAAGGAGATACATTGCTGACTTGGCTTATACTCCAAAGACGTTGACAGAGATATTATTTTGCCGTTCAAACTTTTGAACGTCATTCATCTGAACTGGAAACTTGATGCCGGCAAAATTTAGTGTGTTCTGATGTGGTTTATAGTTGATAAGTCGATTAGCATTTGTCGCAGCAGGGTACAGAGCAGATAGGACTGACCACATGGAACACTTATTATCCTTATTTTTGACGTTGACACAGCTTCGACTGCTTTTAATTTTAGCTTGTAGTTCCAAATATGATTTGCCTTGTAGCAGATTGTACTTGGTGGTGTTAATGATACTTGCTGTGATACCTTCTAAAGTCCAGTCAGAGCCTTTTCGTTGAAAGTTATCGATACTATTCTGAAGCTCCTGAAAAACTTTTTTAATGTCAAAGTTATGATGAAATGCTCTAACTGGTTTTGTGATGAAATGTGCTCCGGTTTCAGTGTCATATGCTTGATGCAAAAACAGCACGCTAACACCAACATAAAATATTATGCTGTGATGCAGCTGCAGCTCCTTGAACAAAATCTGTTTATGCCAGGTTGAGCAACCCTTGTAAAAACATCAACTGTCATTAATCTGATAGTTTCTAGGCCTGACTATTTACTCCAATGGTCATCTTTGTGCTCATTATATATATATATATATATATATATATATATATATATATATATATATATATATATATATAGTATTCTATTCTCTAATTGATTGTTTGTAATATTTAGAAGATTAGATCAGCTAATGCAGGACATGCTGTGACGCATTAGCAATTGTGATAATAGGAAATATTAATTTGTTCCTTGATTCTTAGCAGTTGGCGCTGATTTTCCGTTCGAAGCATATGGCCTCTACGAACTATTTGTGGCTTTGTTACAGTAAAATTTTTGTATAGCGCTACGATGGCGTCAAGAAGCATTTTGTACTCTTTAACATCAACGTCCGCAATATATACAATTGGATCTGACATGATATATAACGTTGTTTGATAAAAATGTATGATAGTGATAAAAACAAAGATGCCATTGTACGATGAGTACACTCAAGTCGATTATGCGCACTGCATTACAATGTGAGGCCGCAACATTATACCAAAAATATGACATCATAAACAAGCTGGCGGGATTTAATTTGTCAAGCAATGAACTAGCGCAATTCAACGAGATCTTTGACAGAGTTTTCACGCTAAATTTGCCAGAAGACAGAAATTTATATAAAATTTGACAATGTCTTCCATAAAATATTTCTGCAGCTAGGTCGGCCAGACAAGGCAGCCATGTGCAAGTCTGTTGCTAGCAAAAGATATTTTAGCAGAGTATACTTGCCGTAGACACCAAAAGTGTCCGCACCCAAGAACTAAAAGCATCAGAGTAGCCGCTCCATTTCACAAGTGACTTGTTTCCGCGAGTTTTGATTACACGCTTTATTCTAAAAACATTTTGCTCTGCTTTTCGTAACTCCTGCTCATAGAGGGCTCTTGAAGAAGATTCGCCATTAAGGTCTGCGAGTCGGTATGTTACAGGAATTGTTTTTAATACTTCTGTCAAGACAAACACTTCTTAGGTCCAGTTTGCGGTATGACCTTTTTCAAACAATTTTGTTAATTCTGGAAATACTGACTTTGTCGCCATTGACTTATATGATTCGTATTGTTATACTTGTCTGCTAGCTACTGCAGCACATCTACATATTTACTCGTTTTAATGTTTGCAAAGTGTTTCCACATCACATTCTTTAGTGTACGATTCAATCTGTCAACGACAACTGCTTTGCTTTTATTGAACATAGAATACTTATGAATTTTTTCTTCTTCAAGCCAGTTCTTAAACGTACTATTGTACAATTCGCCACCAAGGTCCACCCAGAGTTTTGCTGGTTTGTGTTGAACAACACTGTTGTCTGATGACGTTGTCATAGATGCAAACGCGTCTCTGATAACGGTTTTATTTTTAAGTGGCAAGCTCCACGCATACTTGCTAAAACATCAACGACATAATTGTATTGCCTTGAATACAAATCTTGTTATCGCATGCATACATATATAAAGAGCAAACATAAACTTATGTGTCAAGTACGACAAATGGTTGTTTGCTGCTGGCATCATTAGCGGGGTAACCACCAGAAATCAGAAATTGTTTTAACAAACCTGGATTATTATTATTTTCTGTTTTTGTGCTGCACTGAGCACATATTGATTTTATGACAGAGCATCCATTTGTAGTCTGAGATGAAGTGTCTTCAAGACTGTCCGTATTTGTTCTGCATGATAAGAACCACGAAGCTGTCATTATATTTGGCATTTACATAAAACACACTTGTCCTTTCAGCTGACTTGTTATTTCATCTTATTAAGCTTACTTAAAACTAACTTGTCATTGTATAGAGTTGTCGGCTGGTTAAATTCCAGTACGATTTTCCTTGGCAACGTTATCTGATAAAATAAATACAGTAAAGACCACAAGCTAAACTATTCATATGCTGAAATTTGTGCCGAGTTATAAACGCAACCTTTAGTCGATCAGAAACATATTTTTTTGATAGCGTCACATGGTGGCAGACCAAACTAATCAAAACATTCTACGTCGCTACTATCTGGCCTTTTTTACAATGGCATCCCAATGTGTTCCAGAGCTATCAAAATAATTCTCTATCTTTATAAAGCAGCTTTCCTTGGCTCTAATTTTTTCTGGCATTCTATCTTTAGAGAAAATGCTTCAGCATGATTCTATGTCTTTATGAGCTTTCTCCATGTCAATATTACTTAGCGGCGCTGCTCTGGGATTTTGCAATCCTTTTGTTTTGTTTTGTTTTTGACCTTTCATACCACGACCAAAAAGCACGCCAAGAAATCCAGGCAACATCATGTAGTGCTACCAGCAGCAATCAGTGGTGGAAGTGGTAAGACTTCGACTTGTTTTTTAAGTTAAGCTGCAGATAAATCAAGTACAAAACCTTTTCCTGCCGCGCTTTTTTTTTTTACTTTCTCACGTTGGCGTTTTCTTAGCATGAGCTTATCACTGACAGAATATAGCTGTTTTGCTTATCATCTTATTGACAATGGGCAACCTCTGGAAGCAGCAGCTAATAGACGTTTGTGACAGGCCAATCTGAATGCCCTTGTTAATCATGGCAGGTTTCCGACCGGGACTATTGGTGGATGCCTCTTCGTGCAAAGAAAGTATGTCAGACCTGTAGGTGCATAATTTGTATTTTGCCCTTTCTCGCCATGCTCACTTTCCATCTCCCATTCTAGTCTCCCATCACACATGGGATATTTTTTCTTGTTTTCTGTGAACACCGCATTCCACATTTCCTCAATTTTCTTGATCTGTGCCAGCCTGTGTGTAATCTTTTCACCAAACCTGGCATGCAAATTGTGAATGTATTACCCTTTTTGTCACATAGAATCTTACATTTATCATATTTTATGTTGTCGGGTGCTTTTTAAAGGTATTAATTTCTTATTTACAACTCTCTGTTTCAAGGTATTAGTTTCCTTGGATAGGTTATCTCCCCTAGTCCATTGCTTGAGAATGGTCTAACACATCTTATAGTAACAAAATCTGAACTTCAGAACTCAGATGCTATTTTGTTCATATTACATTATAGTTAGAAATTATGCGAAGAGACCTGCCTCTCAGAATAAATAGTATTTGTCCACATATTTTCTTTGCTACATTTTTTTAAATGAAATTTTAGCTGTTAACCATTGTTATATTTTTTCTTTACATTGCATTCATCCATGACTTATGGAATGACAAATAGAAAACTAAATTGATTTATAATGTTTTTACAACATTGAATAATGATGACTTTCTATTTACGTCTTTTGTTCGGAGTCACTGGCATGCAGATCAGCCTCTAAATCTTTGGTTTTTGTTGGTCGTAGGAACGTCCTATTTCTCAATACCAGAGTGTGAACTTGGTCTTTTTGTGACAAGATTGTACTTTTCTTAAAAAAGCCTTTAATATAGTGTTTTTTTTTTCATTTGTTACACCCTTGTTATGTCGAATATTTTCTGGTTTCATGTGAAACTTTCTCCTATTAAGACAACCTTGGTTTTTCTCTTTACTTTTGGCATTTCTGACACTGTAATATAACTGTAGTTTATGCTTTGAGTTTCAAAGTGTGAATTCAGTATCTGTTTAGTACTGTTAGAACTACAGTATGCACTGTTTATATTATTTATTTGCATCAATGGAAGCTAGTATTAGTTTACGGTCTTGCCAGACTCACATTTAGCCTCAGGTTCCAGACCTCTACATTCATCAATTTGTGATGTGACAAGTGATGAAAAATACAACGAACCTGTTAGGTGCCATAAACACTTCCTAATATATGATTCATGAAAACAAAAATCTCCAATTAAGAAAATTTTAGGCAAATAAAATATGATCTTTTAAGCAGAAATTGATGAAAATTTAGGGTTGTGTAATTTGATACCTCTGATTACATAATGATTATAGGTGGATATTTCATGCATCAACATCCGAATAGCAGACACACAGGAAATAAAGAAAAACATGAGATAAACTATTAAAATCACTACATTTATTCAGTTATCTACGTCTACAATGTAGAAACAGGGTAAACATTCTTGAAATGCAACATTCATTCTTATAATATATAGGCATTACATAAATATTCATTATTATCATTCAGTGCGCTTCGAATATCACCCAAATCAGTATAGTACATACTTGGTGTCTAAGTTTGTCAATACACAAAAAGACCAAAAATATATGTTCGATATAGGTATCGGACCACTAATTATTTTACAGCCAGGGAACCAGTCTACTGGTGGGGGAATACAAAATATAGCACTAAATCTTTTGAGACGCGCCCATTGGCTAATAAATGGGTTCAATTGTTTCAATTATTAATTTTACAAACTTTAGTCTATGTACTATATTTGACAACAAAATATTTACTTTTATTTTGATATCCTGTATTAAATTTCCTACCGACAAAATAGCATATGGACACTTGGTGCGAGGCTAGGTTATTAGGTGCAGACCAGCCAGTGCCCCTGTATAGTAGCACGAGGCTCAAAAGCACGCTGCAAAGCACCTGTTTTTAAAAGCTGAAAAATTGTCTAACTCTAATAAATGGAACTAAGTGTGGTTTGTGATTCAATCTAATGAAAAACTTATTTTTATTTTTTGATATCTTACCATTAAGTTATATGGGAAAAGATTTAGTGGTATATGAACCGCAGGTGTAAGGAAACACAGATGTTTCAACTTAGAATTAAAAAATGAACAGCGCTTATATAACATGATTTCATTTCATTGTAGGATTAGAGTCTCATAAGTCACTAAACAAATGATATACGTCAAAACGATGACGGATAAGCGATCTACCTACTTAAATGATCAAATATTTTCCCACAACACACGGGGCAGTGTTGACGGTTTTATCGAGGCTCTGTAAAAAATATGGCTTGACTTATAGCTTAACTATCTTCCTTTACGCTTTATGTAATCTCATGGTATTATGCGCCAGCTCTCTCATTTAGCTTCTTTTAAGAGACGTTTGTTCATTTGTTTTAAAACAACGAAGATTCAATATGACGGAAGCGACATGCAAAGATTATTTGACATTAATACAATTTGCAAGTAATTAGTATATATACGTCACGCATTTCCGTGGAGTATTGATTAGAAGCTATAAGCTTGATAACGCACCCCATTTGTCGGAGAACAAAACTTAGACTTGTCACAATAAGGTTAAAAGTCATCAGTGGAGTGACGTAAGATATACAAAGTGATCATTTTAGAAAAAGAAAATATAAAAGTAATTTGATGTTTCATATTTTTGTCTACATTTAATGTATTTAGCAAACATTTACATATTGTGCAGACTGTGTTTTAATTAACAAAGTCAAATTTCATATTAATTTCAAAAGATTACATTTGCTTGTTATTTTTAATTTTACATAAGACATTTTACATGCTATTTGACATCTATATCTTTGTATTGATTTATTTTGTTTGTTTATTGTTTTCTTCAGTTTACAAACGTCTGTTATAGATGAAATCTCATACATGTATATACAATTATATTTACATCCAGTGTTTCCACAGCAGATGATATGTTTCAACACGATATAATATAAGCAGAAAGAGGAAACTACTATTAAAACCATTACACACATATCACATATTTCTAAACCATCATTAGTTGCAAATTATGTCACATATCAGATTCTTCTTTCAAACCAGTATACTACTAAATCAGACGGTTATATGTATCTATGTATGGGAAAGGTTTAAAGGTGTTTACAGTGATTGGAAAAAAAGATGATTATGCCTAATGCTCATGTTTTTCGTTTTGACAATTGAAAAAGCTTTTAGTGCTATCGAATATACAAACTACCTTATTCTACGTAGTTATAAAAAAAATGAGGGCACTCTCAGATAATGAATAAAAAATATTATGATTATTTCACTGATGTTAATTGCAAAGTGATAATTAAAATGGCGATATAACATATAATGTCATGCCGTGAAGGTAGAAAAAACCAATATTCAGATCAAAATGATCGTTATGTCAATGAACAAAGTTTGTCAATCTTCGAGCTCATTATTGTTTAGCGACCTAAAATATAAACGATATACACAGGAATAATGATATAACAGTAAAAAGGTAAAGAAGATACAGAAAATACCGACAATAATGAAAACCCAGTTCCAAAATTGATTTTTATGATTTTGATGATAGCACTCTTCTAAACAATCAGCTTATCTTATTTTTCAATATGGACAGTGCTACTACATTTTTCAATATGGACAGTACTACTACATTTTTCAATATGGACAGTACTATTTCATTTTTCAATATCGACAGTACTACTACATTTTTCAATATCAACAGTACTACTACGTTTTCAATATCGACAGTACTACTACATTTTTCAATATCGACAGTACTACTACACTTTTCAATATCGATAGTACTAATACATTTTTCAATATCGACAGTACTACTTCATTTTTCAATATCAATAGGACTACTTCCTTTTTTCAATATCGACAGTACTACTTCATTTTTAAATGTCGACAGTACTACTACATTTTCAATATCGACAGTACTATTACAGTTTTCAATATCGACAGTACTACTTCATTTTTCAAGATATTGGATGGAAATACCTGCCGCCAAATTGTATTCTTTTGCAGAATAATAATACGCAAATAGTATTTGCTTAGCATGTTACACAGCTATCTTTTTGTATATTTTAGACCTTAGACGTTCCCGTTTCTTGATGGACAATGTGATCTAAAATGTATGTTAACACATATATAACGAGAAACTGTGCATTTTCGTTTCCACCTATGTTAGAATTCAAACAATCAGATATTTTACAAGTTATAATGGTGCAACATTTTTCTGCTAATGTAGAAGAATATCCGGTTAATCTTTGTTTCTGAAAGTTACAAAAAGTCATTACCTAATTTACGATTCTACATGCAAGTGAATCAAGCAAATGATATTGAATCACAAAAAAGTCATTACCGAATTTACGATTCTACATGCAAGTGAATCAAGCAAATGATATTATACTTGAACTAATAATCTTCCTTTTGACTTGTCACGATCTGATTTAAAGATTAGCACACATCGACATCTTTTAAAATAAAAAGAAATGAAAACAAAATGTATCAACATTTCTTATTACATATCACTAATTTTGTAATCGCAGTCAAATTTGAGTTTAGGAAATTGGTGAATTTTTAATTTTAATCCTTTTTTTTCTTGGTATACAACATATAATGCTATCTGGTTTAAGTTAACTTTAATTCACATTGACCTGGGCGGATGTGTACCACTAACGATCCTGCAACGTACGCGGAGGGCGGGTGGAATTGGGCTACACTCTGTTCAGGTGCAATGTTGAATAATCGTGTTCAACGGGCCTCTCTGAGCTAGTCAGTGTCGTGTATCCCTGTTCCTCACCGGGTGTTCCGTTCAATGCGGTGCGGGTGGAAGTGGTACTGGAAGCCTCTGGCATATTTGTGATCTCAGTATTAACCACTGCTGTTATATCAGCATATTCCATGTTCTGGTCTTCAGTCGTCCTCGGATTTGCGAGTTGTCGTTCTTTTTTGTTTTCCTTTTGCATTCTAAAAAAGACTGGGCATACTTTTGAAAGCGTTATACAAAAAGTGTATAATGAAATTATGTCATATTTAATTGAAATCTAAATAGAGCTTTCGTAATTTACATTAATACGAGGAACAATTTAATGTCATTTAGTACGCTCTGTCTCTTTCTCTGTATGTCATTCTCTCATTTTCTGAAATATACAATTACTCATTGTTAATAAAATAGATCACAGTTTATATATATATTATTTAAATACAGAAAGAAGTCGTATTTTGACCTCCCGTGGTTGTCAATCCCTGGCTTTCAGAATTCATGCCAACCTTTCAGTTCAGTCATTCAGACAATCTGTATTAAAATAAATTTATTTACCTGACAACCTGGATGATAAAGTGCGAGAAAAGCATATAATCATATCTGTTTCTTCATGTAATGCTCTAAATGCACTTGTCCAGCTCATATCATCAAGAGTGCAGACGAAATATTGATTAACAATGATACATGGACTTGTTTAAATGAACAAATATTAATGATACATGAACATGGACTTGTTTAAAGTAAATGTAGATTAACTGTACATTCCGATGTGCTAGATATGCTGACACATTTAAAGCTGCTGCCAATATAGACGCTTTTACTGCAATATTAACCTTTTTTTTAAAAAAAACTAGAGTTAATTGCTAGTCTTTCTAATTGCGCCTTATCTCTGCTCGATTTGTTTTGATCTGACAATTACGGCGTTATTCAAAACTTGAACAAAACAAGATGACAATAAGGATAATACCCGTGGCAGTTGCTTACCATCCTTGGCAAAGCAAAAAGGAATATTGCATATATATTTGATATATAATTCATGCAGATACAGTAGAGTTTGAACAATATAGGTATGCTTAAATTAAAAAAATATTTCCATTTCGTCTATGCACTAAAATAATACAAATGAAACCTTGTTTGTTACAATAAATAGTTTTTATTTAGAGAACAGGACGGACTTGAACCCTTTGGAACGTTCGCGGATCAAACTTTAGTATAAAAGCTACGTAATCACATGCAGGGTTGTTCTAAATTGATTAAACAGTAAACACAGTAATAACGTTATCTATCACATTGGCTCTCTTGTTCAGTATCAATACGTTAAGCTGCCGTTGTCATGGCAATATATATATATATATATATATATATATATATATATATATATATATATATACATATAGCATACTTGATTAAGTCGACGTCTGCATGTTATCGAGACTAGTTACCTATTGCAATGTGTTAACATGACTATGCACAGAGGACGAAAGATTTACATATTTATGTCGTTATATTGTGTCAACATGTCGACTTACACAGAGAAAGACAACATAGACTTACCAACTTGTTGTCATGTCGGCATAATCCAGTCAAAACATGGCAGATATTATCCGTCTTGTTAACGTAAAAGATGTAGTCTTGATCACTTTGGAACTCAAAATGCCTTTTAAATGGTTAATTTACTAGAAACTTACACTTAAAAATATCTTTCTAGCAGCTTTAAAAGATATTTTAAAAAATGTTAATAAAATAAAATCAGTATGTACCTTCTGAATGTAAAGGAGACAAATCTTTCAAATCACGCAAGCAAGATGCATGTGCTGCAATACATATTATTCGTGTTGACTAGTCCCTAATAACATTTTTTTTTCAGTCTTAAAGCGGCACAGCCTGTCTTTTATATTGTGCACAGTGGATACAACGGCTTTTTTTGTCTTTATCTCATACCTTTGGCTCTTTCGGATAAACCAGAAAGTCAGAAATATACTGATGACAAGGAGACCCGCAAGTGAACCGACAACAGCACGGAGAGCGGTAAGTTCTTCAGTCGATCCTGTCAAAGAGAACACGTATAACATCAGTAAAATCGATATGAGCATACACCGCTACCATAAAGCATAGCTACATGTAGACCAATGCCAAAAGTCAGGTCACTAGATATTTGATATCAAAATAGGTTGCATATCCTTTGGGACCAATATTAGAGAAGGAGTGGAAAATCCGAGGTTTCCTATAAGACATGCGTTCATTACCCTTCAAACACACACACACACACACACACATTCTTGTAAAACGTACGAAACGGGGACATAAGATTTTTACCATCAAAATGGGGACATCCATATCTCAACAAATTTATAGGCAGGAAGATCGGTTTTACTATGCTTTGGATATATGCATGTCTTTTGCAATCGATTTGTACTTGATTTTCAAAAATAAATGTATTTGAATTTTTACCATCAGAATGGGGACACACAAATATATACAGTGTCGGGAATTGTACAATCAACTTGAGGTCATTCCATAAGTATGTATTATCATTCTAAATAACTAGCAGATTGATCCAAATATTGCAGTAATCTCAACTCATGTCAATAGTTGCCTTCCATATCAACAAACTAAATTGAAATTTATGTTGAATATTTGTATTACGTTTATTTATAAATATGCAACTTGTATGTAGCCGATTTTGAAGAAACTTATTCGTCAGAATCGTTAGAAAATAGAAAAGATATTTCTGTTACAAGAAAATAATCAAAGATCTGCATGCCAGATGTCCAGTTAAAATACTTTTACTGACACGTATACATTTTTGAAGTTAAAATATGAAGAAAAAAAAATTGAAGCTTTCTGTGTTCAAATTTGGCTTTTAAATGGAATCCACTTAATTAATTGCATTATAATGTCTCTTCAATATGAAACGCGCCAAGAATATGTTGATAAAATGAATCATTTCAGCAGGAAACCGTTTTTCTTAACACACCACGAAACCCTAATTTCAAACTTGAATGGGTTTTCTTGCTTTACATTTGTATGACCGATCTGTAAGCCTTTCCAAGCCGAACATTGGTACTTTACGCCATGCACCATAAAACACGACCAAACACCTAATACATAGAATTAGTCCTATCCCATATTGCTAAATACTTATACATTAGAATATCCCTGAAAATTTCTTAGGGAGGGTCCAATTTACGAAACTAATCTATGTTACCATAAAGTGTTGTGAATACTGTGCATTATGACGTCTGCTTCTAGAAATTGGCTACTTACTCGGTTTGAGAAATATCTTCCTCAAACCGACTCTCATAATCAACAAACACTCGCTAAAAGCTAATAAAGCTATAAACGGAGATGTAAATACAAATAACACATACCCTAGGTGTATTACATTATGCATGAAAATGTCCTTGTTTTGTATGCACTATGTCATGGTCATGTATGAATTTGGTCACGGTTGTTTGTACAAAAATGTCCCCGTTTCGTATTTACTTTGCCAAGATTGTATACATGAAAATGTCCTTGTTTTGTATGAACTAAGTCATGGTTGTGTGCATGAAAATGTCCAAGATTTGTATGTTCCACTGCAAGGTTGAATTTATGAAAATGCTCCCGTTTCGTATGTACCGCCTTAAGGGTGTGTGTACAAAAATATTATCATTTAGTATACCTTACGCTGGTGTATGAAAATGTCCACGTATTATATTTATCACGTCAAGACTGTGCTCATGAGAATGATCCCGTTTGGTATGAGGAACTTTAAATGTTGTGTATGAATGGTATTAAAAGGTAATGGCTATGTGCATACAAAATGGCTGTATTTTATATGTACCACCTCGAGTTGGTGTGTATCAAAATATCTCTCGGTTTAGCATGTACCACGCTAAGGTTGCGTGCATGGAAATGTTCCCAATTTGCACATGTATACATCACCTTTTATGTATGAAATTATCCCTGTGTGTGTGCATCACGCAACGCTGTTTGTATGAAAATGACATGCTATATATCCAATACCCATAGGATGCATATATGACCCTGTCTGTTTGGTCTAAAAGAATATATTGCCTATGTGTATTAAAATGTTGTCAAAAAGTCTGAAAGAAATCAAAATTTTGTATAGGAAAATTTCTCCGTTTTGTAATAAAACTAGAACTTGTGTGTAAGTTGACGTCCCTGTTCAGAATGGGGAAAACCAAAGTTCTCGGTATTAAAATGTTCTCATTTAGTATGACCCGTTGAAGGTTGTGTGAATGCAATAAACCAAACCCACAACCGTACCCACCGCTTTTGTATGAGCCAGTTTGTACAACAATGTCCGCTCTCTGAATAAATGGTTCCAGAATACATGTTAGAAAAGACTCCAGTTGAGTCTGATAAAGGCAAAATATATGTGTGTATGGCTTAAAATTGTGTTTCATCATGACAAAATATATATGTGTATGGCTTAAAATTGAGTTTCATCATGACAAAATATATGTGTGCATGGCTTAAAATTGTGTTTCATCATACAAAATATATGTGTGCATGGCTTAAAATTGTGTTTCATCATGACAAAATATATGTGTGCATGGCTTAAAATTGTGTTTCATCATGACAAAATATATGTGTGCATGGCTTAAAATTGTGTTTCATCATAAAATCATGTCATGCAATGAACGCGTATGTATAGAATATTTTTTAGATGGTCACTGTTTTCTTATAGCGGGCAATCCTGATTTAACAACGAAACACGTCATGCTTATGTTACGACTCTAGGTCTTAAAATTATGTAACAGAAAGAAAGAGAAACAAACAATGCAAATAAAATCAACAAGCAATTTTTCTCTAGACATATAAAGTGAAAATGCAAAAGACACTTACAATATTGTAAATTAAAATCCAAATAGTCCAATAATCTTTTGCCCTAATCACAAGTCCAAAATATAGAATGTTCCGAATAAATTCCAGTAGCCTTGAATGTCCTGATGTGCCAGTAGTCTTGCCTGTACTGATATACCTGAATGATGTAATCCCTAATATCTTTTTGAATGAATTCACAAAAATCCCAAGTCATGTATTAATCCAAAATGAGAATGAGCACTTTAGTAATTCCGATGAATATTTTTAATTAAATAATTCCTCTCTCTGAATTTGCTCTGATTTTCTCAACACAACTATAAATATCTGATTTTTAAACCAAATTCCTTAAAGACTGATAGTTAGCATAGGAATGAAATACTGCTTACCAAACGTCCTATATATAAACATAGGTCACCTGACAGAATTTTATAGAAAATCATTTGGCTTACCTGACAAATATCAGTAATTTTAGTGAGAAAACCAGTATAATTGTAAACAAAAGCAACCCTGACCTCTAATTCTAAGTAAACAACTTGTTTACATCCTATAACCAAGGACAAACTTAAATATGTAGGACAAAAGTTAAATATGTAAACATTATACATAACACTTAGTTGAATCATACACTGATTGGAACGTGTCATTCCACCCAGATTCAACAATAAATCGTATTGTGACCTAATAACAGATTTCATTCTTTATGTCGCTTAAATGGTATCCATTACGAATACTGTTCAAAGTGGTCAAGCTATATAAAATCAACACTCATACCACCTACCTGGCAACTTATGATATCATTTGTTGAACATTAAATTTTTGAGGAAATGCAGCTCCAACATTGTTGTATAGTCATGAAAGTTTGTGAATTGTACTAAAGCGAAATGACGTTTCAGTACTCGACTTTATCTTAAATGTTCTGATTCAAGAAGTAATTTGATCACTTCTTTGTATTTTTTCCTTTTGGTGAGAAGCGATTATTATATTTCTGTACAAGGGTTTTTTATTTTCCAACTTTTTCCACTCATTCCTGGCTCTTTTGAAATATAGTTCTCAATATCCCCTTTTTCAGGAACTATCTTAATTAGAATTAATTTATTGTGATGGTTTAGTATAGTACTTTGTTATTCCTCCCTCCAAGGTCATTTGATATCCATTTGGGGGTAGTTATTGACCTTCATCCTCTTTCCTGTGTTTTCTCCTGCTCCTTCCAACATCCTCTTTGTACCTGTCATCTTAAAATAAGTACTAATCATACTTATGGCAAAAGTGTGCAAATCAGCTCTTTATCATCACGCATTATGTTTAAAAATCAATGTTTAATAATTTTAGTGATAATTATGTTATCGAATATGTACACACAGAATTCTTACGAAACGTTGTATATTTGAGAAATCAAATCCAGCTATGTATGTTTTGTGGAGAGACCAGTAGGTTTTACTACGAGCATTTTTATCAAAATTAGTACTGATATATTTTGGGCTCAATATGTTAATGGAAAAAGGAGTAACAGTTAAAAATATTATATGGTGATATGTTACAGTCTGTTGCTGCCGATTATGCAGTTTTAAATAGCTTTCCTTTATCAAACAAATTTTGCGTGAATTAAGACTGAATATTTGATGGTTATCTTAGCAATTCCCACCTATTGGTAGGCTGACAGAGAAATATACACAAACTTGGCATTTTAGTGTTTTTGATTCCTCTAAAGTTGAGCTTATCGAATATTTGACAAATATTTTAAGTTCGAACCATTTTTAATATGTATGCCTCATATTAGATAATAATGTTAACAAGGTGGCAAAATTTGAATATATCTGAAAGAAAATGTGAATTATGTTCCTCACAAGATATAAGTGATGAATTTAGCTATCTTTTCAATGTCAATATTTTGCTAAATAAGAAAATAATATATAAGTAAGACGTATCTCAAAAGTTTTAGTACATACAAATTTAGTATTTAGCAAAATAATAAAAATCTTAACATACAGATAAGAAGAAGTAAATTTATGTAACTGATATTTAAATCATTTCGTACCGATATAAACTCACAACAGTTATGTATATCACCGTCTCATCGCAATTTGTCATGTATCTCCAAAATATTGATGAAAATATCCCCTTCTACCCTTTTTTTATCATGCATGCGGCACATGGAGTGTTAGCCGATGCGTATGTCCAGGTATTTTTTCCGGTTGCACTATCAATATATTCTTTATGCATCTATATGTAGCAGTATGAACGATGTCACAACGATCCTAAAGTTGTTTTACCTAAATTGTCAGATATATTCAACAACGAGCTTTCTTACAAACTGAATCATGTCATAATATTTCAAAATATATTTTGTTTTATTTTCTTTTTGATGGCTTTAACAGTACTTTTAACACCTTATCATGCAGTAGAAATGGGAGTTAAGTGCATTTTTCAATGACACACGGAGGCAGACAATCTGGGTGGCCTGGGTAGGTATCAAACCTGCGATTTTATAATATACGAATCCGACGCTTTACCAGCTGAGCTGAGACGTTTTAATATTCGTCCAATGACGATTGAATTCACTTGTATCCAGCCATAAACCTGCCTAATTTGTAATTAATATTATGAAAGGAATCCTGGAGACCAACGTATCTTTCTATAATCAAATATTATAAAGACGAGAATCTAAACCGATAAAGTGCTTTTCCAAGTCTCTATTTGTTTAGTAAACTATTTCTTGTTAGTATTTCAGTCCATAGCACGTGTTCAAATTATCGATGCAACTTTAACTGTTCCCTTGTTAAAATAAGTTGAAAGGTAAATTCAATGCTTTTTGTAAGGATATTTGCACAGATATTGCAATTGATCCTATTTGGTGAACTGTGCCGTCAGCTCGAACTGCTTTCAAACTTAAATGCAAATGCATTTTTGAATAAACCCAGGCCTTCATTTTTATCTATGGAGGAAAATGTGCTCAGTGTACTCATTCCACTTGTGAACATTTTATAAGTGAAATATTCTTAGATGGTGTCATAGTCTCCTTTCAAGCAAACTTACAATCTATATCGACACATTGAAGGGTGAAACAAATATATTATTTTGTTACTCAGTCCTTTAAATGTGTTTGCATCTGTTCTCAGAGTTTGAGAAGTCGTTTATGCTACACCGTTATATAAACAAATTACTGAATTGAGAATTTCCTGCGACTAGACTGCCGATCAAATACGTATTTGTTATTTCATGTATATTACCATATAAGTTTTGCAATCGTACCTCAGTATAACGGTACAATTGATCAAGGCGATTCGTCTTATATACGTTAACCAGATTTAGCATTTGTGATAAGAAAAAGAGGACTTTTCGATTAAGCTATAAACAAAACATTTCCTGTTATCATGGAAGATAAGATACATTTTTTAAAGAAAGGAAAGCTGACTTTTCAGTGTTGTAAAAATTATCTTTGATGTATTATTAGTGTATGATGAATTACTAATAGAGCCATAGTGATTAACAAGTTGAAGAACAAATATTTAAGTTGTGCTCGAATCTTTCAAAAACTTGTGATGTTTCTCTGGATTCCTTACAAAGAATAAAAACAAGTAAAGTAGAAAAAGAAAGAAAGAAGAAAATTAGGAAGAATGTTAATAATATTAAAAGTACAGACTAAACAGAGTAAAGAAAGAAAGAGAGAAAATAAGAAAGATAGAAAAAAAGAAAACAAAGAAAAGAAGTATTCGACACTATATCTTTGAGTCAGCAAGAATCATATAAATATTTTCCTTTACGTTATTACATGCTTGCCCATTTAAGATACATGCAAAAACAATGAATATAATTATGAAAACTGTTTTTTGTTTTATTTCGTGACTGGTACCATGTACAAGTTTTTACAAAAAGCTACTTTTTTCCAATTAGCTTAAGATCGACTTGTCAGATTTAACTCTAACGCTGTAAAGTGGAAGAAAGGAACGGTTACCATTTTTATTTACTTGATTACTATGTAGAGAATTCATTTTTAAGCTTCTTTACAACAATGATGATGATGATGATGGTGGCGGTGGTGGTGGTGGTGGTTGTGATGATGATGATGATGATGATGATAATTTATAGTAGCAGCAGTAGTAGTAGTAAACTTAATGGATGCTAATATTTAGACTGCATGCACAAATACCAAGTTACTGTTGTTACAGTATCTTAATGAAAACTCAATTCATAGCACATATACTTTCAAATAAACAACAACAATCTTTGATATAACAAACTACATTTCAAGCGAATATATTTTACGATGTATTTTTTTCGAAACACAAATAGCTGGTATGTAAATAAAAGAACAACTGTACAAGCAGAGCTGAGTGGCTAGAGTCTCTTGTCTATCGTAATTTTTCTGAACAATACCTGCATAAATCTTATCAATTTATCTGAAAAAGTGGTGTGTACTACATTTGCAAAACCGTGTATTCAGTTTTCATTTGTTCCAATCTGTCTAATTTGGCGAAAATGTGTAATGAACGGTGGGCTATTCATTAATAAACATAAAATCGATCTTCTCTCTCTGTGTTAAAATGAAAATATGTAATACATATTTGTCTATGCTTACATACCTGATCTGAATCCTGTTAGATCTTGATGTCATCATCAGTATATAGTTCGGTACCAAAGTGCGCGAGAAAGCAGCGGGACTAACAATGGGAATTTTACTGCGTAAACGGAGACTCAGTTTTCTGACTGATACACTCGACATTTTAAGTCTATTGGAACCTGTGTATTTTTGTGTATGGTATGATGTGAAAAACTACCGACCAAAAGGAGACATGCTCAGCTACGATTAGTTCAAGGTTTGTATAACTAAGTAACGTTGTGGCAATCCATTTTTGCCGCTATTACAAAACGGATACGTCCCCGTTTGGAGGTGTGTCCCCGGTATGTTGGTGAGTATTCTCACCGATGTTCCCGTTTCACACCTTTTACAAACGCACCCCCCCCCCACACACACACACAAATACACAGACACACTCACTCACAAACAGATACAGGAGGAATAATACACCTTGCATTATTTGATATATGGTATTTGTCCGTTTAAATCCTTACAACCATTTGCGCAGAGCTGAGGAAAATCAAGATTAACATACACTATATTAAATCAGTATGTTGGTATAAGGCAGTTCAAGTGATGCAATAAAAGTTGGGTTGACCGTGATATACAAAATTGCATGATTCAGGAAAAAGTTAAAACATTCGTTTCAAGGGTCGACAATGGATAGGTTCTTGGAATCTCTTTGAAATGAAAATAAGAATTAATCCACACCTACATGTCTAGTTCTGTCTGTTTTTATCCCTGTTATACATTTCTCAGTCCACCAATACACCAAATAATGTATGTATGTATCCATTTACTTCAATATGTGAAAAATGCATATAATAAACATAACAATATTGTATATAAAGCTGAAATTCCAATTTTGATACTAATGGATACAAATCTGCTCATAGAAAATCGTTCGCCCTGAGTTCATTAAATAATATAAAAAGATAATGGTTATTACCAGATGTTCCAGATGAAGATGGATGTTGCTCAAATTGAGTAGACATGTAGGAAGTCGTTGGCAACTGATTAACATCTATAGTCAGGGAAAATTGAAATGAAAGACAAGATAAGCAAAACTTGCTATTTGTTTAAAACTGCTTGAATGAATCTAACAGATGGTAACGTTTTTATGAATGTGTGCAATGCAACTGTGTTTAGAAAGATGTTCAGACATTATATTATTTGTCAAAAAAAGGTAAGTCTTTGCAACCAAAGAAAATGATTGGGGATTAAGTTTGTGTAATGTAAGTAAGTTAGTTTGTTAAAAACTAGGAAACAATACAGCTTGGTTTTAATAATGAGAGCTGCGGCAAATTAATATAAAACGCACATCTCAGCTATGGAATTTTTCGAAGTTTATCGTGATGTAAAATCTGGTTGATCTTTTTCGTTACATGAAAATTAAGCAATAATTGTGACACAAGTAATACTTCGTATACAGAGAAGTATTTTTGGCGTTTTAATATTGATGTAAGACATCGATGAGATAGAAAAGTCGTATACAATTTCAAAAACACACAGTGCTTTATATTGTATGGGTGCGTGCATTTGTAATCCATCGCAAATATATGCAGACAATATATGCTTACTGGTACCTTTCGTTACAGTTATGAAACCAGAAAAAATCAGTAAGATGGGAGGATGATGGTCTTAGGGGCAAAAATTAGGATACATTTGCAAACCTTTCTGTATTGATACATTTTGCTTACTGTCAAGGTCATAATCATTGCCAATCATTTGCACTTACAAATGTTAATCATCTGACGCAGAGCTATTTATTATATAGTAACAAAATGAAGATGTTGGTGATAGCCAGAGTGCTTTAATGGATATTGACATATATTTTATTAAGTCTAGAGTTAATTCCGATAAAATTTACAAAGAATGATATTTTCTCATATTCAAGTACGAAAAAATGACAAAATGGATTTTATTATATTACTTGTAGCATTATGTTGAGAGTAAAAGTTAATTGAAAGCCTTAACAATAACTTTTTTGTCTGCTTTTATTAAATTTAAAATGTATAATAAATAGTTCATAGACGTACTGATACAAATTGTGTGAGCTTATTGGTTTGAAGGGCCGATTTGCAAGATTATCGGCCACTGCCAAAACAATTCGACCTCAACAACCTTTTTCAGCTCGAATTCCATCATCGATACAAATTGATTCTATTTTTGCTCTGATAATCGTCTTATTTACTACCAAAAACATTCCAAAATATCGATTTGGAACATATGACAGATTTTCATTCAAACTAGATTGCATGTCCAATAGAATGCATGTATTCTTATTTCTACTTATTTAATACATGACAACTATATGGTTTGTACATAATACAAATAGAATCAGGTATGGTACCTATCAAAAACCGTATCATTCATTTATCATGTTTTATCAGGCGTATTTGGATTAAGTTACATATGAAAACATTATTGGATAAAGACTATCTTGTCCTACATAGTGGGGTAGAAATAAAGAGAAGGTTCATGTTGCTTATTGTGTATGAAATATAGTGTTCAGGATACAGGTTTATATAATTTCCCATCAGAACGGAACTGTTTGTTGTATTTTTACCCAACAAATGTGGTCATAGTGAATGTCGGCCTCAGGCAAAGGCTATCTTTGACGTGACAAGGTATGTTTCTTTACAAAGCTATATGAACTAATCATCAGTGGAACGGGTGATAACAGTGCTTCCGTGCAGAATATAATGAATTATGCACATATTGGTCAGATTTTATTGATATTGATGCTGTAGCTAAAATAGTAACAGAGGCCGTTACTTTTCACTTGAGATAAAACATGCTTTTCTATTTTTTTTCAAGTGATAGTCCCAGCGATCACAGCATCGTTGTTATTTGTATCGGGTTGGAAATAGTCACAAAACTTAAGTCCTCCTGGGCAAATGAAACGACGAAATTGATTTAAAAGGAAGCATAACTGAGCGTTTTCTTTGACTAAATTTTGTTATTATGAAAATATTTTCAAACAATAATTTTAGTTGTAGTTTGGTATCACTTAGATGAAACTAAACCGAACGTTTGAAGCAACTAACCATTCGGAGATCCTCTGATGCTTTATTATCGCTCATGCATTTTACCTCTTCAACACCTTGGCGCACAACACACGGTACATACATTTGATTTAAAAAAGTCAAAACTTAATAATTTTCATAAGCATGATTTTTTTAATAATTGCATCATTTTCCGTATTCATGAAGTTATATAGTAAAGAATAAAATTTTGCATGGACTTTAACTTTAATATAACATTTTGATAATTATAATGTTTTCGTTATATTTTCATCAAGTTAAATTGAGACTTTTGAACGTTTATGTACGGCATAAATGTTATTTTGATTTACCCATAGCACAATTCTGTCCTTGCCAAACGGTCGGGCAGCTACACAGATAAGAGCCTTCGGTATTGGTACAATTGCCTCCGTTTTCACACGGAATTTCCTGACATTCGTTGACATCTGTTTAAAGACAAGAATTAGATATGTTAGATTTTAAATCTGAAAGAATATATAAATGAAATTTATTTTATTGTCGGTAACAAATCTACTGTCAAGATATTAAGTGAAAATGCATAAAAGCATTTCGATATTGTTGCACATACCGTACCTAGAGAATCATATGTGCTCTCTTGTTTGAAAGACATAAGTCATATAGCATTTAATGATCCATTCTTTCTTTGACACATTTTAATATAAATGAAAACTGTCCTAGGTACTGACGTAGAACGATAAAGTGCATATTCTTATACAGATCCTATTAGCCTTTGTGTGCTTGCAAATTGCGCCATTTTTGCATAAGAGTCCAAAGTATTCATTAACGACTGTAATTAAACGAACTACATTCCCTCGCTGATTATTTATTTTGCCTTAAGGGTAATTATTCTCTCAAGCTCATTTGACAGGTATTTTAATAGAAACATGATCATAAATAGTGTGTTTCTTAAAATATATCACCTGAAGACAAGACATGAATAGTAATTAAGCATTTATATCATTTGTGTAACATGTTGATATTTAGCTCATCTTTTAAGAGAGAACAATTCGTAGCATCACATTTCAAAAATGCAAAAACTCAAACGCTTTTGGGAGAAACACAGCACGCTTTCAGGGTAAATATTCAACGTAACGCACCCGATAAAAGTAGCAAATGTTTCTATACAAATTACATGGGGAATAGGGGAATAATTCTTTCCTTGCAATCCGAGTTCACAGTTGCACGACTAAGTATTTTTGACGTTTGCAAAGTTGTCTGCATGGTCGCCAAGAAAACCCAAGCATTCATTGACGTATAAAATTCAAGATCTTTAAAAAGTTTGAGAGAAAGTTTTACTCTGCATTCCAGGGGAATGTCTCCACTTGCTCGATGCAAGAGCTTCGTACCATCATCATCATTGTTAGCAAACGAAATTGTTCACTCGCGAAAACATAATAGTTCCTTGAAATTAGAATATTATAGACGTAGTCATGGCCTTAAAGGAAGTTAAGATACCAAATGGAACAGTGGATTGTTTTAAAAAAAGTCAAATCAATTTGTAATTGTACCATTTAAACGGTATACGATTGTTTAAACAAATGGGTGCAAGAGATTTATTTCACTTTTTTCCATCTGTTAAAGTGTTTTGCTCATAACGGACACAGTAGTAGATGCGAAGACGAATGTTTATTTTTCTCTGTACAGTTCCATCAAGATTAAATAAGGATGTACATTTTATAAAACCTATTGAATCCCTCATAACATTCTTCTATCATAGATAAGATAATTATGCATAAAAGCTATATGGTCCATTCTTCCTTGAACATATGCTGGGTATTGATGAAAACTGTCTTAGTTATTACGGCAGAAAAGCAGTTTGCAAGGATCTATTCAGATAATGTCAGTCACTTATATGACTTTCAAAGTCATAAACATCAATGTTCTTGCACATATCACCATTTTCGTATTACAGCTAAATTATTCCTTAATGGCTGTAATTAGACGACTTACATTCTCTTGCTGAGATTTTACTTTGTCTTAAAAGGAATTATTCAGTCAAGACAATGATCACATGTACTTTTATAGAAACATGAGCACACATAATATATATCTTAATAAGATCAAACCTAAATATAAGTCAGAAAGCGTAATTAGATAGTTGTATCATTTGTGTAGCATGACAACTTTTACATCACATCTTACGAAAGGAGAAACAGTTTTATTATTTTTTCAATTAGATTTCAATATATTTTGGAAAGCTAAATGAGGAAGTCTCGAGGAACAATAGCACGTCTTTGGAAAGAACATCTTCATTTCATACTGAGTATAAATTTGCACAAATAAGGTAGCAGCAAGTCCTATATAGTTTACCTGTTGAACAGTTCTTTCCTTGCCAGCCGATTGGACAGTCGCATGAGTAAGTACCATTGGTATTTGTGCAGTTGCCACCATGTTCGCACGGAGAACTCAAACATTCATTGAAGTCTGAAATTTAATGCTTCATAAACTTACAATTTCAAACAAAAGCCTTAATCTGAATATAAGGAATATTTCAAGCAGAAGAATTTTATGAACACTTCCATTTTATACGATTAAAGGTTTAATCCCATCTTTATTTGCAGCAATCTTCATCATTACAAGATTCCGAACGCGTAGCACAGTAGTCGACGAAACCTTACTTTCCATTGATAACATAGTTTCGGCAGTGCACTTGTTTCTATGAAATTTATACAGAGAGAAGAATAACAATGAAAATGTTTGTAAGTTTATGCAATAACTGTTAACAATCTTCTGACAAATATATGACATAAATTCGTCAAAAATGCATCTGATACAACATTAGCTTTGAACTTATTGGAAGAAACATAGTTACGAGTTGTCATATCTGAAGATGTAAATGTTTTCCATTTATTTTAAAGTGAACATATGTGTTCTTGATAGACACTTAGGCTGCAGAAAGAGGAAGCAATTTGCTTGCTTGTCATATTTGTTCGATTTTCGAAAGGTAGGCTATTGCAACTGTTCATGTCAGTAAAATAATGCATGTCATCAAATTGTGTGGGTAAGTGTCTTTCAGAATGATCTTTCCAAAATGCTAGAAAAAGTTACAGTTAAAGAGTTTATAGCAGCCACATGATTCCTTAATAAATTATGCTAAACGATCCGTCACTCGTTCAACGATTTGTGTATACTAAAGACCTCATTAAATATGCTAAATGCATACTATTTAATCCACTGGTTTTAATTCTTTAAGAAGATAAGGTCCAAATAATAAATGAAATAAAAACTTTAAAACTCAACGCGCCTTAGAAAATGCAGATCCCTTTCATACTGGATATTTAATACAACTTGCCCAATAAAAGTAGCAAAAACGTCGATACAAGTCACATATTGCACTCCTTGCCACCCGATCGCACAGTCGCATATGTAAATTACATTGGTTTTGGCACGGGTTCATTTGAAGTACTCGTTGGAAGAAAGCCATAATGTATTCCAAGGGATTTTCTCCACTTACATGCTTCGTCTCATGAGTATTAGTTGCTATTAAAATATATTGTTTCACCCTCAAAAAAGATAAATTTAGATTAGAATGCTAACATTATAGACGTAGGGGACAGTAATCATTTTAATGGAACTTAAGATAGAAATAAGAACATGTCACATTTAAAAAAAAAACAGATACAGATTATCGGTAATTATACCTATACCATTTAAACAGCATACAATTATTTTACAGTCACGAAATGGTGTCAAGAGACTTCTTCTACGTGTAATCCATCTTCTAACATGTGTTACTTTTATCTAACACCCTAATAAGTGCGAAGATGAATTTATTAGACTGTGTACCGGTCAAAACTGAATAAGGACGCTTAGTTTATTAAGTCTATTCAATCCCTCAGAAACTTCTATCAGAAGTAAGGTAAATTCCGTCAAAAAGCTTCCTGATCCGTTTATCTTTTAACACATTTTGCGTATAGATGAACACTGCGTTAGTTATTGACTTAGAAAGGCACACTGTATGGTCCTGTTCAGCTATTGCCGGCCACTTGTTGTAAGGTCTTCAATGTCATCGATATCAGTGTGTTTGCACCTTTCACCAATTTTACATTAGGGTATAAATTATTCAGTAACGGCGGTAATTGAATAAGTTCCATTCTTTCGCTGATATATTTTTGGACCGAGAAAGAATTATTCTCTCAAACTGTTGTTGACAGGTACTTTAATAGAAAACTGGTCATTAATATTATAAACATAACACGACTTTAGCTGAATATAAATCTGAGATGGCCAGTAGGTATATAAATCAGATGTGTAGCATGACAATTGCTACATCTTCTCTTAAGACAGGAGAAATATTCTCATTATTTGGTCATTTTTCATTCCATTCCGTTCAATAAATTATAGAAAGTTTAAAGAGGATAACACAAAGAACAATATCACATCCCTGTAAAGTACATCTTTACGTGCTGAGTGTAAATTTGCACAAACAAGGTTCCAGCAAACTTCATAAAGTTTACCTGCTGAACAGTTTTTTCCTTGCCAACCGATTGGACAGTCGCATGAGTAAGTACCATTGGTATGTGTGCAGTTGCCACCATGTTCGCACGGATACTCAAACAATAATTGATGCATCTAATGTATTGCTTCATAAAGTTACACTTTCAAACATAACCTTCTCTTGATGTAAGGAATAATTTAACAACGTTGTGCAGACGATATTCATTAGTGCTTTCATTTTATATGATAAAAGAATTTATTCCATCCTTATTAGCAGGAATCTTCGTCAAGACAATATTTCGAACGCGTAGCACAGTAATCGACGAAACAGTACTTTTCGTTCATAACATACATTCTCAGAATGTTTGTAATCGTGCTGACAATATTAAAACTATGAAACAGTATCAGTTCTACAATTAGCAATCAGAGACGAAACCAGTTTAGTTTTCTTATTTATCTGTAAGACGTTTCTTTTATTAATTGAGGTGTATGTACTTATTTTTACAAAATCTGTACAAGAAAAAGAATACATATATTATCCAGGGTGATATAATTAGTTAATAGCTATGTTAGATTATGTCCCTGTAATTAAAACAAATATTACAACAAATATACGTGAAATTAGTAAAAGTCTAGAAGGTCAACATCTACTGCATACAAGAAAACATATATAACAGAATACAAATTATACAGGGTTAACATACTGTTTTCACAAAGATGTATCAATCAGGATTGATCATTAAAATATTTGTAGCACAATAATTTCTTAAAAGCTGAAACATTAGATGTTTGTTTAATATCATGGTGCAAAACTATTCCATTCACTGTACCGGCGTAAGCAAAAGATGTCTTAAAATACTCTGTCCGAACTTTTGGTATATATAAATCATTGTTTTCACTGGACCGTGTGCTAATGTTCCTTGCAAACTTAAAAACACTAAGATACAATGGCCCTAAAATTATTCATATTATCAAGAACAATAATTGTCAGCAATCTGCTTACACGTGCATGGTATAATTTCGTCAAAAATGTTTTTGATGCAATATTGTCTTTTGAACTCATTTAAATAAATATAGTTAACAGTTGACTTAGCTGAAGATATAAACGTATGGCTGGTATTTCCAAGCGAACAATTGGATTCTTGCAAGATACTTTGGCTGCAGGAAGAGTAAGCAATCTCCTTGCTTTCCATATTTGTGCGTTTTTCGAAAGGTAGGCCTTTACAAATGTTCATAATAATTAAATAATGCATGCCATATAATTGTCAATGTTAAAGTAAGTGTCTTTCAGAATTATTCTTACAAATATTCGCGAAAGTTACATTTATCAAAACTTTTACATCATCAGAATTTATACCAGCCACTTGTTCCCTTAATACTTTTTTACTAAACCATCCTTCACTCCATCAGTGATTTAAGAATACTAAAGACATCTACTAAATATGTTAAAGGCAAAGTATTTCATCCATTTTGTTAATTCTTTAAGTAGAAAAGGAAAATATGAAATAAAATAAAAATTAAAAAACTTAAACGCGTCTAAGGAAGTACGACACCCCTTCATATTGGATATTGAATACAACTTCCCCGATCAAAGTAACAAGAGCTTCGATACAAGTTACATGCTGGACAATTATTTCCTTGCCAGCCAATCAAACAGTCGCACTTGTACATATCATTGGTGGTTGTATGGTTACCTTTGTTTCGCACACATAACTTCATTATTCACTGTCGTCTAAAATTTGAGGAACATAAAATCAATGGCAGAAAAGCTTACTCAGTGTTTCAAGGAATTTTCTTCATTTACAGGCTTCGTTTCAAGAGTGTCATTTGCTATCAAGATATATTGATCCACCCGCGAAAACGATAATAATACCTTATAATTGCGATATTATATACAAAGGGATTGTACCCGCTCTACAGGACGTTAAGATCCCAAGAAGTACACATCAAATCAAAAACAAGACATACACATATTATAGGTACTCGTACGAATACCATTAAAACAGCATGCAGTTTGTTTTATAATTACGAAATGAGGGCAGATGACTTCTTCCACTTTTAATCCATATTCTAAAATGTTTAACTTATACCTTACCTCCTAGTAGGTGTGAAGATGAATTTATTTGACTGTATAGAAATGCATCAGAATTAAATCAGGATGTTCATTTTATAAAGCCTAGCAAATCAAACTGAACGTTCTTCAATAAGAGTTAAAGTAAATAATGTCAGAAAGGTTACGTGATCAGTTCCTCCTTTAACATATCTTGCGTATAGATGACAACTGTGTTAGTTATTGACGTAGAAATGGTAGAGTGTATTGTCCTATTGTCGGCCAGTTTAACGGTCATCACAATCATCGACATCAGTGTGTTTGCACTTTGCACTGTTTTTTGCATTAGAGACTAAAGTATATTCAGTAACGGATGTAATCGATTTAATTCCATTCTCTCGCTGAATTGTTTTCTTTTTTTGCGGGGGGGGGGGGGGAGGCTGAAAAAGAATTATTCTCTCAAGCCAATGTTGATAGCAACTTTTATAGAAACATGGTCATTAATGTTATATATCGTAACAATATTGTACCTGAATATAAGTCAGAGAGCGTCATTAAGTATTTGAATCATTGGTGTAGCATGACGACTAGTATATCTCCTCTTAAGAAAGGAAAAATCTTTTCATTATTCATTCGTTATTGATTCCATTCCATTTCAATGCTTTCTACAAACCTACATTTGAAGAGCAATAATAGAACCTCCTTGGAAAGAACATCTTCATTTCATACTGAGTATATATTTGCACATAAAAGGGTACCAGGAAGATCCATAAAGTTTACCTGTTGAACAGTTCTTCTCTTGCCAGCCGATTGGACAGTCGCATGAGTAAGAACCATTGGTATTTGTACAGTTGCCACCATGTTCGCACGGATAATTCAAACATTCATTAACGTCTGAAATGTAATGCTTTATAAAAGCAAACAAGTACTAGTCAAATTTAGGTTTCCTATATATCTTTAAGACATTTTTTCTAATAAGATGTAGTTTGGACAGTTCCATTATGTGTGCACTTCTTTGCATTAAATCTGTCCAGATAAGTGAATACCAGTGAACATTTCTGGAAGTGTATATAATAACTGTTTGCAATCTGCTGGCATAACTGTGGTACAAGTTCGTAAAAAATGCATAAGATTCAACATTTGTTTGGAACACATTTCAAGAAATATGCTTACAATTTGACTTACCTGAAGGTGTAAATATATGACATGTATTTTTTCAAATGAACAATTGGGTTCTTGCTAGTCACTTTTGTTGTAGAAAAGGTAAGCAGTCTCCTTGCATGCAATACAGGCTATTGCAATTGTTCATAACAATTAAATAATGCTTGCCTTATAATTGTCGATATTAAGGTAAGTGCCGTTCATATTTATCATTTCAAATATTATTTAAAGCTTAATTTTTCAACACATTCTGTATCGTCGGAATTTATACCAGCCACTTGTTCATTAATACTTTTTACTAAACGATCCTTTAATCCTTCAACGTTTTGTCTGTTACAAGATATTTGCTAAACATGATTATGGCAGAATATTTTATCATTTTGTATCAATTCGTTAAGTACAACAATATTAGGAATAAATGAAACAAAACCTTTAAAACTCAAACGCGCCTCAGTAAATTCGACACCCTTTCATACTGGATATTGAATACAACTTACGCGATAGAAGTACTAAAAGCTTCGATACAAGTTACATGTTGGACAATTATTTCCTTGCTAGCCGATCGGACAGTCGCATGAGCAAATTCCATTGGTGTTTGCACGGTTGCCCCAGTGTTTGCACTGAGAACGTTCTTTGACGTCTAAAATGTAACGTACTTAAAAACATTGGAAGGAAATCTTGCTATGTTTTAGAGGAATTTTTGCACTAACCTAATGAAGATTCTTCGTATCTGTATTATTAATTGCAACAAAATAAAAAATTGATTGACCCACAACAAGAAAGTAATTCCTTAGATTATCAATATTATTGACATAGAGGACAGTAATCGGCTTAAAAGAAATTAAGATATCAACAAAAATTATCCATATGTGAAAAGAATATCAGATTATTGGTAAGTCTACCTATGCCATTAAAACCGTATCAAATTGTTTTGCGATTTCGAAATAGGTGTTAGATGTAAATTCCAAATGATCGAAATAGAGACGGTTTCTTGTATGGCTGCCTTCCTATTTAAAGAGGCAAAACCATACCTTGGTAAGAGAGCCGTACTGAATTGCAGGCCCCTGTCAACGTATTTTTTTCCCACAAATTAGGTACCACATTTTTCTTATTATTTACGTCACGAAATCGTGGCGCTTTTTTGAGGTTAATATAGTTTGCAAAATAATTAATAGTCCGGAGTCGTAAAGGATGGTAGAGAATTTATATATTTTAGATTTAAAATATATGAGACATATTATTCATACATAATTTTAAAAATAGGAAAAGCTTTATATGACATTCAATAATAGGTACCAATGAGACGTTTCTTTGTAAATTAAAACACCAACATCAATGTGCATCTTTAATTAGTAATTAAAGGCTTGTTTCTTTGTAACTATGGCATGGTGGTCCTATGTACGTCCACAAAAACTGATACTTGCAAGAAGAAAAAAAAAGAAGAAAAGAAAAAAGGACAGCTACATTGTTTGCTAGTTTGAAATGGAACTTTAAATATATTATCGGTTATATCATGCAGAGAAAATTGAATGGATACGTGCCGTTCCCAAGGAGGCCTGGACAATCGAACTAGGCCAGCCAAGGCGGGTAGTGAACCCGTGACCCTTGGATTACGAGTTAGACGTTCTATCAACTGAGGTACCTCGATTCCCGAGGAAAGAAGAAAAAAGATAATTATTATTATAATCACCAGTATCGTCAATAATGTAATTACATTATCGATGACACTGTTATTTTTGCTTATATAATGCGTCCCATTATCTTGACCTGAACGAGTTTGAGACAATTGTGCATAGCATATGTAGCCATATATATGGCATGACATCAGACGTAACACATGCAGCCATATATATATATATATATATATATATATATATATATATATATATATATATATATATATGGCATTACATCAGACGTAACACATGTAGCCATACATATATGGCATTACATCAGACGTAACACATGTAGCCATACATATATGGCATGACATCAGACGTAACACATGTAGCCATATATATATGGCATGACATCAGACGTAACACATGTAGCCATATATATATGGCATGACATCAGACGTAACACATGTAGCCATATATATATGGCATTACATCAGACGTAACACATGTAGCCATATATTAATATATATATATATATATATATATATATATATATATATATATATATATATATATATATATATATCGCATTACATCAGTTGTAACACATGTAGCCATACATATATGGCATTACGTCAGACGTAACACATGTAGCCATATATATATATGGCATTACATCAGACGTAACACATGTAGCTATACATATATGGCATTACATCAGATGTAACACATGTAGCCATACATATATGGCATTACATCAGACGTAACACATGTAGCCATACATATATGGCATGACATCAGACGTAACACATGTAGCCATATATATATGGCATTACATCAGACGTAACACATGTAGCCATATATATATGGCATGACATCAGACGTAACACATGTAGCCATATATATACGGCAATACATCAGAAGTAACACATGTAGCCATACATATATGGCATTGCATCAGCCGTAACACATGTAGCCATACATATATGGAATGACATCAGACGTAACACATGTAGCCATATATATATTCCATGACATCAGACGTAACACATGTAGCCATATATATATGGCATTACATCAGACGTAACACATGTAGCCATATATTTATATATATATATATATATATATATATATATATATATATATATATATGACATTACATCAGACGTAACACATGTAGCCATACATATATGGCATTACATCAGACGTAACACATGTAGCCATACATATATGGCATTGCATCAGACGTAACACATGTAGCCATATATATATGGCATTACATCAGACGTAACACATGTAGCCATACATATATGGCATTACATCAGATGTAACACATGTAGCCATACATCTATGGCATGACATCAGACGTAACACATGTAGCCATACATATATGGAATGACATCAGACGTAACACATGTAATATATATATATATATATATATATATATATATATATATATATATATATATATATATATATGGCATTACATCAGACGTAACACATGTAGCCATACATATATGGCATGACATCAGACGTAACACATGTAGCCATATATATATGGCATTACATCAGACGTAACACATGTAGCCATATATATATTGCATGACAACTTACGTAACACATGTAGCCATATATATACGGCAATACATCAGAAGTAACACATGTAGCCATACATATATGGCATTGCATCAGCCGTAACACATGTAGCCATACATATATGGCATGACATCAGACGTAACACATGTAGCCATATATATATGGCATTACATCAGACGTAACACATGTAGCCATATATATATGGCATGACATCAGACGTAACACATGTAGCCATATATATACGGCAATACATCAGAAGTAACACATGTAGCCATACATATATGGCATTGCATCAGCCGTAACACATGTAGCCATACATATATGGAATGACATCAGACGTAACACATGTAGCCATATATATATTCCATGACATCAGACGTAACACATGTAGCCATATATATATGGCATGACATCAGACGTAACACATGTAGCCATATATATACGGCAATACATCAGAAGTAACACATGTAGCCATACATATATGGCATTGCATCAGCCGTAACACATGTAGCCATACATATATGGAATGACATCAGACGTAACACATGTAGCCATATATATATTCCATGACATCAGACGTAACACATGTAGCCATACATATATGGCATTACATCAGACATAACACATGTAGCCATACATATATGGCATTACATGATAGTTGTATCATTTGTGTAGCATGACAACTTTTACATCACATCTTACGAAAGGAGAAACAGTTTTATTATTTTTTCAATTAGATTTCAATATATTTTCGAAAGCTAAATGAGGAAGTCTCGAGGAACAATAGCACGTCTTTGGAAAGAACATCTTCATTTCATACTGAGTATAAATTTGCACAAATAAGGTAGCAGCAAGTCCTATATAGTTTACCTGTTGAACAGTTCTTTCCTTGCCAGCCGATTGGACAGTCGCATGAGTAAGTACCATTGGTATTTGTGCAGTTGCCATCATGTTCGCACGGAGAACTCAAACATTCATTGAAGTCTGAAATTTAATGCTTCATAAACTTACAATTTCAAACAAAAGCCTTAATCTGAATATAAGGAATATTTCAAGCAGAATAATTTTATGAACACTTCCATTTTATACGATTAAAGGTTTAATCCCATCTTTATTTGCAGCAATCTTCATCATTACAAGATTCCGAACGCGTAGCACAGTAGTCGACGAAACCTTACTTTCCATTGATAACATAGTTTCGGCAGTGCACTTGTTTCTATGAAATTTATACAGAGATAAGAATAACAATGAAAATGTTTGTAAGTTTATGCAATAACTGTTAACAATCTTCTGACAAATATATGACATAAATTCGTCAAAAATGCATCTGATACAACATTAGCTTTGAACTTATTGGAAGAAACATAGTTACGAGTTGTCATATCTGAAGATGTAAATGTTTTCCATTTATTTTAAAGTGAACATATGTGTTCTTGATAGACACTTAGGCTGCAGAAAGAGGAAGCAATTTGCTTGCTTGTCATATTTGTTCGATTTTCGAAAGGTAGGCTATTGCAACTGTTCATGTCAGTAAAATAATGCATGTCATCAAATTGTGTGGGTAAGTGTCTTTCAGAATGATCTTTCCAAAATGCTAGAAAAAGTTACAGTTAAAGAGTTTATAGCAGCCACATGATTCCTTAATAAATTATGCTAAACGATCCGTCACTCGTTCAACGATTTGTGTATACTAAAGACCTCATTAAATATGCTAAATGCATACTATTTAATCCACTGGTTTTAATTCTTTAAGAAGATAAGGTCCAAATAATAAATGAAATAAAAACTTTAAAACTCAACGCGCCTTAGAAAATGCAGATCCCTTTCATACTGGATATTTAATACAACTTGCCCAATAAAAGTAGCAAAAACGTCGATACAAGTCACATATTGCACTCCTTGCCACCCGATCGCACAGTCGCATATGTAAATTACATTGGTTTTGGCACGGGTTCATTTAAAGTACTCGTTGGAAGAAAGCCATAATGTATTCCAAGGGATTTTCTCCACTTACATGCTTCGTCTCATGAGTATTAGTTGCTATTAAAATATATTGTTTCACCCTCAAAAAAGATAAAACTAGATTAGAATGCTAACATTATAGACGTAGGGGACAGTAATCATTTTAATTGAACTTAAGATAGAAATAAGAACATGTCACATTTAAAAAAAAAAACAGATACAGATTATCGGTAATTATACCTATACCATTTAAACAGCATACAATTATTTTACAGTCACGAAATGGTGTCAAGAGACTTCTTCTACGTGTAATCCATCTTCTAACATGTGTTACTTTTATCTAACACCCTAATAAGTGCGAAGATGAATTTATTAGGCTGTGTACCGGTCAAAACTGAATAAGGACGCTTAGTTTATTAAGTCTATTCAATCCCTCAGAAACTTCTATCAGAAGTAAGGTAAATTCCGTCAAAAAGCTTCCTGATCCGTTTATCTTTTAACACATTTTGCGTATAGATGAACACTGCGTTAGTTATTGACTTAGAAAGGCACACTGTATGGTCCTGTTCAGCTATTGCCGGCCACTTGTTGTAAGGTCTTCAATGTCATCGATATCAGTGTGTTTGCACCTTTCACCAATTTTACATTAGGGTATAAATTATTCAGTAACGGCGGTAATTGAATAAGTTCCATTCTTTCGCTGATATATTTTTGGACCGAGAAAGAATTATTCTCTCAAACTGTTGTTGACAGGTACTTTAATAGAAAACTGGTCATTAATATTATAAACATAACACGACTTTAGCTGAATATAAATCTGAGATGGCCAGTAAGTATATAAATCAGATGTGTAGCATGACAACTGCTACATCTTCTCTTAAGACAGGAGAAATATTCTCATTATTTGGTCATTTTTCATTCCATTCCGTTCAATAAATTATAGAAAGTTTAAAGAGGATAACACAAAGAACAATATCACATCCCTGTAAAGTACATCTTTACGTGCTGAGTGTAAATTTGCACAAACAAGGTTCCAGCAAACTTCATAAAGTTTACATGCTGAACAGTTTTTTCCTTGCCAACCGATTGGACAGTCGCATGAGTAAGTACCATTGGTATGTGTGCAATTGCCACCATGTTCGCACGGATACTCAAACAATAATTGATGCATCTAATGTATTGCTTCATAAAGTTACACTTTCAAACATAACCTTCTCTTGATGTAAGGAATAATTTAACAACGTTGTGCAGACGATATTCATTAGTGCTTTCATTTTATATGATAAAAGAATTTATTCCATCCTTATTAGCAGGAATCTTCGTCAAGACAATATTTCGAACGCGTAGCACAGTAATCGACGAAACAGTACTTTTCGTTCATAACATACATTCTCAGAATGTTTGTAATCGTGCTGACAATATTAAAACTATGAAACAGTATCAGTTCTACAATTAGCAATCAGAGACGAAACCAGTTTAGTTTTCTTATTTATCTGTAAGACGTTTCTTTTATTAATTGGGGTGTATGTACTTATTTTTACAAAATCTGTACAAGAAAAAGAATACATATATTATCCAGGGTGATATAATTAGTTAATAGCTATTTTAGATTATGTCCCTGTAATTAAAACAAATATTACAACAAATATACGTGAAATTAGTAAAAGTCTAGAAGGTCAACATCTACTGCATACAAGAAAACATATATAACAGAATACAAATTATACAGGGTTAACATACTGTTTTCACAAAGATGTATCAATCAGGATTGATCATTAAAATATTTGTAGCACAATAATTTCTTAAAAGCTGAAACATTAGATGTTTGTTTAATATCATGGTGCAAAACTATTCCATTCACTGTACCGGCGTAAGCAAAAGATGTCTTAAAATACTCTGTCCGAACTTTTGGTATATATAAATCATTGTTTTCACTGGACCGTGTGCTAATGTTCCTTGCAAACTTAAAAACACTAAGATACAATGGCCCTAAAATTATTCATATTATCAAGAACAATAATTGTCAGCAATCTGCTTACACGTGCATGGTATAATTTCGTCAAAAATGTTTTTGATGCAATATTGTCTTTTGAACTCATTTAAATAAATATAGTTAACAGTTGACTTAGCTGAAGATATAAACGTATGGCTGGTATTTCCAAGCGAACAATTGGATTCTTGCAAGATACTTTGGCTGCAGGAAGAGTAAGCAATCTCCTTGCTTTCCATATTTGTACGTTTTTCGAAAGGTAGGCCTTTACAAATGTTCATAATAATTAAATAATGCATGCCATATAATTGTCAATGTTAAAGTAAGTGTCTTTCAGATTTATTCTTACAAATATTCGCGAAAGTTACATTTATCAAAACTTTTACATCATCAGAATTTATACCAGCCACTTGTTCCCTTAATACTTTTTTACTAAACCATCCTTCACTCCTTCATTGATTTAAGAATACTAAAGACATCTACTAAATATGTTAAAGGCAAAGTATTTCATCCATTTTGTTAATTCTTTAAGTAGAAAAGGAAAATATGAAATAAAATAAAAATTAAAAAACTTAAACGCGTCTAAGGAAGTACGACACCCCTTCATATTGGATATTGAATACAACTTCCCCGATCAAAGTAACAAGAGCTTCGATACAAGTTACATGCTGGACAATTATTTCCTTGCCAGCCAATCAAACAGTCGCACTTGTACATATCATTGGTGGAAGTATGGTTACATTTGTTTCGCACACATAACTTCATTATTCACTGTCGTCTAAAATTTGAGGAACATAAAATCAATGGCAGAAAAGCTTACTCAGTGTTTCAAGGAATTTTCTTCATTTACAGGCTTCGTTTCAAGAGTGTCATTTGCTATCAAGATATATTGATCCACCCGCGAAAACGATAATAATACCTTACAATTGCGATATTATATACAAAGGGATTGTACCCGCTCTACAGGACGTTAAGATCCCAAGAAGTACACATCAAATCAAAAACAAGACATACACATATTATAGGTACTCGTACGAATACCATTAAAACAGCATGCAGTTTGTTTTATAATTACGAAATGAGGGCAGATGACTTCTTCCACTTTTAATCCATATTCTAAAATGTTTAACTTATACCTTACCTCCTAGTAGGTGTGAAGATGAATTTATTTGACTGTATAGAAATGCATCAGAATTAAATCAGGATGTTCATTTTATAAAGCCTAGCAAATCAAACTGAACGTTCTTCAATAAGAGTTAAAGTAAATAATGTCAGAAAGGTTACGTGATCAGTTCCTCCTTTAACATATCTTGCGTATAGATGACAACTGTGTTAGTTATTGACGTAGAAATGGTAGAGTGTATTGTCCTATTGTCGGCCAGTTTAACGGTCATCACAATCATCGACATCAGTGTGTTTGCACTTTGCACTGTTTTTTGCATTAGAGACTAAAGTATATTCAGTAACGGCTGTAATCGATTTAATTCCATTCTCTCGCTGAATTGTTTTCTTTTTTTTGGGGGGGGGGGGGGCTGAAAAAGAATTATTCTCTCAAGCCAATGTTGACAGCAACGTTTATAGAAACATGGTCATTAATGTTATATATCGTAACAATATTGTACCTGAATATAAGTCAGAGAGCGTCATTAAGTATTTGAATCATTGATGTAGCATGACGACTAGTATATCTCCTCTTAAGAAAGGAAAAATCTTTTCATTATTCATTCGTTATTGATTCCATTCCATTTCAATGCTTTCTACAAACCTACATTTGAAGAGCAATAATAGAACATCCTTGGAAAGAACATCTTCATTTCATACTGAGTATAAATTTGCACATAAAAGGGTACCAGGAAGATCCATAAAGTTTACCTGTTGAACAGTTCTTCCCTTGCCAGCCGATTGGACAGTCGCATGAGTAAGAACCATTGGTATTTGTACAGTTGCCACCATGTTCGCACGGATAATTCAAACATTCATTAACGTCTGAAATGTAATGCTTTATAAAAGCAAACAAGTACTAGTCAAATTTAGGTTTCCTATATATCTTTAAGACATTTTTTCTAATAAGATGTAGTTTGGACAGTTCCATTATGTGTGCACTTCTTTGTGTTAAATCTGTCCAGATAAGTGAATACCAGTGAACATTTCTGGAAGTGTATATAATAACTGTTTGCAATCTGCTGGCATAACTGTGGTACAAGTTCGTAAAAAATGCATAAGATTCAACATTTGTTTGGAACACATTTCAAGAAATATGCTTACAATTTGACTTACCTGAAGGTGTAAATATATGACATGTATTTTTTCAAATGAACAATTGGGTTCTTGCTAGTCACTTTTGTTGTAGAAAAGGTAAGCAGTCTCCTTGCATGCAATACAGGCTATTGCAATTGTTCATAACAATTAAATAATGCTTGCCTTATAATTGTCGATATTAAGGTAAGTGCCGTTCATATTTATCTTTCCAAATATTATTTAAAGCTTAATTTTTCAACACATTCTGTATCGTCGGAATTTATACCAGCCACTTGTTCATTAATACTTTTTACTAAACGATCCTTTAATCCTTCAACGTTTTGTCTGTTACAAGATATTTGCTAAACATGATTATGGCAGAATATTTTATCATTTTGTATCAATTCGTTAAGTACAACAATATTAGGAATAAATGAAACAAAACCTTTAAAACTCAAACGCGCCTCAGTAAATTCGACACCCTTTCATACTGGATATTGAATACAACTTACGCGATAGAAGTACTAAAAGCTTCGATACAAGTTACATGTTGGATAATTATTTCCTTGCTAGCCGATCGGACAGTCGCATGAGCAAATTCCATTGGTGTTTGCACGGTTGCCCCAGTGTTTGCACTGAGAACGTTCTTTGACGTCTAAAATGTAACGTACTTAAAAACATTGGAAGGAAATCTTGCTATGTTTTAGAGGAATTTTTGCACTAACCTAATGAAGATTCTTCGTATCTGTATTATTAATTGCAACAAAAAAAAAATTGATTGACCCACAACAAGAAAGTAATTCCTTAGATTATCAATATTATTGACATAGAGGACAGTAATCGGCTTAAAAGAAATTAAGATATCAACAAAAATTATCCATATGTGAAAAGAATATCAGATTATTGGTAAGTCTACCTATGCCATTAAAACCGCATCAAATTGTTTTACGATTTCGAAATAGGTGCTAGATGTAATTTCCAAATGATCGAAATAGAGACGGTTTCTTGTATGGCTGCCTTCCTATTTAAAGAGGCAAAACCATACCTTGGTAAGAGAGCCGTACTGAATTGCAGGCCCCTGTCAACGTATTTTTTTCCCACAAATTAGGTACCACATTTTTCTTATTATTTACGTCACGAAATCCTGACGCTTTTTTGAGGTTAATATAGTTTGCAAAATAATTAATAGTCCGGAGTCGTAAAGGATGGTAGAGAATTTATATATTTTAGATTTAAAATATATGAGACATATTATTCATACATAATTTTAAAAATAGGAAAAGCTTTATATGACATTCAATAATAGGTACCAATGAGACGTTTCTTTGTAAATTAAAACACCAACATCAATGTGCATCTTTAATTAGTAATTAAAGGCTTGTTTCTTTGTAACTATGGCATGGTGGTCCTATGTACGTCCACAAAAACTGATACTTGCAAGAAGAAAAAAAAAGAAGAAAAGAAAAAAGGACAGCTACATTGTTTGCTAGTTTGAAATGGAACTTTAAATATATTATCGGTTATATCATGCAGAGAAAATTGAATGGATACGTGCCGTTCCCAAGGAGGCCTGGACAATCGAACTAGGCCAGCCAAGGCGGGTAGTGAACCCGTGACCCTTGGATTACGAGTTAGACGTTCTATCAACTGAGGTACCTCGACTCCCGAGGAAAGAAGAAAAAAGATAATTATTATTATAATGTAATTACAATATCGACGACACTGTTATTTTTGCTTATATAATGCGTCCCATTATCTTGACTAGAACGAGTTTGAGACAATTGTGCATAGCATATGTAGCCATATATATGGCATTACATCAGACGTAACACATGCAGCCATATATATATATATACATATATATATATATATATATATATATATATATATATATATATATGGAATTACATCAGACGTAACACATGTAGCCATATATAGATATATATATATATATATATATATATATATATATATATATATATATATATATATATGGCATTACATCAGACGTAACAGATGTAGCCATATATATATATATGGCATTACATCAGACGTAACACATGTAGCCATACATATATGGCATGACATCAGACGTAACACATGTAGCCATACATATATGGCATTACATCAGACGTAACACATGTAGCCATATATATATGGCATTACATCAGAAGTAACACATGTAGCCATACATATATGGCATTACATCAGACGTAACACATGTAGCCATACATATATGGCATTACATCAGACGTAACACATGTAGCCATACATATATGGCATTAGATCAGACGTAACACATGTAGCCATACATATATGGCATGACATCAGACGTAACACATGTAGCCATATATATATGGCATTACATCAGACGTAACACATGTAACCATATATATATATGGCATTACATCACACATAACACATAAATATTATCGGTACGAATGATATATGAATCATTGCAACCAATCTGAAATTATCTTCCTGCCACTATCTCTGCCAATTAGCGAATTCTGAGCCAATAGAATACGACGGAGTAGAGTCTGCTTTTAGTTCTAACTTAATTCTAAATTACAGAAAAATATTTTTAAAAAGTAAAAAAATGTTGATACCGGAGAACATGACTAAAAGACATTTTTGTCAAAACACTTCATTGCAGAAACCATTTAACCAGTCTTTTTACTGCTTAACAGTGCTAATGATCATGGTCCCAAAAACATTTTCAGTGCTAATGATCATGGTCCCAAAAACATTTTCAAATTTGCGTTAAAACTCAGCTTCAAACACGTGCATTATTGTTTATTTCATTGTGGATATTGTTGTGATGTTGAATGTTGCACGGACGTTCTGTCAAAAAGGATTGAAGCTCTACTGTTAAGTTGTCGGCTGTATCTTTTTGCATAACATTGGAAACCTCAAATTCTAGGGTTTACCATAGAAATGACTATCTTTTGATATTCAATCCATTTTTAACTTCCACGAAATATATACTGTAAAAAGTTAAAATGAAGATCGTTGTTTCTTTTCGTGAAAGCAATCACACATATCTTCTATAACACTTCCCAGCATGTAGATAATACACCCATAATCCGAATACCCACGCTAAGTTACTTTCACATTATCATGTGCTAATCTTACTGTACTGATTAGAATATCTTTCTTGTTGTTTGAATTATATTTCCTCTGCAGTTAACGTATAAGTTCTAACTTTATTTTAATGCTTTTTAATGACACCAGGTATATATTATCTCAGGATTTGAATAGAGCGTCGAATACGAAATCTATATTAAGGAATATGTTCATCACAAGCTAAGATTAAATAGAATGAAAGACACGACAAGTCTAAGTACACTATGGATATGTGTTGAATTTTATCAAATATAGCAAACTTAATTTTTCATTAGTCATGCTTCATCTAGCAGAAGCATTATTATGTTTCCAGTGTATTTGCCATCATTAAATATGACTAATTGTACAAAGGTTGGAAAACAAATGAAATAGTTTTTTTGTACCTATTAAGCAGCTCTTTCCTTGCCAACCTGTCAGGCAATCGCATAAGGTAGTATTCATAAGGTTTCCATCATATCCGCATTGCAAACCTCCGCATTCTGAAATTGAGACGGTACTTAAAAATTATCAAAAAACCTTTTAGAATGCTTTGTTTCGTATATACATTTATAGTTGAAACCTTAGTGCATATATACGTTATGAAATTCTAGTAAGTATTAATCAGGAAGGAAGATGTAACAAAGTAAAACTTTAGTAGTAAAATATATCTACTACAGCCATAGGGATGGATATTTTCGGAAATCGTTCTATGGTTTTCGCCTTTATAATCATCTCAAATAAATTGTTCATTGTAAAATCGAATCATAAGCATATTATGAATCCAAAACATATTACATTTCATGCATATTTGAGAACATAATACTAGGATATGTCTTTCTCAAAATGTTGTAAAAACTCTACCAATTTAAGATACAATTTTTAATTGTATAATGTGACGTTCGTCAGACCCAACTTTGTCTGGCGGCTAAACTAAAACAAACACCATTTATGTATTTATAATTTGTCATTGCCTTCGATGAACTCTAAACTTCAAGCATTTATATATATATATATATATATATATATATATATATATATATATATATATATATATATACGAATAAATAATATTATCATGCAGGTTATATAATTTTAATTCGTATTATACGGAGATTCGAACCCAGATCCGCCGGTTACGGCACCAATCACCGTGCCTGTAAGTACCAACCCCTATACAATCTCGACCATGCACACATCACCAACAAATGATGCTACAAGGTCGATGGCATAGACATTCGTGCACACCAGATATTCCAGCATGTCGACCAAGTAATATACATATATATATATATATATATATATATATATATATATATATATATATATATATATATATATATATATATATATATATATCTGTGTCAGGTCAGGCACAGCCTGCTGCCGTAAGTAACAGTAGGCGGTACTACCTTTCACTGTTGATCTGAAGTGGACGGCAACACCACCTGGCTGCCTCTGCGGAGTCTATTCTGGTGGATCAGGCGGCCAAAACAGATATGCTCATCCCGTGCCACTGGATTTAGACAGGACTGTACGAGAGAGTGAGAGCGACACTGCGCAACTTTTCCTCACTTAATTCCAAATCACGTGCGAGTCATGACATTATTGCCCTCCCGCCACCAGATATCTTCAAGTCCTTTTGCGATGGGCGATCCGCAAAGCAGCACGTGTGGATACACTAGGAGCTGTAGCTTCAGACCGGCACACAGGCTGCTAAGGGCATAGGGTCGCTTTTCATTGGACCGAAGCAGCAGTGGAACTCGGCAGACCCCTAGGTGACTGAGCAGCCCTTTTTAGGATCACACTGCCCACCTCCGTAGCATGTGAAAGGGGCTAGAAAAGGAGCCCAAAACATTGCCTGCGTCACCTCAACACTGATCAGTCCACCCCGGCTGACGGGGTTTCCACCTTAGCAGTCAAAAACCTAACAATAAGACAAAGGTGACACAACTCACCATTGGTGCTTGAAATATACGCACACTAATGGACAGTGACAGTACATCAGCAGACATACCAGAGAGAAGAACAGATCTAGTTGGCAGAGAACTAGCGAGATTCAACATTCAGATAGCAGCCCTGAGTGAAACTCGCCTAGCTGAGGAAGGACAACTCACTGAAATAGGAGTACACCTTATTCTGGAGTGGCCGTAGAAAGGAGCTGGTGTTGGGTTTGCCATCAAATCACACCTAGTTTGCAAGCTCACAAATCTCCCAAAGGGCTTGAATGACAGGCTAATGAAATGAGACTCCCACTGTGTAGAAAAAGACATGCAACTATCATAAGCACCCACCATGACCAACCCAGATGCAATCAAAGAAAAATTTTATGACGACCTGGAGTCTCTTATTGCCGAACTACCAAAGGCAGACAATCTCACCATCCTTGGTGACTTCAGTGCTAGAGTTGCAGATCACCAGACATGGCCAGGTGTCATTGGCAAACAATGGATCTAGCCAATGCAACAATAACAGACTCGTCCGACTGAGAAAATGCGCTGAACGTGACCTCCTAATCACAAGCAAAGTATTCCGCATACCAAACGGCAACAAGACGTCTTGGATGTATTTACGCTCCAAGCACTGGTATCTTACTGACTACGTCGCCGTCAGGAGAAGAAACAGTCAGGATGTCCAAGTGACGAAGGACATGAGAAGTGCAGAACGCTGGACTAACCACAAACTCATAGTCTCCAAGCTCATTATCTGGATTCAGCCTAGCATAAGACCACAAGCCAAAAGAGTGCCCAAAAGCTTAATATCGCCAAATTGAAACAGGATAATGTGAAAAAGGTGTTTGTCGAAAAACTGTGCGGCCAACTGGATACAATACAAACTCCGAGACAGTCGAGGAAAACTGGTCAACCTTCAGAGACTCTGTGAACTTAACTGCATCTAAAGCCCTCGTCCCACCACACGTAAACATCACGATTGGATTGATGAGAACGATGCTGACATACATATAATTCTGAATGAGAAACATCGGCTGAAGAAGGCCTATTTAGAAGACAGCGCTTCATCATCAAAGGAGGCAGCCTCCAGCAACATCAAGAGTAATGTTCAATGCAAAGTCAGAGAGTTGCAAAACTTATGGCGGAGCAATAAGGCAGATGAGATTCAGACCTACGCAGACAGGAATGACATGAAGAACTTCTATGATGCTTTGAAGACAATCTATGGGCCACAGTCATCAGTAACATATCCAATACTAAGTGCTGACAGCGCCACGCTGCTCACTGACAAAGAAAAGATACTTCAAAGATGGGCAGCACACTTCAACAACATCCTCAATGAGCAGTCATCTATCAGCGAGGAGGCAATTGATCGACTAATCTAAGAGGAAACCAACATATCACTTGCTGATCCTCCAGCGCTGACTCAAACTGTGAAACCAATAGACCTGCTGTCAAATGGCAAAGAACCTGGAGCAGATGCTATACCAACAGAAGTCTACAAAACCGGAGGCTCGCATATGGCAAAGAAACTGACTGAACTCTTCCAGTCAATATGGATTCGTGGAACTATCCCCAGGAGTACAAGGATGCATCCATCGTCCACTTGTATAATTGGAAAGGCAACAGACAATCCTTAGACAACCATCAAAGCATCTCCTTGCTGTCAATAGCTGGCAACATCCTTGCCAGAATTCTGCTGAATCGTCTTGAGCAACACATCTATCAAGCGCTCCTGCCAGAGAGTCAGTGTGGCTTCAGAAAAACACGAGGGACCACAGTCATGGTGTTTGCAGCTCGACAACTCCAGGAGAAATGCCAGGAACAGAACTATATCCTGTATACGACATTCATCGACCTGACGAAAGCCATTGACACAGTCAGCCATGGAGGCCTCATTGGACGATCATTGCTAAATTTGGTTGCCCAGAGAAATTCAACCTGATGGTTCGGCAATTTCATGATGGAATGCTCGCTCGTGTTGTGGATAACGGTGAGTCATCTGAACCATTCACACACACCAGTGGAGTCAAGCAAAAGTATGTGTGTTGACCCAAACCCTCTTCAGTATGATGTTCTCTGCCATGCTTACTGATGCTTCCGTGATTCTGACACTGGGATTGACATCAGATACCGGGCAGACCACGTCACCCGGATGCCGGAAGAGCGATTACCAAAGAAAAGATCTTCTACGTCGAGCTGAATGAGGGAAGCTATCTTAGTGTGGTCAAAATAAACGTACCAAAGGTTCTGTCAAGTCATCCTTGAAACACTTCAACATTTCCCTGATTCTTGGTAAGATCTCACACAGGATCGCTCCACCTGGCTAAGTCTCATCGATACTGGAGCTACAGACTTTGAACGGAAGAGAACAGCAGAGGCAGTGCAAAAGCGTGCGCAGCGTAAATCTCAGAACTGCTGCACGTCCTCTGTTGATGAAGCAAACCCAAGCAGCATCTCCTGCCAAGTGAGTCACAGAGAGTTCAGAGCACACATTGGCCTGATCAGCCACTCACGTACTCACAGAAACCAAACCAGTTAGTGATGTCATGGTCATCTTTCAACTCCAAGGACTATATATATATATATATATATATATATATATATATATATATATATATATATATATATATATATATAATCTCAAATTACCTTTTATTGAATAGCAAGGAAATTATTAGCAAATATATTAAAATTGTTATATTACAATAATTAAATTATCTAAAGTGCCAATCTCATACAAAATATAGCGATGTATTATTTGTAATGAGGACTGCTATGCTTTGGATTTCGAAGTGGATATTGAGGGTACATGGCAAATAGAAAAAGTCATCCTCATTACAATGAGTGATCGCTAATTTTGCTTCTGCATTAAATTATAAAAAAAACATCATAAATATTTCTCACCAGTACCGGTTTTCTTAAAACCTAATTGATGTGCGTACGACGCGTATTCACCAGCTCCATACACGACTGCCCCAAACGTAACATTGGACAATGTATGCCGAAGGCGATGTCGGCCAGGACTGGACATCTTGTACACTAGGACAGAGAAATTCGAGGATCTGTCGGGTCCGATAACGTTGAAACTATGATACGGGTTCACATTTTCTCCATCCAGAAGAATCCCTAGTTGGTGCTGAGACTCTATTGTCACTGCCAAGTAATGTTCAGTGAAGTTATTTACCTGCGAATTGCTATTGACCAGGCTGAATAAGTAATCTGTGGAAAAATGTGAAAGTGATTGTAAGACTATCATAGAAGGGTCTCCATTTGTAATATATGCACCCCCAGGCTTAATCTCAGCTATTTCAAGCAGAAGTATGGGTTTCGATGACTTGATATATACTGGTTCTAATGTCTCATAATCTACGTATTCTCCTGCATTGAGTATAGTCAGTCTTCGCCCTTGGACACACACTTCAGTGTTTTCATATACAGACACTGCTCTGATGATGGTGATGTATGTGACCGCACTTGAATAAAAGGGTAGAGCAATGAAGTTGGTGCCAAGAGAATCTACTGGAGGTATTTGCTCTTCAATGTGATCAGCTATTAAGCCGTACTTTCCGGCGTTGATTCGATTACCAGATAAAATTGCAATGGGTCTGCTGCTTCGAATCTCTGTACCTGTCAAATCGTCAGTGGACTGTAAAAAAAATGTCTCGTACTCGGACAATTGTAGGGTATATAAGTCCCCGACACGATACACTTGTCCATCGATTGATACATTTCCTCGCAGCGTTATATTGACACTTGTTTCGTTGTCACTAGCAATAATGAGAATTTCACTTTTATCCAGGCCATTCTTGCTAACTGAGTACATACCAGCTATATACCGGGTGCCTAGTTCAGGTAATGGTAGAATCATGGAGCTATCTGGTGCACGGGAACAGTCTGACACGAAGTACAAAGAAATATCCGCGTCTGCTCTGACAAATATTCCTTTGGCTCTTTTACCTACTTCGACGTTGACCAATTCTCTTTTAATGAACACTGTCAAAAATCCCTCTATGGTTTGGTAAGTAGCGTTCATGCCAATAAAGGGGGCATTAACTGTAACATTTGCTAGTTGATCTGATATAACCAGCAGAAACATTCCATATGTTTTGCAGTAGCTGTCCATCACACCTACCAAGAAAGCTCTTCCTTTATTGCCTAGAAAATATAATAAAGATGACAAATCAGTAAAAGTTTATAAACCATTCATGATATTTTCGGATAGATTAAGACTGGTCTTACCTTTTAAAAATATGGTAAATTGATGCGTATGGGCATAAAAGATGCAAGAAATGTCAGAACATGATACAAACAAATGATTTCTCCAGCACAGTAACGGGCAGAAAACTCAGTATTCATAGCAGGACCAAAACATGAAAAAGACGAAACGTGTTTTTCTTAAAAACATGCAAAACTTTTAAATCCAGTATCTTGGGGGAAACCAAAGAAGTGAACAGAAGGATGACTTTACATAGATTTGATTGGGAAACCAAGAAAAAATTGTAGAAGCCAGATTGAAGAACACTTTTATTTCCCTGGTCACCATTTCAATAATATTATCCTGATGGGATAGCCCACTCTCGAAATTCAAACCTCAAAACCAGAAGAGCAAAGGAAACTTATTGGATTCGCCGCCTCAGAACTCTTAGATCATGCTTCTTAAATCAAGAAGAATAGAAACTCCGTTTCCATCTTCATGTTTACATTTGTTTGATAGGGTTTTCCTTCCTAGGGCTTTTGTGCAATTCTTGGTTTTTGCATGTTTAGAACTTTACTTTAAGTAGTCACTACATAGCCATTACCTGGCTGATGTGACATACATATCATATAATTCCTACCATAGGAAGCACGTTAGCAACCGATTTCCCTCTTTATGTTTACATTTGTTTGGAAGACTTACCTTTAAAAAGTTTATATGCGCAATATTTGATTTTTACATGTTTGAAACTTTACTATTAATTGGCACCATATAGTTAGTATTGTGCTGAGGTGTCGTTAAACGCTAATGCACACACACACACACATATTATCTCATTCTTAATTTTGGAAGCATGCTATCTTTTTTCTTTGGAATATAATTGTTCAACAGATGGTAATTTTGGGTAGCCATACATCGGCATCATTGCTGCAGCCGGTTACTTTTTCTTTATTTCAGTCAATTCTTGCCAAACTGCAATATTTTATTTGCAAATTTGTTTATCTAACTTACCGCAAGATGTTTTACCATGTTTGTTTCCTGTATAAGTTTTCCTTGACAAAAACAATCTCTGAAAGATCCGGTACATTTGAAAAGGATTGTTATTTGCTATATAATTTGTAATACATACATACACACACATATATATAATCGGTTAGTGAAGTACGGATGTAATTATCAGAGACATGACACAACTAAGTCCATAGCAAGGTCTAAGTCCATAGCAAGGTCTGAGTCGTTATTTACCGTTCCTTATTAGCTTTGCCAACATTGATTTCTCGTGCGTACAGAATCACATTTACTCGATTAATGAATTTGGAAAAACACAGATAGCAACCTATATTCTGTATTGCTAACAAACATTTTCATAAATATTTTGACCTTAAACCCTTTTTGGCGACCAATCATTTATATAAGCTAAAATCATATATAACAGGTAAGATGGAATCAAACATTGGTGCTGATCATATCCAATTAAAGCAGTACCTCCATTATGAACTATGCTATCTAAACTGGTTGTCTTCCATACCAATGGAAATCTTCTAAAGTTACACATATCCTCATAACAATGGCTAAGAGACGAGAAATTAAATTATATGCCAATTTATGTTCTTACCATTCTATCAGACTATTCAAATCACATGTATATACCCACTTTTATTCCTTTTATCAACGCATACATTTTTATTTTTTAAAACAAAACGTCATTAAAAAGTCAATCAAATCAGGTTTTATAAAATTCCCCGCATGTGAAAGGGCTTCACAAACATTGCTAATTATTGGTAGTGGGAAATATATAGAGGCCAACCTATAGGTGTATTACTGTGAGATTTTAGAAAGGCGTTTGACCTGGTTCATAACAATAAACAATATTATAGTGCAGAAATTAGGAAGTTAAGGATATCCAAATTTAACATTTCTTTAAACTCATATTTAGACAGCAGCTCTCAAGCCATGTATTTTAACGGATTTTTAAGTCGTCAATCACATGTTACTGTAGAAGTTCCTTAAAGGGTAAATGTTTGGACGACTTTTTCTTTTTACTGTTTATCAATTACCTCCCCTTGGTTTTGCCTATACTGAGATGATTATGTTTGCAGACGACACAGCTGCTCAACTTGATTTATAAACAATGCTATTTGTATAAATTCTGACGCAAAAAAGGTTTTACTAATTGGCACTATTCAAAAGAAAAGGAAGAAGCAAAATGATCTTTCAGTATACTGGCACATGACACGTGTCTATGTGTCTCTCATACAAAACTTTTTAGGGATCACAGTTTACGACATTCTAGCAACATATTCTTGAAGACATTTCATTTGAAAAATGTTAAGCATTTTAACGCCAAAATCAAGTAATACTTTTTATAAATGTTTCATATTACATCATTTTGATTATTGTTCTAACATTTGAGTACATTCTTCACGTTATATTTTAAAATATATTGAACATATTAAAAAGTAGTCAACATCCAATGAAACTTTACTTGAAAAACTCAGATGGTTACCTTTCAAAAATAGAGTAAGGTACATTAAATCTGTCCTCATGTACAAAAATTAAAAACAACCTGGCACCAGATTGTCTGGGTGTTTTTACCCCAGTCTGCGAACTTCATAGTCGAATCACACGTGCTTCTGCTAGAGCTCAGCTAAGTACCCCAAAACATAGGACTAAAATTTTAAAAGGAACTTTACATACAGTTGTGTTATAATATGGAGTATATTCCCTAATGATATTAAGTCATGAAATTGCGAATTCGAGTAGGAAAATTTAATAATGTCTTTAAAGTTGAACGTAGTTGCCACACGAGAACAAGAATCTGTATTGCAAACTGGAGCAGTGAATAGCAAGGATTTTTGTTCAAAATATTTTACATTTAATACGTCAATCACATAAAAATAAGATATCAATTCATTATCATTTTTCATTTTATTAACCACTGTTTCATTAATAAACCCTTTTGCACAACTTCTTTCATTACTAATTCTGCACCATAACATTACCCTGACTATTTAGTGTTTGTCGGACACTCATAAATTGAGCCAATACTTTGATCTTCGAATTGAAGCGGAAGGAGGAAACAATGCAACCAGTTCTCTGATTGCAGATAGAAGGCGCGGTTGCCAACTTGTAAACTAGAGTTCACTCCCGAAGGAGAAACAGTTAAAAGGGTCAGAAATTCTATTTGACCTTGAAGCAAAAGGAATGAATATGTCCCAGATAAAGGCTTGCAAAACCTTGTAAATGGTCAGTGTTTACTGATTTTCATGTAAACAAAAGCACTTCTATCGCTGGGCCCTATGATCCTTAGAGGATAAGTAATCCAAATAAGAGGCTTCACCCAATTCACAACAATGCACACGTCAGGTCTACCTATCCAAATCTCAGATATTGTCCTGATAGAAAAAATGGAATCAAAATTCAACACCACGGCTTTTAAACACAACCACATATCCTACAAAGCCTATCTCAATATCATAAACAGGGTACGACAATTCAAGGTCCCTAAGGAAGATGAGAAAAAATACCATCATTACTCTATTGTGTTGGATTTAAAGTGAGAACGTGATACCCAGGGTGCATATTACACTGACCGTGTTTTAAATGCATGAAAACGGGTCACGCCTGGAGTGAGAATAACCCACAACAACAATAACCCCAAAAAATAATAAATGAGACAAAACTGCGCTCAAGTAATCAAATCGGAAAAAGAGGAGAATTATTACATATGAGGAAGTTCGAGATGAATTAGAAGTAATGAAATCACAGAACATGTGAAAAGCTCAGAAAAACCAAAACAATAAAAAAGAATCCTCCTTAAAATGCATGAAAACTCAAAACAAAAAGTAGAGATGCATCTTTCAAACCAACACAAGATATACCTCCAACAACTACACATAATCCCCGTCGGAATCTTCACCATAGACTAAAGACCAAACTCAGTTCGAAACGCAAAAAAGGCGTCAACAATATGTGGGGTAGACAGATTTGAAGTTCTATCAAACTCAACAAATTTGACAACAATTTTATAAAATCCTTTCCTATCTCTTAGCGGACTAGAAGAAGTACGACAAATAAAAGAGGAGAAAGATACAAAAGTCGAGAAAAAGAAGGGTGGGAAAACTAGGACTCCTGGAAAAGAGAAAGCACTGCAAAACGTAGCCAGTAAGAAAATAGAACAAGAACAAAAAAAGGCAAAAAACAAGGCAGAAATTAATTAAAATAGAAGGTACGATAGGTGACCTTCTATCTAAAATGCGAAATCAAACACAGATTACAGGAGAAGGAAAGATCACAGAAAGTGAAGGGGAAAGCACAGATCTCAAAAGGAAAGGGTCCCTTCCCTCAAACTCACTTTCTCAATCCAATCAGGAACTATTGAAAAAGATATTTCTAGTGACAAAGAAAAGCAAAGAAGAAAGGCGACAGCCAAATATAGGAAAAAAACCAAGCAACCAGAAGTTGGAACCGAGTCCAAAATCACAAACAAAAACACAACAAGGAGACAACCGGACACAAAACATAACACACAATTAGAAAATAAAAGCGAGACAGAGAAAATTCGAAAAAGCGAGAAAATAAATGTCCCAATTCAGAGATTAATGAAAATAACTCGGGAAAAAGAGAAAATAGCAATGTGGATCTTTAGGATTGGAAACTACTGGTTAGTATACAGTATAAAAAATGGTTTTAAGCACAACAATATAAACAATAAAATGGATTCTGAGAATTACATTCTTTCTTATAATGTACATAAAATAACTTATAAAATAAATCAGCTAATTAAAATGTTAAAGAAAAATCATATGATTTGACCTTCCTGCAATTAATTGGAAAAAAAATCACGCAAATGGAAATTAATATTTTAGAACATGAATTGAACGTGAGAAACGACTATGGACGGGGGACAATGTCAATTTTATCTGAAAGTATTTATAACAAATCGTGGACAAATATAGAGAGTTGAACCTCTATATAAAGGGAGCATGATTCATATAAACTTTCAGGCCTATGATTTTATAAACATATCTGCACCAGCTCAAAATGCCGGGAAAAAAAAGCTTTTTGGACCTACCTGGGAAAATATTTAGAAAAATCAGAAATAAATAATTTATTATTATTGGAGGAGACATAAGCGACAACTTTAGAACATTACATCCTAGCAAAAGAATATTTACTTGCAATTACGATAATAATAAAGGGAGCAGACTTGATAAATTTTATAGTAGTAAAACACTAGCAAAAAAAGATCTAAAAAATGTAGTATATTGGATCATACTTTTTCAGAACAATTTTAGTAAAATTGTACTTAGCTATGAAAGAGAGACCTAGATGGGGTAGAGGAAAATGACAAATGAATAAAACTATATTAAAATATAACCTATATCAAGAAAATAATTAAAAACATATTAAATAGATTACAAGTTGCACAGACATAGTGAAAGACTGGGAAAAAGCAGAGAAAGAAATTGCAAAAGTTAGTTAACATTTTAGTAACATTGAGAATGACAAGATGAAAATGCTGGAAATAGAATGTAAAATATTAATAGAAAACAATGAAAGTGAAGAAGAAAAAGCAAAGAAAACCCTGAAGAAAATTACCAGGTTTGAAGAAAGGGGAGAAAAAAAGAACAGAACGATTTGATTAGCTGTACAAAAGGGGACATAACATTTATAAAAGAGAAAAAAATGAGAAGAGGTGAAGATCGCGAAGTAATAGAACTTAACATAAAAGGAGATAAAGTTCAGATTAAAGATAGAATTATAGAAGAAATATATCATTATTATCAAAACCTATTTGTAACACAAAACACAAACCCTGAAATAATAGAAGATAACTGTGAGAGTGTGAACCTTTTAAAAAGTGAAGATGAGAAAGAAGTACTGTGAAACCTTCGTTACATAAATAGAAATAAAACAGGCAATAATACTGCTAAACAAGTTGCCGGGAAGTACAGTCCTATGACAAAGGTAGTTGGGTCGACTTAAACCGATTAAGCTGATTCAGGTTCTGTTATCATCACCTTGTCAAATAAATTAGACAGTACTGTTCATCTAAACATTGTTCTCCACCAGTTCTTTAGCAAGACACCTCCAATGTTAGGGCTGGAGATATATAGCATGATTATTTTGGTCACTCACATTTTAAGTGTATTTGTAGTAACAAAATATAAACATTTATATATATATATATATATATATATATATATATATATATATATATATATATATATATATACACCATGTATGCCTTTTTCGTTATTTCGTTTTCAGACTGATGCCTGAAGACTAAGAAGCATAAGTTTACACAAGGTAATTATTTCTTATTCTATATCACTGTAATACTTAAAACATTTCCTTTTACATTCTTTTTGCATTTCTGTTTTCCTGTTACATTCTTTGATTGTATGTGTATAACAGATATATCATAGTAAAGTGTCCTGAATTTAAAATGAATCTGTCAGAGAAATTTAAAATTATTAAATATAATTTACATATAATGTACTTTTAACCCATACCACTCTATTGGTAGGCATTAGTAAAGTCAAGATGAATCTGATACTCTTCTTAACGATAATAACATTCACACATTGTTAGGTATCATTATCTATGTTGTTATCACCCTCTGCCTTTAATTTATATATCTACGTGTAACTTAGAAATTGTGTTAAAATTCATCCGATATCATGTGAGATGCAGCTCTGAAAGTTACAGAAGTACAATAAATTATGTTTACTGACATTATCAAATAAAGATCATGGAATGTTTGTAGAAATTGAAAGTTTGTTGTTGTTGGGGGGTTATAAAAAAGAAAGAGAAATTGAAATGTGTTCAGAGAACAAACATGCCGATGCCAAATTGGTAAAATTAAAACAAAAATTAAAGATGTAGCTTTAAATTCTTATTTCAGTTGAGGATCATAATCCAAATTTTAAAGGAAACAAAAAGGTGAACATTTAACTTCATATAGATTTTGTAAGTCTATAATCACAATAAAATTGTGTGCCGAAGCTAAGTTTGTGATGCAAAGATAATCTTCTAAGTCAACAAACCATTTCTTAGTCACATTTTCATATAAAATCTCCTTGATGCTAAACTCACACCAAATGACTAGATTCACTTTACCTTCTAAACGGTCCTAAAACCTGGTAAAAAAATACATTTTCATCCATAGTCTTATCTCTATCATAAAATACTACAATACTGATATGTCTTCAACATGGTACACCTATGACATCATAGGCACACGCTGACGTAATGACGCCAAGTGGCGAAATGTTAGTGGAATGCTGAAAACGCATATATCCTTTTAGACAATATTTAACACTGGGCGCATGCATCGCCCACCGATATATTTTGTCAAGTGGTAGTGAAGCTAATCATGACATAATGTGAAAGAACTAAGCTGGGCGTAAATGCACTCCATATTAAATGTAATATTTATCTTTAGAAGAATATCCTAGGATCAAATAAACAACCTTCATTTCTAAATTCTAAAACAAAATTGGAAAAAAATATGACTATTTAATTATAATAGGCTAAGAGATATTAATACAATACGTGTTTTACGCTACTTTCATTCATACGGTATCTGGGCGCAGATTTACCAAGTCTATATCAAACGTAAGAGATATATGAAAACAAAATCTTTGAGTAAGTATAAAAACTGTAAACACGACTTCATTTTCTTATTTTAGAGAAAACTTAGAGATATTTAAAATACTAAGACGGCAACAACAATGTCTCAACGTATCTACCATACAATAACGAAAATGATTCCGTTTAATTGAACCTATTCGAAACTCGGCCTTTCCTCCGATCTGCACGTTCGGCTGACAGCTATACACATGTATATGGAAGTCATTGATTGATCTATATAACTTTGAAACAGGTATCTATCCAGTTTTCCACGTTCAAACTTAACTCGGCAAACACATTTAACTACAAGTGAAAGAAGGAAATAGTAATTCGTCTATACTATAAACTGCTGAAGAAACATTCGTATGGCATAAGTATATATATAGATATATATATATATATTCGCCCTCCAAAGAGTCGATACATAATGAATTTATTTTTGTTTGAAAGCAAACGAGGACATAGTTTGCCATATTGCACTTACAAAATGTTTACAATATATAAGCATTCAATGAGGACATTTTTCTATACATATCATAATCAATCATTTATTTTCACCTCCGAGGAGGCCAGGGCTTATTCAGAAATTGATTTGCCTTTTGTATATGAAACCAATTAAAACTTTGTGATTGCTCACCAAACATGATCAATTACCGCATCAGTACAAATAGCCTTTCAAAAAGCACAGAATTACCTTTCAATTTATTTTATCAAGGGAACAATTAAATTGCATTGATAATTTGGACACGTGTTGAACAGTCTATTGATTTAGATCCAATATTTGATAAAATAGCTACGCGTGTCTCTCATGAGTCCTTTCATACACTTAATTAACAAATTATACAGGTTTGCTTTCTTTTCATAAAAGATTCCAATCAGAAATTATTATAATATTAGAAATAGTTTATAATAATATCTTCCTTAACGAGGAAATGACGAAATCAATGGGAGAAGGAATCATAACTAGCATATATAAAGGTAAATGTGAAAGAGATAATATCATAAATTGGTGACGAATATCACTATTAAATATTGACTATAAAATATTAAGCAAAATATTATCAAATAGAATTAAAAAGTGTTCATTACAAATTATAAATAAAAATCAATCTTGTGCAGAAAATGGACGACAATACTATGGGGCTTATGGAAATTTAACATTAACGATGGCACTATTGGGCTTATGGAAATTTAACATTAAGGATGGCACTATTGGGCTTATGGAAATTTAACATTATGGCAACTATGGGACTTAAGGAATTGTGACATTCTGGGACACCGTATAGACCTCTATTAACTGTAATATTAGGGTCAGGTATAGTCCTCTATGGGAATTTGAACAGGATGGATAGAGAGGCAAACATACGTCTAATCATATACTAGAACTACACTGAAATTGACTAATATGTTGTTGTTTGTTCAACTGTACTTTTGATGAATTCTACATGAAAATATTGATACATTTTGCTAAACAAGGTATACATTTGCCGTAATGTATTTGTTATTGAGAGAGAGAGAGAGAGAGAGAGAGAGAGAGAGAGAGAGAGAGAAAGAGAGAGAATTTAAACATAAAGAATCATGACAAGCAACATTTTTATTTCAAAGTCAACATTTTAATAGGCCCTGCTCAACTCACTTATGAAACGTTAATAATGATACAGGATTAGGACAGTCCCTCTTCTTCCTGTGCAATGCCTAAATTATATAATTAGTCTCAAAAATGAGCCCAGATACCATGTACAAAACAATACCATGCAAACAAACGTAATAGTGAACATATTTACAGGACTGACAATGTTGATGACGGGACACTCTGGGGTTTACGAAACTTGGATAGAGTGAGTTAGAAGCACAAAATAACAGACTAGGACTCATTCGGACTATTTAATACCTAGACTTTCCTTTACTAACCAATGCCTATTTTTACTGACCGTCCCTCACGTACGCAGACACAAACATATACACACATATGCACACACATATGGATTTATAAGGGTGGGATGTAAATGAAGGGGTCGGAGTATGAGGGCCAACACATATTCTTAAACAAATTCGGAGAGTTAGGATAGGACAACTATCACACTTATACTTACTATCTATCACTTAACCACATATACAGTAGGAGGTTAGGATATGATGACTAACACATACACACACATATGCACATAGAGCCACATGTTACAAAAGGAAGAGAGGATCAAATCTTTTCATACAAACACGCATACAATTGGGACTCTTTGGGAATTTAACAGGATGGGCTGTTCAAAATTCCGTCAGAGAAATTGGCAGCATTTATCACTGATTTCTTCGATTTTGTGTTTGTTCGAGCTGAAGCGACATTATCAGGACATGAATCAAGATTATTTGTGACTCAATTTATACGGGATATTTCAAACTATCATGGGTGATCGAAAGTCGCAAGCGATCTTGATTTTTAGCCCGACACTGTCGTTTCAACTTGAACAAACATAGAATCAAACAGGTCTGTGATAAATGCGGCTAATTTCTCTGCACAAACTTCTGACTTAAAATCATTGAATCTGAGAGGTGTAAGTAAATTTTCTTGAAGGCAACTTGCTCGCATGTTGGATATGAAAATACTACACGAATGCTGAAATGCGACTTTCGCTCTTGGATGATCTTAACTGTCAATGTCGTAGGGATGGCGGTGGTTATTCGTAAGGATCGATAATTTCGTCTAATTTCATGATGACACTCGCTCGTATGATACAGTTTTATTCGCTTGCACCCTCCCACTCTATCGAAACTAGACTAAAACGGCCCAGTGCAACTTCTGAGTTTGTAAGAACGAGTATTTGATACCATGACTGTGAGTTAGGGTACCTACTATAGCCTTATCTCACTTTGATTAATTTTAAGGCCCAAATATTGTCTTATGTTTGCCAAAGGATTCGTTCTTTTCATCTATTCATCCACTTATTTATGAAACAAGGACCGCATGCACAATACTAACCTTCCCTCCCCCGCTCCCCCAGCTGTGTTTTGGCTTTGCTGTTGATCACAGTAAAGACAACATTTCACAAATATCTTAAATCAATCACTATGAAATTACAAATGAAAATTAGATTCGCACTTCACTTCTAGCTCACACTCTCGCACTTTTCTTCCTTTTATCTGGATATAAGAGTCATTTACCCAATTTTGGGACCCTAGCTTGAGCCATTTTGATTGTTTTTTTCCATGTTACTCGGAGACTCTGTTTAGCCGTTTCATGACTTCAGAACTCCACTCAAAACTGTTTGTAATTTTCCCATTCCACATACAACTTGCAAAAATTATGTGTCTATCTATATATAAATTCATCTATTTATGGATGTTTTCCACCACTCCAGTGTGTTCAGCTGGTGAATATAAACATTCAGTGGATGGGACAAGTTAGAGTTGGTCTGATTGGCTGAATTTCCCAAAAATGAAAGGTAGAGCTTTCTTAATACCCGTCGTCGTTGAACTATCAAGATATTGGAATTGTTGCTGGATCATTTCGAGAAGGTGTGAGATCTCCCGAGCCTGGTGAAAGACCTACTACCAGAAAAAAAACAAATGATGGAGAGAACTTTGATGCAATATAGGATCTATTGAACTATAACAGAAAAGAAAGAATAGAAATATGAAAAACAACTGCAGCATGAACATGAACAGCACCAGGAGAAACAGCGACATCAGCAGCAGTTGCTACAGCAACAGCAACAAGATGTACCTGTGCCTATGGTGCAATATTAGGAACGTGAACGGCTAAACAGATTCACTCTTCACTGGTTGTCTCGCTGAACTCGTGGCGAGAAGACTGCTATGCGCTGCGTTGCACGTCCCATGCAGTGTAGACATTATTCATAGGCATGGACATTAAACCATAGTCTGTTTTGAGGATCCCCACTTATTCAATAAATATAATACTAGTCATTTTTGGAATTTTCTATGTTTTATGATTGTATACGTGTGTCTATCTTTGTGAGTTTTTAATCAAATAAAACCCGCAAAAGAAACCTTTCCTTCCCTTATCAGTCTGTTTTAATGTGTGGGGTGTTTGATGATAGGTACGTGTTAATGATTATATGACATCAACCCCTCTTTGCCCTCATCCGTTTTGTTTGTATGCGCATGGGTGTTGGATGGTAAATAGGTGTGTTAGTGGCATCACATAACTCTCCTTTTCCTCATCCACTTGTTTGTATCTCTATGTGTCTTTTGTATTTGTGTCTATTCGAATCCAAATTTTAATAACCCATCTGGCTTTGTAGTGTGTGATTGTATGCGTGTATGCCTGCACGTGTTAGTCATCATTCCCGAATCCCCGTCTATCTTTTTTGTATGCTTGACTATATGTAGGCTTTAAATAGTGTGAGTGTTGGATTTCAATAATGTATGTGTTTCCTTCTCTATGCGAGCACATGTGGTATGCATAGGGGTGTGGGGAGGGATCGGGGGTGTAAGAATAGATGTTAGTCCTCATAATTCTAACCTTCTACTCGACATCTTAGCTATCAGTCCGTGTATAAATGAGTGATGGTCAGTAAGGGCGGGTATTGGTAAGTTAAAATGTGTGCTGGACAGTAAGGTGAGTGCATGTCTGTTACTAGATTTGTCGGACTCAGCTGTTCAATTCGAAAAAGGTCCCACAGCAGCCCATCCTCTTAAATTCCCATAGAGTCCCAAATGTATGTGTTTTTGTATGAAAACTCTCCCCATCCCTTCCCTTTTTAATGTGTGATTGTATGTGTGTATGTCTTAGTCGTCACACCCTATCCCCTAACAAATATGTGTATTGTATGCTAGATAATAAGTATAATTGTGATAGTGATCCTTTATAACTGTGACATTTTTTAAGACTATGTGTTATACTAATATTCCGACCACTCTAATTTACATCCCACCTTATACTTCCATGTGTGTGTTTGTGTCTGTGTGTGTGTCTGTCTGTGTGTGTGTGTGTGTGTGTGTGTGTGTGTGTGTGTGTGTGTGTAAGTGTGTGATGGAAACAAAGCTCTTGGTCTGAACGTTAAAGCACGATGCCACGCTTTGCTTCACTTGTGTCTTTGAGGTGCATCATCTGGGTTGGTGTTAACATTACTGGGGTACGACCATAAATGTTGGCAAGGCGACATCCATGTTATCAAGACATACCTCAACTTTTGTGTTATTGATCAGATAGAGGGCGTTGTCAAACAGCGACATTACGCCGTTATTGACATGTGCCACCTTGTCCACTGCGGCATAATCTTTCCCGTCTGCCTTTGTGAGTCTACTGATGACTTCGATAAAGGCTTCGGAAGGAAGAAAGTAGCGCAAGGTGTCCTACATTTGTAAATCCATACAGATCTTGTCATTGGGTTCGCGGTGCAGGTCGCTGAGCCAGAGACACCCATATCGAGGACCGGGTCCTGCACGTCCTCGAAGGATGCCATCGCACAAGTGCATGATGATATTGAAGATATCACGTGGTAGCACGAATTTCGGGGGAAGGGGGCATAGTCTTGGCCACGAGCATTGCTAGCTTGCCAAAATGATCACGTAACGCTTCTATGGCTCTTTGCCGCCGGCAGTAGCGAGGGGTGAGGTGGCGTTGCAGTGATTCCTTTGCCTGACTTACGATGGAAGTTTTGATAGCATCAGCGGCATGCGAGGCAAATGTCCTGGTGGCCGGGCGGTGACTTTGGACAATGCTGTTTCGGGCGCGATTGCTGCCCTGAATATGGCTGGAAATATATCACCCAGTCCATTTACACAGTGTACATGAAAGATCTGCGCCAGTAGTTTCAATAAAAAGAACGGGTGACATAGTGTTTGTTTGTGTATTTGTACAATGCAGTAATGAAAACTTTAAGTAGCGATTTAAAATAAATGAAGCAGTCGGAAATAGGATCAGAATTTGCAAACGCCCGATTAAGAATCTCACCTGGATTAGTGATCAAACGTGTATTTCTACTACACTTAAACCTACCGTCCAATCAAAACTAGACAGCTACCCAGGTAAGTGAGAAAAATGGCCTCTGCTATACAGAGATTTATTTCTAAAATAATTTCATGCATGCAACCTGAATCCATAGGCAAATACACCATCCACCTTTCGCATAGAGGTCCACTCTGACCAGCAATCAGCTGTTTAAGTTTCAAATCCGTGAATATCTACTATATTGATATAACTATTCGGTCTTGAGAAAAGTACTTCCAACTTTATAAAGGTCGTTTTTAGTGAGGTGACCTCCCTAGCATGCCAATTTTAATATAAAAAAAAGTTTAACTTCATTAACAATATTAGTGCCTGTTTTATTTGTGTGCAGTATATACCTCCTATTTGGACAACCTAGTCATTCAAAAGAGCCAATGAACTGTATATTAGTTATTACTTCTGAATAATGCGCTAACTAAATAAAAGGCATACCACATTTCCATGAATGATATCCGTCAATAGCATGACGGCATGGGTATATTTAGCTTGCCATTTAAGAGTATATAAGATCCATGATTTTAACACTATTGTTCACTAGATAATTTGGATATTTATAGATTAAGAATGTCGTCTATCGAGCTAGCAAAAGGAAAAACAGAATATGAAAGATCTCGATTTAACGGCCTATTTAGCAACCAAATATCATGGCCTCCGTGTAAGCCCTATCATATACTGAAAAATGGCGTTAAATCCCACAAATCCAAAACCAAACATTACTTTAACTACACGTACATTGTATTATTGTTCTTCATAGACACCAAAAAGATGAAGTGACTTTGCCCTATTTTTCTTGAGTTTCACAAAAGTAGTCACGTGGATTAAATGTTGCCTATGCTTCTGCTCCTATATGCTAGCGCCATGTACAGTGATAGTTATATTTTCAGAAATCAAGCTTAAACACTTTTGTGTGTTATCATCTTTGTTTAAGATGGCGTGAACCACAAAAAGGTCTTCTAACATGACCCTTGCGTTTGACTTTTCAATAGAATAGCAGTGGACGTGAAATGCGAATGGTTGATAGGATCAAACCGACATTTCATTCTTTTCGACTTACAAGCATTGTAATTGACCACTTCCATGCAAATAAGACGCAAACTTACATTAATTAAAGAAAAAGACACAAAATCGTCTAGCTATTTGTTTTCTGGTTGAAATATTATATATATTTTCATATTATTTTATATATTGGGGATACAAAAAATGCCAGTAAGTATGGTTAGATTGTTAGCATCACTTGCGTAATTTTTTTAAAAATTACTTATAATTGTTATTTACTACCACGACTACTGCAATAATTTCTAAAAGACTACTACTTCTACTACTACTACTACTACTACCATTAAAGGTAATATTACAACAACGACGACACTAAAACCTTAAAATTCTTTACAAGTACCCAAAATCTTTGTAATTAATCGCTTGAATATAAATAAGGCACGAATACATTCGTTCATTCAAGAAAATAGACCCCAATTCACCTGACTATTTGTTTTCTGGTTGAAATATATTACATATTAGCACACTGTCTGCGTAAAAAACAAAACTGTTGGAGCGTAGGGTTTGATTATTAGCATCACTTGCGTAAAATTGAAAATTACAGATAATTATTTATCAATACCACATTTACTACAATAACTGCTGAAAGATTAGTACTACTACTACCATTAATTGTACTATTCACACTTTTGCTACAACGACGACGACGACTAACACTACTGCAAGTATTGAATATTTTCATTGTTTGTAATATGGCAATATTTTACGATTAACAGTATATTCAAAAGATATAACTATAAACTAGATTTTCTTCGCGTTTCTTCGCACAGGTGCTAACCGCTAATGATGTATGAACGACAAGAACTATTGTTTTGTACCAGTAGATCTCTTCATGATATACACCAATCTATGATATGCCATGGAATAAAATATTTTGACTTCACTTGCATCTTGTTTGTTGTAAGGACCAAGCGTTATATTGTTATGGATATTTGCCACTGACTAATCTATTGTGACCTAACTAGCAGATTGCTTATTACAAGGACAAGTGCTACATTTTCATGGATATAACTATGTATATATACTACTCACCCAAGGCTTGTCCATCCATTGATAAAATTAGGAAAACATAGAGCACAAGTATACTTCTTATCCCCATATCGAAAATAAAAAGTTAAACTTTGTCTCAAATCTCCAGTAAAATACCTGGCGACCAGGAAGTTTACGACTGAAATTCAGTTTAACTGTTTGCTACCACTATACAAGATGATACAAAAAGGTCGCTTCTGGTTGGCTTGTAACTTAAACTACCTGGTTCAGGTAAGTATAGCATAGACCGGTGGGGTATTGAATTCCGAATTCCCACACATTGTCTATGCAAGCGAAGCTTGGATGAACATGTACATGTAGCTTCAAATGGAAACATTTGTGCCGATTTCTAAACTTATTCAAGTTTTGCACCTTTCTATCGTTATTTACAAATATAAACGGAAGGAGTTGAAGATTCAGCTTCCATTCGATATATCCTATAAAGCTACCTACAACTGAGATTATATTTATAGCCTGTTCTTCATTCACCGTTTGATGCCATGTTCAAACATATATATAAATCATTCACGCATTAGCACATTAAATTTCCAGCCCCATTCCGAATTAATTATACACGTATCATTTCGTGGTGCAAATGAAATAATGTGTTTCAAATACTTAAATGACTAATCTTCTCCACTCAGTCACTGTACACATATATATTGGTGTCATTATATAGACATACTTGGAGAAGGAAATTTCCGCACAGTTTCGAGAATTATAATTCGTCCCCTACTGAGAATCAAACTCGCGTCTGATAGTCACAGCACCCATCGCATTACCTGAACGCACCAATCCCCATTACCCTCTAGACTACCGCAGAACTTACAGCCATGCACAAATCTTTGAACTACATCAAAACCTCTCAAATTGTATAATCTTTTCATATTCCCTTTTCCACACTGAAACTCTTATACAAACATTACATTTGAAAATCCTTAATATCCCATATCTTTCATAAATGTGATTTGCTCATACAATGTGGAAAAAGTAATCTGTGCTGTTGACCGCCTAGTCTCATTGGTATTAAGGATAATGAAAGGACAGATAAAGCAGTCAAAGCTGTCTTTATATGTGGAAAGAAAACTTTCGAGACAAGTTTAGGAACATCAAAAACATGAGTAGAAGCTCTCATATAGATCATATCGCAGAGATGCGGTCGTGTTTGTGCCAATCTCGTATTGGACACGCATACCTGACTCGTGGACACCTTTTGAATGGTGAACCTCTACCAGAGTATATATCCTGCCAGTGTCTACTCACAATGAAACACATTCCTGTCGAGTCTATTACGCAAGCAACTCGTCCAGTGCGAACTGCAAACTGACACTATAAATCTCCTCTTTTGTTGGTTGGTTGTTATGGGTTTAACGCCATTTTTTAGCACATGATAGGCTATACATGGCGGCCAGTATATTTGGTGGAGGAAGAACCCGAGAAAATCCCGGGAAGAACCACCGACCCACGGAAAGCTACCGGCAAGCTTTCTCACGTACCCACGTTGGCTGAGCCCGAGACTCGAACCCACTCAGACAGAGGTGAGATGTCAGTGATCTGTAAAGGCGAGAGCCTTAGACCACTCGGCCACCCGGGGCCCCTTTCCTCTTTTGTCTACAGTTTCTGTCGATGTAAGATTTCCGACGCGTCTGACTGCTATTGTACACAATTAAAGGAAGACAAGTCAAATTGGCAAAATCTAATATGGCGGACGTACACTGGATACGAACCAAAGTAGACTGTATATGGGATTTATACAATCTCCACGTGACCTAGCTTATCCAGTGGTATTGAACGAAATTTATATGAAGTGGGATATAATAAAGTTATTAGGCCAACAGTATAGTAATGTAAATTGTAACAAGCTACAGTAATACAACCAATACCGAAACGTAGATCAAACAGATCAAATACGTCATTTTCATAGGATGACTAGATCCGAAGGTTCTAGGAAACATGCCACATGGCTTCACCAAGCTAGCATTTTCTGATACCTCCACTGTACCGCATGTGCGAAATTCCAAGTGACTGCTGACCAGTCCTATCGAGTTGTCAATAAATGGTACTATGTCCTTGGAGGGTACTTTTAACAATCGGCAAAAGTAGATCATAGTGATCACATACACGTTTGTATAAAGTCCTGTAATTTGATGGGTGTGTTCACATTTCACTACAGGCTGAATGTTGTCCTAGACTGAAAGACTTCGACTCTGGGTCGACGTCTTACATCGTGGCACTAAGAAAAAAGCTACATTTAGTTGGAAGTGATATAGATATACTTTTCATGCTGCGTTAAATACATGCTTCCTTTTTTAGTATTTACATGTACTATAGTTTTCTATACATCGTTACATGTATGGTCATAAAAATTAATGTGTGCATTCAACTTTATCACGTATGTTGGCACCAGTAAAGAATAATATTTGGTTGTAATGACTTCCTATTCTTACCAAAGTGGCAATGTTAAGTTTATCCAGAGAAGCAAGAGAGACATATTATCTGTAGAAATTCCTGTTGGTTTATTCTATGCACAGATCTTAACCTTTTTTAAAATATCAATGATAACGGAAAAGAAAAGACGAAGGTTTAATTTTTACTGATTTGATGAGTGTAGAACGCTGCAGCAACTGTGTTTCATGCAATATTTCACTCGCGTCATCTATTGCTACTTTTCTAAAGTACCAGTTTTATTCTTGTGCAACCCCCTTTGATGTAGAGATCAGAGGTCAGATGGAATTGTCTATTTAGAAGCTATGGGTTTGGGTAGATTTCACAAGATTACTTATTTAGCGTATATGTCTTTTTCCTATTTTCGTATACATGTATTTTAGATAAGCTTACCGCGTCAAATACTTTTGTATTTGATCACGCGTTACCAACGTGAACTCAAAGACAAACGAACTCCGTGCACACCTGACTGCTTTTGTTAAAGTCGTCCTCCTAACCGTTAGCATCGTCAATAAACAGTGTACGAGCACAGGTCCAGTGGCGTACTAAGGGTAAATGGCGCCCACGCGACTAAGATAGCCCATAGGGGAAGAATACGAGGCCCGAATATTTATCAGCTGTTTTGGCGCCCCAAGACCTCTGGCGCCCGGGGCAACAACTCCGTCACCCTCACTCCCGTTAGTACGCTACAGCACAGGCCTTTGAAATTCTATCACTGTAGTAATAAAATGTCAGAATATGTGAGAAAAAAAGAAGGGGAAAATGTTTTCGTTTTGTTCTCAGATATTTTGACATTTTCTTACTACAGTGATAGAATTTCCAAGGCCTCTGTGTTCGAATATACATCGGATATGATATCTTGAGTATGACATTACTAGAGACGATTCCATTCTGTAACAGAACAAGACACAACAGATGGCAAGTTTGAAAATACCGCCAACTTGTTTTCTATTAAAGTAAGCAAATAATATAAAACCTTAAAATAGTTTGTTTACTTTCACCGATTAAGGTCGAGCAAAGTGCATGCCCTGCCAATGTCCACTCACAGTGGAACACATACTTGTCAAGTGTGTCATCTTCCATCCTCTGAGACAAAAGACGTTATCTATGAACTCAGTAAAGAAGCTTTATGATTTACATAACAACTGCCAACCATATATTTTAAGAATTTTAAATTTTTTACCTTAACATTTTATTTTATATGCCATGTACAGAATTTTAGCATCTTTTACTGTTATTGATTAGTTTTTTATGTTTATTTTTTTTACAAGGCTTTATCTTACTAGAAGGGTTTAATTTGTTTGCAATTCTTTATAGTTACATTTTGAAAACTACACTTTTAATCAACACGTTATAGCCAGTCTTGTACTTCAACTACTACTACTGCTACTTGGTTAGTAAATACCGTGTTATATTTTAATTTTTCGTATACTTGTACACATTTAAAGGGCGATTTCTTCGAAGTTACACCCTGACTATATTATTTTCTTGTTAACGATATAATCTTCCCTTGCTAAGTCATACTCAAATATTTGACCCAAAATGTAGTAGTGTTGTTAAGGAAGACTAAAAAAAAGAGAAAAAAGGGCAACCAATACTGTTTAAACAATGTCACAAGTGTCACGTGATTTTGTATTTCCGATCTATATTTGCATATCTAAAAATAACCGGGTGTCACTTGTCTGAGGTATTCAGACCTAGCTTTTATATTTTTATGTTTTTCAATTTTTGGTAACTACATTATAATAACACTATCCAGCTGACAAAATCAGTGAAACTCACCGATGGCACCAGTTAAAGCTATTCTGATCAAATTTTGCATGTGCTATATCTTAAAAGTTCACTTTGTAAAACAAATACATTTACACCTAGATTCTCCTTGGGTATTTGGATATTAATCCAATTGGTCCGTGAAAGAAGAACAAATACCACAACAACAATAACAAAAGCAAGCACTCTCTGCTGAGATCCCATTTTGTAGTTTCGCACTTAGTTTGTCCATGGGCAACATGATCATAGTTTGCTAATGTCTACTTAAAGTTCGGGTTTATTGGTTAAATTATTAAATACATCACGTAACCATTTTTATATGCTATAGACATTGAAAATATAGCGAACAAACTACATGCCTACTACTAGGTGAAATATAAATTCTCAAGAAGCAGTATTGATGATACTGAACCTATGGTTTGTATTAATTTGATTAACCTGCGGCCCCTATTCCTCTTGATATGAACTCGTCTGTGTTTAAATGTGGCGATAATAGCGCGATGCGACTACGAAAACAGGTCAAAGTTAGGTTGATGAGCCTACTGTGCACCCCCAGGATCCTCCGCCATTTTACTCAAACATTTCAAATCATAAATCAAACTCCAGAATGGAAAATCTTACTCCAAATGTACGCTAATTAAGGCAATATTCTAAACTATTCTGATTGGTCAGAATATTCTTGAGTAGGATATGGCGCCGATTAAATGGTAACGTGCTCCTATTTGACTATATATATGTATATTTTAATATATATATATATATATATATATATATATATATATATATATATATATATATATATATATATATATATATATATATAATGAATAAAAGCCTATGGCGAATAACAGTCCTTTCAAGAGCAGTGGATCCAGTAATGAATCGCGTGTGTCAGAGACTGATTAAGACAATTTGCCACCCCCCCAAAAAAAAAAATAATTAAAAAATTTTTTAAAAAAATGACAACGAGCAGTGCAAAACTAGTTTTGATTTGTTACGACTCTATGGTTTAAGAAAAATGTAACTGAAAGAAAGTAAAACCAACAATGTAAGTAAAATCAACAAGCCATTTAATTTCTAGACAATTAAAGTGAAAACTCAAAAGACACTTACAGTGACATGAATTAAAATCCAAATAATCCAAAAATCCTAAGTGTCCTAATCACAAGTCCTAAATATAGAATGTTCCGAATGAATGACTGTATCCTTGAATGTGCTGATGTGCCAATAGTCTTTAATGTCCTGATATGCCGGTAGTCTTTAATGTGATGATGTGCCAAAATGAAGTACTCCAGAATATCTTTGAATAAGTTCACATAAATCCCCAAATCATCAATTCAAAATCCAAAATCAAAAAGTCTATGAACATTTTTATAATCCAATGAATATTTTAAAGAATTATTCTCTCTGAATTTGGGATGATTTTTCACAACTCTAATGACTCTTTAAAGACTGATGTTAAGGTCGAAACTGAAAAAATGTCCACTAAACGTAGTGGATATATATATATATATATATATATATATATATATATATATATATATATATAGATAGATAGATAGATAGATAGATAGATAGGTCACATGGCAATGTTCTAGAATATTATAGTGTATGTGACTCTTAACGCACAACTCTAAGGGAAATTCTAGTTTTATCGGTAAACAAAATCATCCTTGACCTCAAATTGAATCAACAACTTGTTTACCAAAACAGTCCTTGAACTCAAATACTAAGTAAACAACTTAATTCAAGGACAATAGCTAAACATGTCAACATTATGCTTAACATTAAGGTTTAAGCAAATATTAAAGTCAAGAAACATATATAATTTCCTAAAATATTTATGTTATTTCAACATCATACATGTTTTTAAACAATCCAACTTCACTGTCATCCATTCAGATCTGTGACGATTGATCCTTTTGAGTAGTTTTTTTTTTGTTTCTCCTACATCCTGAAGGTCGCAAATCTTACATGTGATGCGACTGTTTTGCATTTTTTGTTTGGACCATGTAGATTCAATTTGGTTTTCTCGTCATTGTGCAAGAGAATGTGTTTGTCTCTATCATATGTTGTCATTTTTAGCATATTGTATCACCACAGACACCAGATTTACCGGTATGGTCTTGGCTTATGATTCGCGTTAACTTTGCTCTGACTATGATGTCTCTGAGGTGTTTCGGTTTGCGTTAGGTTACTACTGTGCCTGGCTGTACTGGATGTTCTGAATGCCATGCTTTGAATGACAACTGGATAGGACAAGATTCTGGTCTTTATCAATTGGGTTTTATTAAATGTCGCCGTGAGGTTTGTTTTCTGCTAGTCTGCTTGTTGCGTGGTGAAATGCCTGGTTTGAGTTAGAGATTTCTGCCATGAATTTTAGTAAAGGATGGATGTTGTTTGCTTTCGATATAAAGTCATTCAGATTTTTCTTCTCTTCTATGTCATCGATACGTTACCTAAATAGGCAAGTGTTATATTTATAATGCCTGGCCAACATTCTCTATAAATGTGCTAATATCACCGTGATTATCAGAATATTAAATTACAGTACTCATAAATGTAAAAAGGGGAATAGAGCGACATACAATGGTCGATGGTGCTTGAATTCCTCTGTAGAATAATGCGTTTATCCATACACGCACGGTGCGCACACGATAATCTAGCATAGGGGTTACGTACAGGAGGAATCCATTTGACCAAAATGGAGGTGATCTCCTTTTTCATGGAAAATATTGCAGTTATAAGCACCCTCGATTCTGGTGTTTTCGCTCTTGCATATCCTGGATGATTAGGTTAGAGGCTTTTGCGTACGATAGCAAAACGAAAATAAGATCAGATGCAACTGAAATCAACGAACATTCCACCCCCATGCGTAATGAAAGGCTTAGTCAGTGGTTTGCTGAAGTTCGAATGAAGTTAGATATCCCATTCTGAAGTGTACGATTGTATACATGCCCAACAGAGATGCTGTGACCATGATTTCATGATCAGTATCCCTTATGGCTATGTAGTCCATGGAGTTTCTTTCTATGTAATCTGATATTTTCTCTCTGGGGATGTGAAGAGGTTAAGTGATTGATTATAGAACAGATCGTCCATGTTTGCAAATATCAACTGACATATCTTTTCATTTACTTAGCCATTATATATATATATATATATATATATATATATATATATATATATATATATATATATATATATATATGGGTTTTTATTGTTAGATGGATGGAGAATAAGAGGCGATAGCCGTGTCACAAGTGACCTTAACTCCATCCATCTAACGAATCGGAAAAGGTCGCGTTCGCCGACTCAACATATAATCTAGAATTATACCGAATAATCTGTTTTACAATTTATATCGTTGTTGATAAACATTCAATGCATTGTGCGGTAACAAGTGTAAATATCTGGAAATATCTGGAAATATTTGCAAGGTGCCCAGCCGCCACCGAAAGGACAGAAATTAGATGATAAGAGAGAGTCCGATCGCAAATATGATCAAGAGAAGAGACTAATTAAGTACCAGAAATGCTGGGAAAATGAATACGATTGGCTGAAGTAAAGTATAACGAAGGAGAATCTGCGATGTTGTGCACTTTCTGTAGCGAGTATTTGAAAAAATACGAAAGTGCGCGGGGTACTTCATCAGTGAGTCTTGTTGGTGGAATACAGTTTTTATTGTTTTGAGTTAATATTAATGAATAAAAAGTGTTGATTTAGAAACTGAATAGGCTTCTGTTTGATTTTATCAGGATCAGTGAAATTTAGGTAGGATCAGTACAAATTATATTTTGGGGATCCTGTGGGTTTAGGCGGCAGGACAAATGTTATTTTGGAGATTAGCGAATACAATCCTTATATATATATATATATATATATATATATATATATATATATATATATATATATATATATATATATATATATATATACATATATATACATATTATGTTAACTTTGTGAGTGTTTAGGTAACAATTGACACTTCAATAAATACCCAACCATGATTATTTATTCTTAATAATTCCAATTACCCCCCTTTATGTCGTCAAATCAGCGGATTTCATGAACACACCATTATATTTTAGGTAACTTGTAGTTTTCTTCACACTGCGCCAGAATACCCAGCCCCATCTTGTGGTACTATTCACACTTTTGTTACAACGACGACGACGACGACGACTAACACTACTGGAAATATTGAATATTTTCATTGTTTGTTATATGGCAATATTTTATGACCTACTGTACATTCAAAAGATAACTGGAAACTAGATTTTCTTCGCGTTTCTTCATACAGGTGCTAACCGCTAATGATGTATGAACGACAAGAACTACTGTTTTGTACCGGTATATCTCTTTATAGAGTACACCAGTCTACGATATGCCATGGACTAATATATTTTGACTTAATTTGCATCTTGTTTGTCGTAAGGACCAAGCGCTATAACATAGAGCACAAGTATACTTCTTATCCCCATATCGAAAATAAAAAGCTAAAGCTTGTGTCAAATCTCCAATGGTAATAAATAACAAATGTTGAGTAAGAAATTGAACAGGCTTCTGTTTGATTTTATTGATCAGTGAAATTTAGGCAGGCTCAGTACATATTTTGTTGGGGTATTATTGAAAAATATCCTTATATATATATATATATATATATATATATATATATATATATATATATATATATATATGATTACATGATCATGGTTGGGAATTTATTGGAGTGTAAACTTTTACCTGAATCGGAAAGTAAATAAAATTAGAAAGATTTTATGTTAACTTTGCGAGTGATTAGGTAACAATTTACACTTCCATAAATACCCAACCATGATTATTTAATCCTTATAATTCCAATTACCCTCCTTTCTGTCGTCACATCAGCGGATTTCATCAGCAAAGCATTCTGTTTTAGGTAGATCGTAGTTTTCTTTCAGTAGGGTCTTCACACTGCGCCAGAATACCCATCCCCATCTTGACTAGCCAAAGTTCGTCGACCTGAGGGTATAATTTAGCTACGCCAAACTACACCCCAGGATAGATTCTGCCCTAGGACAGATTATACCTAAGTACAGACTTAGATCACAATTATTCATTCCGGGTCAGATCCCATCAATCTATTTTTTAGAGTATTATTTCTTCTGTTTTTGGCGGTGATCCTAGGCTTAGATTTAGGTATTCTTTGTATCGATTTTAAGAAAATTGTATATTCTTTAGAATATAAGCATTATGGTATGGATGCATGTGTGTATTTTGGCGACAGTGCACAGTGAGTATTCTAGCATTCATGCATGTCCAGAAGTGAAATTTGTGACCTATAACACGTTGTTTTCTTTACAGTTCACCCTCTTCAAAAGTATCCGCTTAACCAATAACAATAACTTCACCGTGAATTCATCTTTGAAGATACTTTAGATTAATATATGATTTTTTTAGGATTTGGACACATTGAAAAGTTCAGTACTTATAAACAAATGTAGGTAATGAGGCCTTTATTCATAACACATGAAGATATATTTCTATTTGATATTGTACCTTTAGGTCATTTACACTATGTATTATGGGTCCAAACAGTTAATTCATGTGTTTATAGTGGGGTGATATATGAATAACACATATCTGCTTGTGTGATTGCCAGTAAGTGTTTATAAACATAGTTACATGATACTTAATGAGTGGATGGTGATGAAAACTCTATACTTTTCAGGCTGTCTACTGAACCATTTTAAACTGTCAGAGAATGAAAAAGGTCCCAAGAAATATAGGCCAAAGGGATAAAATGTACTTTCCCATGGTCTTATTGACTTGGATGTAGGGAAACAGCTAAATGAAGTAAGTCTAGTACAAAATACATTCCTTTTTATTGTTAATTTTGGTTAAGACATTGGATAATATAGTGCGGCTTTGTAGCAAAAGCAGATAGCACATTCGTATGAACCATTCTACATTAGTATTATTAATTACTAATAAAAAGTATTAACTGACACTCTAAAAATTACACCAGAAATGTTAAAACAGATCATTTGAATTACCTTTGCACAGTTGATCTTAATGCCTAGATCAGGGATCTCCAAACTACGGCCCGCGGGCCAAATCCAGCCCGCGGCTTCTATTTGTCCGGCCCGCAAAGTATTGCACTTTTTTAAAACGATTTTGCATATATTTAAACCCCCTTCAAAAATCTAGCATGGCCTTCGTCTTATAAAGTTTGGAGACCCCTGACCTAGATGATACATGTCTCATATATGCAAATTTCTTCTCTTGTTTACAAGTTTTGGGGGATGAGAATTTTACTTTTATTTGATGATATAGGACCTAATTGTACCTATAGTTGATCCATCAGGCACATAATTGGCGTATGCTCTTGAATATCCACAAATATTATCTCCATCATGTATTAGCTTGCTTATGGTAATATCTTTCAATTTAGTACTTTGTCACTTAACTTCCCTGTATTCTGTTATGTACTGATTGCTGCACCAATGATCCAACCTTGCCGTCCGCACATTGCCATAAACTTTATGATAGCTAGTGTACCTTCTTAGTTCTTTAGCCTGCAAATGGCTGGACATACTTTGATAAACATACGTATAGAAACCTCATATATTTTTTTTTGGTATGAATAGTCACTTTAATACATGTCCACTGCATTACATATCTGAGCGTTACTATGTCAAGTTTAAAGTTTTTTCCTGCACTTGCATACTTAATGTCATTTTGAAATCGCGATATATAGCACCTTTTCACTTCATTTACCTACTTCTAACTGATATATGAGATCAAGAAAAACGTGTTATTTCTTTCAGGTCTCGCCTAGTATTTGAAAACAGGCAGAGGAGTTGGATTAGCTTAGATACTTTCCAGCATTCAAGTGGTGATACCAAGGCCTTATTATGGCATGTCCAATGTACCCGACAAAAGTCACCAGGATTAGTTCATACCACCACACTGGTATATTGTACCTCGAAGACATGGCTTACGTCCTCAAGAGAGACATCAACACCATTGTTCGGTAAGGTAGAGCCTCCATGGAGCTGCATTTTTTTATTACGGAGTCACTTTGTATGATTACTGACATTGAAAAACTTTGCATTTTTGCTGTAAAACATGATACTGGTCCCATCACTATGTGTAATTTGAGTATGCTATTATCTATACTAACAACTGGCCGAGTACCTGACACAATAAATCTGAAAGAGATTACTTGTCATTGTTTCTTTAGTATGTACACTTATATACATTTGGACAGGTATATTGCAATTTGCCGCCAAAAAAAAAACACCATAAGCTATCGTGCTTCACTACCTCTGGACAAAATAAGTTGCACAGACCCAAGCTAAAATATCATTCATTGGTCAACTTTGCTGTCTAAAATTTGGCAGTTTCATGTTTTAAATTTGTATGAAAATTAATTTGACATTAAAAATGTTTTGGTAAAAAAAATTTAAAAAATTCAAAATTCTATTATAATAAAATTAGCAATGTTTTCCATTTTAAACATATTTTCAGATACAAATGATCTTGTATTATAATTAGGTTTTCACTGCATTGACAAATTCTTATCAATAAGGAACATATAGCAAATTTAGTTTGGTGATCTCAAACGCAATAGGTCCAAAAATTACACCTTGCTGAGCACCAACACTACACACGTTATGACAGGTGTTACACTCCTTGTTTGCCATGAAAATGAATAAGATTTTATGAGTAAAGTTGAAATAGGCGTGGCATGCAAATATAAGAGCATGACTAAAATAGGCCATAAATAAGTGGCCTGATAGTCATAATTATTACTTTCGGGTCAGTACCCACGAATGTAGTCCCAATCTATTTTTAGAGTATTTTTTCCACTCTGGTTTTGGTGGTGATCCTTGGCTTAGACTTAGGCATTCTTGGTATTTATTTAATGTAAATTGTTTATTACTTTGAATATGAGCAATTTGGCGTGATTGTTTGTGTTTATTTTGGTGCCAGTGCACAGTGAGTAATCTAACATTCATGCATGTTTGGAAGTGAAATCTGAGACCCATGACACGTTGTTTTTTTTTTACAGGTTAGCATATCAAATATTGCCGGTTAGCCTATAACAAGAACTTCACTGTGAATTCATCTTTAAAGATACTTTAGATTACCTTATGATATATTCGGATTTCGACACCGCAGAGTTCAGTACAGACAAACAAATGTAACTACTATATAGGAAAAATAAATGTGATCTGTGTCCAGTTTGGCCAGGGGTTAATCTGAACTACTACACGGGGTACATCATTCTCATCTTAGTATTAGCCTATCTTTTATAAAGCTGATAAGCACAATTTAAAAAGAAATCACTCTGCTACTTTAAGATATTAAAACAGCCCCAAATGATTCTTATCTAATAAATCAAATCTAATAAAGAAGATGCTCTGGCATCCTTTAATAATAACTGGGTTTGGAACTCTATCAGTCATGCAAAAATCTAAGTCAGAAATTACTAAGAATCATATACTCTATGAGTTGATGTTGTAATATCGGAGCTCATTTAAGCACGAGCCTCATGACTGTGAGACTACCACTTTTTAAAGGGGCGGTGTGGATGCGCTCAATTTTAATTTGAGCCGCCGAAATATTTCGTTAATGCCTTAGCTGACAAAGGAAGCAAAGCATTGCAGCAAAGGAACCTGAGGGAGAAAGGTGTATCCCTCTCCACCAAAGGAAACTTCAATGGTCGGTGACTACCTATATATTGAGGTATTGGTCGCCTGCAAAACTCATTTTGAAAAATTAAGATATGGTAGGCATCCAGATACTTTGCAATGGATCCATGTCATGTGGTCGCAGGACATTTTGTCCAATGCGACACTTCATCGAAAAAGACATTTCGTCTTGACATTTGTTTATTTCAGAAAAGAAGACATCGAATAAGCGACAAAATGGTCAACCTATGGCGAGTTCTGCAATACTGGGATGAACAGTTTTTCGATGAAAATCTTAAGACAATTGAACAAAAAATCATTTAAGAAGAAACATAGGAGCCAAATGAAATGTCTTTTGACGAATTGTCGTGCACCGCGTTGCACTACTTTACTTTATAAATGAGATGGGGAAATTCACTTTATAAACAGATGGGAAAATTACAAGATGTAAATGAATAAAAAGCAAAACAGGAAATGACGATATCATAAATATTACATCGTACTAGCCAAGTAATCCTTTGTGAACGATTAGCTTTATCAAAGTCGCAATTAGCAAAACAAATCAATGCCCAATAAAAAGAGAAAAAACAAATTTACTGCACTTCTGTAACAATGGAGAACTGATAGCGCCTGAAACAGAATCAAAGAGAGGTCACAAATTACTCAACACTTCTTCTCGGTGATATTGTATGTAACTCGTGCATCGAACAACTATGTCAGAAATTACAGAATTTACTCAACAGTATGTTACCAAATATTTTTATATGCAGCTGATACATAAAAGTTGGGGACAAATTACTCAACTCTACATGACGATAAAGTTTTTATCTAGCTTATACATAAAACTAGGTCATAACCTACTCAAGAACATTTTATTCTTATTCGACAGTTTGCATTATGGGCAATCTGATGTCAACTGTCTGGAAAATGATGCGCCGTTAGTAATTTAAAGAAAAGCTTGGTGAAGCCATGTGGCAAGCCTGCCTAAAACGTCCGGACCTAGTCAGCCTATGAAAATGACGTATTCGATCCTGTTGATCTGCATTTCTGTATCGGTTTTATTACTGTAGCTTGTTACAATTTACATTACTATACTATAGGCTTAATAACTTAATTATATCCCACTTCATATAAATTTCTTTCAATACCACTGGATAAGCTAGGTCACGTGTAGACCGTATAAATCCCATATACAGTCTACTTTGGTTCCTATCCAGTGTACGTCCGCCATATTAGATTTTGCCAAATTGACTTTTCTCCCTTTAATTGTGTACAATGGCAGTCAAACGCGTCGGAAATCTTACAGCGACAGAAACTGTGGGCAAATGGTGGAAAACAAGTCCCTGACAATACTATCAAATCAGGTTGTCGTGCTGTTAATGCCTTGCGGGAAGATCTTACCGAAAAGAAATAAGATACTGACTTTGAAACGTTTGACGTGCAGAGATGATGGGATTCTTCTACTTAGAACCAAAAAATCTGATCTGACGAAAGGATTTTTCCGTGGGATAAATTCGTTATATAGTTTGTTAGTGACCGTATAGGGAGATTTATGGAGTCAGTTTGCAATTCGTACTGGACGAGTTGCTTGCGTAATACACTCGACAAGAATGTGTTTCACTGTGAGTAGACACTGACAGGATATGTACTCTGGTTGAGGTCCACTATTCAAAAGTTATCCACGAGTCAGGTATGCGTGTCTAATACGCGATCGGCAAAACACCACCTCATCTCTGCGATTTGATCTATATGAGAGATGCTACTCTTCAAGGACCGGTTTTGATGTTCCTAAACTTGTCTCTCGAGTTTTCATTCCACATATTTTGAAAAGCGATGTGTGCATATTGAAGTAGTATTCGTTAAAAGAAAGATAGAATAGCCATTTGGGTGTCCGTTTGGGTGTGTCTGATCCCATTTTGGGTTATTTGATGCGCTTTTTTGGACTTTTCGCTTGAAGCTCTGGTATTTGTATAAATACACAAGATGAGAAACAACGGCTAATACGAACCTACAACTTCTGCCGTTCTCGGCATTTCTCCTAGACAATACAAGGTATGTGGACATACAGACTTCAAAACTGTCAGTTTTAGATGATGAATTTACTTCCTAGGAATACAGTTTTGAACAAAACACACAACAAACACTCCCTTTTGGACAAAGAAATGCAAAAAAAAAAATAAAATAAAACAAAACCAGAAGTCAGGACGTCATAGAATTGCTGAGTCCTTTACCGTATGCTGCTTGGCCAAAATAAACATCGCCTCTACCAATGTACTAAGTTTATCTTCAACTTGGATATGAAATCTAGCAGTTTCATTGATGAAATTAGGATTGTATCCAATCCGATTGCTTGATTCCTGACTTGCGGTTAGGAGCGAACTTAAGATGTCTTTTGAAACCGTGGCCAGGTTAATATGTGACCCTGTATACCTTGACAGCCGATCGCATAAGGAAGAAATGTCCCATTGCATTTGTAAAATGTATTCCTCTTATCCATCTATGTAAAAGTTTAGCTGGAACAAGGACGTATAGCATTATTTATTCCAATCAAGTCAGTCACCACGACAAAAGCATAATTTACGTCCATGGGTTAAGGAACCCATATCGAACACATCATTTCGATAGGGCATGTGCAACCAATCTTGCCGGCTTTTGCTGGTATTTTAAACCGATCGCCAAAGGAAACTGTGACAGCAAGGTCTGCTTGCTTAGTTTTCCATTTTGAATGGATATATTTATTTCTTGGCCCTGCGGAAGTAAGCAGATTCTCACCACACCATGCAAAAGGCTTCTGGAAATGGTGATTTTCTTTTCAACTATCGACAAAGCATCCTTTACCAGAAGGAGGACATCAAATTATCTATGATGCAAATTATCGATTATGAATAAAATGTACTATTGCACACAAATTGTCAACATCGTATATGAATGCAAAATATTGAATATGAATTGCAATTAATGAATATAAACGATTACCATTGGACGTGAATGAAAATAATTGCATACAAAATATATGTTCTTGAATACGAATGAGAAATGTTGCATATAATGGTAAATATTAAATATGAATGGAATGTCTCGGATATGAATGAGGAACATCCAATATTAATGCAAAAATACCGCATATAAAATATATTTATCGTACTCGAAAAGGAAATATCGAATATGAAATGAAACGTTTTGAAATAGCAATGTAAATTATTCCTCATCAACTGATTTTATTAAATTTTGCAATGTTTGACACGCCATTGTAAACATATAACAATTTTTTGTATTTTCTTTTCTAATATACTTGTGCTTTTGATTGGAAATAAATTGCGTATATTTTATCGGATCATTAATCCTTTTTGCAAGGGAATTTTTTTGGTTGATAAATCCGTTGAAATGAAATAAGAATGCAAAGTACAGAATCAAATGAATACTATAGTCTGCTAGTACTTAGGGACCGACCTATTTAATTTTCGGAGAGGATGGGATATACTTTTGAACCAGGATATTTGGGGGCTTTTTACCTTACGATATTTTTTTTTCAACTATGTAATGGATTTAACTAGTTTTGTTTTCTGCAAATCAGAGCAAGAATATTTTTCAAGCTACTTAGGCGCCGACATTTACCCCCCACCCACACAATAATCTAGGTCTCACCCAGAAAAATAAATGGTCGGTTCCTTACTCATAGCTACCGCTTTTTGTGATCATGACGAAGAGCATGCAATTCATGCTGTTTACAACATATTAGGAATGTGCGTATAGAGTTCAACTTTTGACGTCGGATACTTACTTTGAAACAGCTCAAGATATTAATAAACCTTTCATACGTGTCCATCTAGAACTGATTGTGCCTTTATGATTTGAAAAAAAGAAAGAAAGAAAGCAAAACGTGCATGCGAGTTGGGTTTTTTCATTTAGCATCTCTCTCTCTCTCTCTCTCTCTCTCTCTCTCTCTCTCTCTCTCAATTAAGCCGTCTGTAAGCGTTGTTGCTCACATGCTCCTGATTACAGGTAAATGCCATTCGCAACTTCGAGGTCAATCCTATTTATGATACCTCGAATGTATGCCGATAGCTGCCATTCAGATCATCTCAGCTATTTACTAAATAAGGATTAACCGAGAAATTGCGAATGCTTCGAACTATTTTTTCATTCGTACCTACTCGGTCATTCCTACAGTCAGTCCAATGGTAGAAATAGCCGATGTGGTCCGAACAGATTGCGGTTTCATTTTTTGCGGAGAAATTTCCAGTGAACAAAATGTATAATTTGTTTCTGTAAATTACTACACCAAGCCATATTTTTATCTCGCAAAAATAGCCGAGGTGGCCCGAATGTGGTAAACGATAGCCACCTATCATTTCAAAGTAGAGCATGTTAGTTTATTATCTCAGATTGCACATTGAGCTAACATGCAGGCAAAATAAACAAATAAAAAAAAAAAAAGAACAACATTTACATTCGGGATCAGTGATAGGACGCAAAATTATGACAAAAAGAAAAATATAGTCAAAGACACTGAAGCGAAGATCAAGGTGGACGTCATTGGTACATATCTTGAGCTCATACAAATACATTGTACCTTCATCAGGTAAAAAATACCTAGGTTTACAAAGAAAGCATGTATGTCAAACCAATAGGACTGAAAAAAGAGTCACAATTAAAAATCAAATTTGAACATTTTGACTCTGTTGATGACAAAGTAATTAAATTTATATCTAATATGTTTCAGGAATAAAACATAATATTAAATATTGTAATTTCAGCTTAAAATCAGTTTTGTTGCAGTAAATATACTGATATATTGATACTAAATAATATAAGTAACTGTATATATAAGTAGTGATCGTGGTGACTGAATAGGTCTTGACACACACACACACACACACACACATATATATATATATATATATATATATATATATAGTCTATTAAAGCACATATACTCTACATCAAGATAAAAACTGATAAATGTAACAAACAATAGTACTTCAGAAATGTGCTTTTTGAACACTGTACCTATTGTTAGTAACTACGTGTATATTTCAGTTAACTATTAACACTTCGTATATAGTTGCTTGTTTGCTGGTGTTTTTTTTTTTTTTCTTCAATTTCACTATTAAGAGACATCTTTTTAATACTCATCGAAACAAATTCTATGTTAAAGAGACATCGATTTAGTACTCATTGAGACAAATTCAATGTTAAAGAGACATCGATTTAATTCTCATCGATACAAATTCTATGTTAAAGAGACATCGATTTAATTCTCATCGAGACAAATTCAATGTTAAAGAGACATCGATTTAATTCTCACCAAGACGCATTCAGTGTTAAAGAGACATCGATTTAATTCTCATCGAGACAAATTCAATGCTAAATGTAAGAAGAAAATGTCAGATGGTATTGTGTTATAACTACAAGAAGCCGACAACGTAATCGATGTCAAGTGCCTAAATGGTAGTAAAATACCAAGTTACACTTTGAACATGCATCCGATTTTGGTATGGGAATTATCTCCTTAACGTGCATCCCATTTTGGTATGGGAATTACCTCCTTAACATGCATCTCATTTAGGTATGGGAATTATCTCCTTAACGTGCATCCCATTTTGGTATGGGAATTACCTCCTTAGCATGCATCTCATTTAGGTATGGGAATTACCTCCTTAGCATGCATCTCATTTTGGTATGGGAATTACCTCCTTAACGTGCATCTCATTTTGGTTATGGGAATTATCTCCTTAGCATGCATCTCATTTAGGTATGGGAATTATCTCCTTAACATGCATCTCATTTTGGTATGGGAATTACCTCCTTAGCATGCATCTCATTTTGGTATGGGAATTACCTCCTTAGCATGCATCTCATTTAGGTATGGGAATTATCTCCTTAGCATGCATCTCATTTAGGTATGGGAATTATCTCCTTAACGTGCATTCCATTTTGGTATGGGAATTACCTCCTTAGCATGCATCTCATTTAGGTATGGGAATTACCTCCTTAGCATGCATCTCATTTAGGTATGGGAATTATCTCCTTAATGTGCATCCCATTTTGGTATGGGAATTACCTCCTTAGCATGCATCTCATTTAGGTATGGGAATTACCTCCTTAGCATGCATCTCATTTAGGTATGGGAATTATCTCCTTAACATGCATCTCATTTAGGTATGGGAATTATCTCCTTAACGTGCATCCCATTTTGGTATGGGAATTACCTCCTTAGCATGCATCTCATTTTGGTATGGGAATTACCTCCTTAGCATGCATCTCATTTTGGTATGGGAATTACCTCCTTAGCATGCATCTCATTTAGGTATGGGAATTACCTGCTTAACATGCATCCCATTTTGGTATGGGAATTACCTCCTTAAATAACACACTTGTCGCATGCACCGGGACAATGAAATGCCTCTGAGTTATTTTAGATCCATTGATAATCAACTGAATGCTTCATGACCCAAACTTAACTTCTGGCATGATTGAAAGAAAAAGAAAAAACGAAACAAAAATTCGAGATTGCTCCGATTGATATGGTAAAGTCGATGATTGGCTAACATGTTTGTCTGTATTTTTAATAAAATCTTAGGCTACATTAATGCACAATATTCACATTTTTGTGTATTGTTTTCGAGGGATCACATGATATATGTTCAGGTTTTCTTTTATGCACGAACATTTGCAAATGATCAGACAGTGACACTCTTTGAATACATAGAGAGACACGAATTGTACACTTCGCCAATACATTCTATCATTTCTTAGGTACACAATAGCTATGTTGATATTTATAGCCTATGCACAAATAGTATATATGACTTTACGATATAGATGGTGAAGTTTCTGACCTGGAAAAAGAAACTAAGAAAATGAAATGAGCGACACCTATCTGCAAACATCAGTTGTAAAGACCTTTACCATTCTCTCGCTCGGAGTAGATCTCACGAAATCACCGTGCGAGAGTCTCGTTGAATGAGAATATATGCTCATTATTTCCAAGGATGCAAGATACAAACCCATTACTGTTCGACAATATAACAAAATCTTTATAAATATTCTAAAGAAAGGTCTCACCATCAATCAATTTTGTCATGGAACAGTTGCAATACGGATGAAAATCAGCAGTAATAAGATAGAAAAACTTTATAACCTGCAATTGATCTAACAATATTTGGTATAACAATAGCAATTTTAAGAACCTAGCTGACAGATTAAAGTACTTTGATGCTATTATGAAACAAAAGGCACATATTACAAGGTAGCATTCTTACGAATTTTAAGATTCAAGGGCATGCAAGTTTTATCGCAGACACACACAGCTATTGCAGGGTTAATTACATAATGACAGATAAGGTTGAAAAATATGTACACAAATTGAAGATAACCACCGGATAATTCATGTGTTAGTAACGTTGAATTTTTCAAGGTCTGGTCGTAACAAATTTGATTTGAAGGACAGTCCCTTTTCGAATGTTCAGTAATATCAACTAAGCTGATGTATATGTGCATCTGCTTTAATTTCTGTAGCCACATTTCCCATGCTTGGGAAGAAAACATGTTCCTACGGGACAGTCATACACCACGGGTATCCTGGACGCTGGACAACGCACATATTTCCGGCAGGGTTCATATGGATGGGCAATGTCCAAGTCCTTCGCCTTGACATGGACACAGTAGTCCGCTGAAATACATAAAGGTTTACAGTTGCAGCTTTTTATATCCATGAGCACATCACACCTACCTGCCTGTCTGCTTACCTTCTTTCCTCCCAACCTATCTACCCAGATCCTCTCATATGACAACTCGCAAGATCCAATATTTGTGGTTTTTAAATCAAGAGGGCCAAAGTGACCCTATAATGGAGGTCTTCCTAACTTGACCATTATGGCAAATTATGAATGTTTCTACGTCTTTCTATCAATCAATATTTCTGGCTGTCCATACGGAACTCCTTCCAGGTGAACTTCTCTAAAGCTTCTTTAATTATCTTTGGATAGATTTGCCTCTGTCTACGTGCCATATTTAATGGTCGCCCGTTCTAGCACAAAGAATAGAAGTTGTTTACGTGGACGTTGAAACTTAATTTGGAGAGAAATACTTTGAGAATTAATTTTAGTTTTCCTTTTTCTTCAGGAAAATATTGTATCAAAGAGAATAAAATGCAACAATTATTAAGTACGCAGCATTATGTTGTGCCATATTAGTTCTATGTCCAATCCGATTTAATATTTGAAGGTAAATTTTGTATAAGTTCAGTAGGAAACGTTACATACATACATACATAGATACATACATAGATACATACATACATACATACATACATACATACATACATACATACATACATACATACATACATACATACATACATACATACATACATACAAAGTGCGCATTACCAAAAGCTATAAAGTGAAGTATTATCTAAGCAAGCCGATATGCAAAACCATTTGCCAATAAATAACAAACCCACCTGGTATAACCAGCAGCCTCTCAGTGGCAGGCTGTACATATTTCAGTTCTTTAATTTTCTCTGTGGTCAAATATTTCTCAGCTTTCCTTATGTCTGGTTTCACAGATATCGTCGTTGAATTTAAATTCATTTTAGGGAAAATAACTATTGAATGTTTCAATGTAGTTTCACAAAAATAATCATCCTTTTCGAGGATATACTCCTTGAAATCTCCATAATTTCTCAGGTCCTTTGGTTCGGCGTCGTTCTCACCCTGCGCCAGCCAAGTAAGATTGGCCCATGGTTCCGGATATCCGCCTACCCATAGTGCCGTTAAACGAAGCGCCTGGTCTTCCACAACCGATGGGCCAAGCTGAAGTTGGATGCCGTCGTGCGGTTTGCCTTGAAATATCGTTAAGAAAAAAATGTAAACTATTGTCTATAAAATTCCTTAAGAATGGTTTTAAGTGACCGCGGAGATGAGGTATATTATGTTTAGGACATACCTTCAGCGTCTAGAATAAGAAAAATGCGAATAAGCGCTACAAAACAAAATTGCAAAGGTACAGGCGATTCTAAAAGTCAGCCTTAAAGATCCATCTATCTATGTTTACCTACATTACTGTATCAGACCAAGCGACCACCATGTTAGCCTAAAATTTTGAAATCAGGATGGGTCTCTTTCGGTTCATACCTATAGATGCCAAACATCATACATACATTTACAATATGAGCTTGCGTAAAAATAACTCCCAAACCAGAGAGTATCCACTACTATGGCTAGTAAATTTGGTTTCGAACCAAGACTTTGAAAATGTCTAAACTTCGAAAACTTAAAATTGACCTATGATGCAGACAATATTTAGATAAGAGAGCTATTTTAGTGTATGCTTTTTACATTTTAAATATGATAAATGATAATAATTCTTTTTTAAGTGTATGCTTTTAATCAATGATTCATCTAGCGTGTGCTGCAAGGTACGTAGGTTCTTTTTACTGTGAAAATGCCAGGTAGACTTCTGCAACTGACACGAATAAATGTATTTATCCATTGCAAATAATAATTGGAAAAGCTTTGTGTATATCCCAAACATATACTGGCTATTCTTTGTATTAACCACCATATAATTATGTAAGAAACATATACTGGCTATTCTTCGTATTAACCATCATATAATTATGTAAGAAACATATACTGGCTATTCTTCGTATTAACCACCATATAATTATGTAACAAACATATACTGGCTATTCTTCGTATTAACCACCATATAATTATGTAACAAACATATACTGGCTATTCTTCGTATTAACCACCATATAATTATGTAAGAAATACATACTTATCAAGCTCACAGCGACCATTAACCGAGAAAAATTTGTTAATAGCAAGTCGGAGTAAAATTTTGATACAAATGTTACAGTCTTTCATTCCGTCCAAAGTATATCAAATATACTAAACAATTTTCTTTACCACAATAACTATGATACTAAACGTGTGCTATAACTATGTAGATGCTTGTAAGTGCTGTGACACGAATTCAAATAAAACTCACTTTATTTGACAACAGTTCTTAATCTTTGCAATCGGCCTGTTAAGCTTGTACGATTAGCATTTTTTACTTTAATTTCAACATGATATAATTTATTTTTGCAAAGATTTACTCCTGTGTAAATTATAGCGGTGCTATATAGCACATAATTATTGTCCAATTCTGCTTCTAAAACCAGTTTATTTGACAACTATTGACTTGCATGTTTTTTTTTTTTTTTTTTTTTTTTGTTTGTTTTCTAATGCAGTCTTACTACTTTTTGTACTGAGATATGATGTTCACGTAAATTTGTATTTTGAAACAAGAGAAGGATTAAATTAAGCGAGCAGGGCTTGTTTTCTAATCCCGTAATTCATTGTTGTAAAACTGTATGCGAACATTGACGTCAAAAATATTGTTTAAACTATCAGTAACAAAATGGGATGATATTTTACTATCTTCTGAAATCCTAAGTTCAGTTACTCTTACAGGTATTGCATAATTTATCTTGAGGTTGCTTCCCTTGTTTGCAGCATTGGACGTATGCATTTTCTGTAGTTCGGTAATAAACAATCATACATGCGTCATTATTGATCTTTTTCATCTTCCCTCATTGTACATTAGCAAATAACGTTCGCGTAAGAACCCAAAGTATTAGAGAATCTGGCTACAATCATGGAAAAGTATTGTTAATAGCAAGACGAAGATTACTATATACACCAGAGAATTGTCTTACCTTCAACCTTGAGGTCGAATGTACTCTTGACGTCTCCTTTCCTGCTTATAAGGTGACACGTGTAGGTATCAGCATCCTTGCACTGAATATAGTCAAAGGTCAAGTTAACAACTACGTCATTTCCGATGATTTTGTTTTCAGTAGACATATAGCTGACATCAAGGCGGTCGTTTCGCTTTGCCCATTCTATAATTCCGTTATATGTAATATTTACCCCTACTGGGGGATCATTGGCAGAACGTTTGGTTCCTTTCATGGAAATGGAATCCCATTGAATGGCCCGATCTACACGACACGTTATAGATACTGGCCCCTCATCTACGTAGCCAGGTTCTGCTGCCATGGCAACAACGTCTGGAAGTTTTGAAACAAGCATTCTCTTAGAAAATGATCCATTATCCTTTAGCTCGAAGAATGTATATTTTTGTACATAGATAAAACATTGATTTTTGACTTCCTGTCACCTCCTACTATTACTGTCCCCAATTCTTTTGGACCTCCTAAAATCGGATTTTCAGACCTTTTACACTCTTCTCACGTCGTTGACAAATGAGATATTTTAACCTTTTGATGACAGGTTTATTGTAAATACAAAGTGCCCTGATTGTTTGCATGTAGATCTGTATTGCATAGGAAAAAAAGGTTGTTAATGTAACTATTTATTACAGGACAGTTCGCTTGATCTTTCTGAACTTTATTTACGGGTTGTTTTCGTTTTTTGTTTTACGGTAAAAAATGTACATTTTTCTTTAGTTTGTGGAAGAACCTGCATTACGTAGAATTTCTTTCCCATACCTCTGAGCAATAATCATTTTAGTTCTAATCTTGATTTTACATAGAAAATTTACAATGATAGATCTTTTTAACATTTCCCATAACCAAACGAATATATCCACCTTTTTAAAGTATTAGATACGAATTTTAAAACGCTAACTATAATAGTTTTAATTTGATTGGATAACACTATTTGCAATTGAGACTCTACGTGATGTATTAAGAGTAATCTTTAGTTTAGATTTGCTATTGTTATATGATCAATCGCAATGCATGTGCCATATGAATATCATATCTCAGTTAGCAATGAGCTTTAATATTTTAAGTCTGCAAACAAATGACTAAGCTAATTAATAATTATCAGTAGAGACATGTGTGCTGATATCAATAAACAACAATACGTTACTTATTTTCGACTAATATGTAATTCGCTTTCACACGTTTTGATATTGATATAATACAACGTACGAAGATTATGTTTGATAAGAGAAACAAAATTCAATATAAAAATGACGATTAGTAAATAGAACAATGATAAAATTAATATAAACGAGACAGACATTTCACCTCATGCAATTGAAATTGGTATATATATATATATATATATATATATATATATATATATATATATATATATATATATATATATTTATATATATATATATATATATATATATATCGCACTGATGTGGTAGAGCACAAGAATATTTTTCGAACTGTCAGTCACTAAAATTACTGTTGATTTTGAAATAAATCATGGCATGTTGCACCTATCTGGACGACGATGGCGTTTTTCTTCGTTTATTCCCTTTCTTTCATAAGAAATATGAAGAAGTACTACATAGACAAATTTACTGAATTACCCGTTGTCACACTTGGCCATGAATATATGAATCCATTCAAAGATCTCTCCTCTCAATCTTTGTCACATGTCATAAAACCAGAGCTTCTGTTGAATATCCTACATTGGATTCTCTAGCGATGAATAGATTAGGTTGAAGTTTTAACCAAGTTTCAATTTGGTAATGTTATAACAATGCAGAAGGTCTCGACGTGGGTGAAAATTAACCTCTTTGTCCACTTGGCCACAGTCTTTATTTCAGGTTTTTGAGTCCTTTTCCTAGGATTGACAATAATTATACTTTCCAGTTACAAGCACAGTTCCACATGAATGTATCCATACGTGTATACAAATAAACTTTGTACAACTTTCACTCCATCTGATAACACTACTGGGAATTTTTTAGAAAGTTTAAGATGTTTGAAAGATGTTATGTTAGAAATTGGCAATCCTTCGCTAAGGAAGACAGCAAATGTTATTTTGAGTAATCCAATTTACGTTCCATCGTCTGCACTGAATCACTTATTATCTTCAAGGTATTCCGTCTTCAAACTGTTACAAAAATCTGGCCTTTCGATAGCTTTCCTATCTCATTCTAATGGAGAGCAATGACAATGCTCACGGTAGTTTGGGATCTTTTTATTTTGCAATAATGCCTTTTTGAACGAATGACAGATGAAGGTGTGATGGAAAAGCCGACGATGTCCTCCATAAATGTTTTATTTTTAAATTACCTGTCCCGTTAGAGCCTGGATCTTTTTGTTTTAAAAATAGCAGGCTCCGAAATTATGCATGGAATTGATTAAACGTATATGGCCTGATCCTAGAACATACGTTCTTCAATTTGACCCCGAGATGCTTAGAAAAATAATTTTTAAAATACATGATGCTTCAGAAAGTCTTGGATGAATATAGAGAGATGAATCGAGAGCCCTTATCTTTTCAGGCATAGGACAGATGATGTTTACGCTAAAGCATCAATTCTTTTACTGCTCTAGTGGTGTATTTCAATTCTACAGTAACGGAATCAGTGTGCTAATTATAACTTTTGTTTTAACGACAAGACTTTATGTCCTATGGTACCTTTCGAGTCAATCAAGTAATCTTGATTCACCTGAGTATGCTTCCGGAGAAGCCGTCCTTCTTATATATATCTTTTTATGGGAGGGATGCGCTTAGTCGAGAGGGTAATGGGGATTGATGCATTCAGGCAAGGTGATGGGTGCCGCAGACCAGGGTTCGATTCTCAGTAGGGGACGAATCATTATTCTGTAAGCTGTACGAAGATTTATTTCTCCATATATATATATATATATATATATATATATATATATATATATATATATATATATATATATATATATATATATATATATAATGACACCAATTGATATGTACTATGATTGAGTGGAGAAGATAAGTCATTTAAGTACTATACATTATTTCATTGCAACACAAGATGATAAGTACATAATTAATTATGAATCAGGCTGGAAATTTAATGTGCTTATGCGTGAATGATTTATGGATATATTGGAACATGACATCAAACGGAGAAAGAAGAAAATGCTATAATTTAGTAGTATGATGTATGTTAGTAGAGTATTTACAATTTTGCATGCGATTTCAGGTTGCTTCAAATATAATTTGGCACAGGTGTAAGTTCACGAAAATCTCTTTATTTTGCTAGAAACTACAACCTCAACCAATGTATATTTTTACCTTCATGTAACCGCTTCGGACTTCAATGGAAAATTGTATGTAGAAGATGAGTAAAATGATAAACTTAGTGATTCATTCAATTTATGAAATTAAAATGTACTCTACGCCTTATCCTAAGTCTTTAGTTCCTTGTTGAATTGAGAAAATAAGGTGATTGTGCTAGTTTCTGAAAGTACAAAGTTATGATCGATATATTTGATTATTCTGTTGACTATTTAAAACTGCGTTTGAAAATGAAACAATTACTTAACATTCTTTTGGTTTATTTTATATATAAGAGAAATTATGATTAACATTTCTTTTACTTGTCATCGTTGATGATGATTATTATTATTATTATTATTATTATTATTATTATTATTATTATTATTATTTATTTTGTTGTATTAAATAAAATGTATCATGTTCTAGTTTAACAAATGTTGTTTAAGGCATCGGTTTCATACTATATTTATCTGGAAGAGTTGTTGTAGATTGTGTCGTTGTTGCTTTTTTTGTTGTTGTAGTTGTTGTAGATGCCGTGGTTGTGGCGATTGACAACGTTGTTTCTTTTGTCGTAGTAGTTTCCTTTCTTGGCATCGACTTAGTCGTATTGTTCCTTATTGTTTTTTGTGTCGTTGCTGCTTTTGTCGTTACGGTTGACATTTGTTTTGTTGCTTTTAAAATTGTTGTCGCCTTCGTGGAAGCTGTGATATTTTTTGTCATATTGGGCGTTTTTGTCATTGGAGGCTTCCTAGATGTAGTAGCTGAAGTGACGGTTTTGAGAATGCCTTGCTGTTTGTTCTTGACGATTGTGAAAACATTTTCCATTTTCGATTCTAATTCTTTCAATGTCTTAGACTCTTCAACAGCACTTTTCAGTACATCTAATTTATTACTTTCTTCCTTCCTGACTGTTGGTGTTATTTTGGTTGTTGTGGTGCCTGTAAAACAAAAGTACATGGTGTATTTGTTTGTAGAAAATATTATTTTTAAATATATTAATAAATGTTTTAAATAATCTATAAAAATTAGCGTAATCATGATAACTGGTAATTATTCCTTTTTTAAAAAATAAAATATTTGATATATTTTAATAACATGTTACCGATAGATATTGTATATTGAACACTTATTTCCATTTTATAGATTTTAATGAAAGCTAAACCAGTTTCAATGTATAAAAATATAGACCTTTTCATATGATTTGTTATCTGAAAGATCTGATGATCTTGAAAACAAATATAAAAGTTGCCGTGAGTTTTTAAAGAGTATCAATATTTCTGAATGAAAATACACTAGATAGATGTTAGACAAGTAACTTTACCGTGCATATAATTCCTAGATATATTGCCTGCCAGTGAAATGTTATACTGCTTCTTTATGTTGGAATCTGAAAACAAATATTAAAGAACAATACATTTTACAATAGCATTATATATTTGATACAGTAATTTTCATTAAAGCTGATTTAGTAGCTTTGAGTTTGAATGGGAATATCAAATTTCTTTTATAATACAAATTTAGATAAACAACATACATTAATATAGAATTAACAGTCGGGTGATTGTTGTAATTGATTTTTAAGTTAAGTGAAGTACCATTGAGCGAAGAGATCCTAAAACAGGAAGAGTACTTTCAAAATCCATCAATTTATTTCCCCAATCAAAATGAGCAATAGCCAATATGTGAAAACAAGACTAATCTTGTATGATGTGAAATAATATGATTCAACACCAAGACCTCAAGATGAAAGACATTAGAGGGTCATTTGCAAAGATTTAGTGGTATAACCTGCTTGTGTTAATTAATTACTGAAAGAAGATGCTATATGAACTTAGAAGAACTTGCTGCACATTTGCAATCACTTAAGACAATAAAACATAATAAAACTTAAAAATAATATACGACATCTAAAGCCTCACGTGTAATGACACTATACGGATGCCTCTAGCCACGTGTAAAGACACTATACGGATGCCTCTAGCCACGTGTAAAGACACTATACGGATGTCTCTAGCCACGTGTAAAGACAATATACGGATGCCTCTAGCCACGTGTAAAGACACTATATGGATACCTCTAGCCAAATGCGGTTTAGCTTGTTCTATTTCATGAATGTGGCACTTGAGAAGATGCCTCTGACCAATGTTACCTTTGGGAATGACCAGATAATGAATCACAAGCCCTGTTGCCAAGGCAACAGCTGCTATGGCTACCACACCGAGGGCAACTAATCCACGCGTGCGTCTTTGTCGCTTCTGGAAGTCCGATGATGTTAGGAAATTGTCTGAATCGGAATTTAATCTGAAAAAAAAAAGTTTCTTAACAAGTCCAACATTATGTATGACAATGTTATGACAAATTATCATGACATATAGGACTGAAAGAGAACGTGCGTTGCGACAATTGATATACTTTCCGTGTATGCGGTCTCGGGTATTAGGTCTTGCATGCTTACGTAAAAGGGTCACGTGACCGGTCATTCGGATCAAATTCTGGGTGGCAGAAGTACAGAGATTTATTGTTGACAGGGAATATATTGGCGCAAATTTAGCAGAGCTAATAATATCCTCCCAATTATGTAGTAGGTTGAAATAAAGCTTAAACATCCTTTTTTTGGTGGTTGGATGAACGATGTGTGAAATGTTGACCCACTGTTGAAATTTTGAGCTTTATTTATCAATGCCCTACATTGGTCCAATATCTTTCGCCACCGGTTTCGGTAACCTGGTGACGTCATCTAGGGCAGTCATCGAATATTACTTATTTATTATTTATCAACACTAACACGATGGTTTAGTTAGAATACTTTCAATTCCAAACGGTTAACTTTGTATAAGGTAATAGAAAAGCAAGTACTTCACATTTGTATTTTTCGTAATTATTCGTCATAGTTAGCATTTATCTCCGTGGAATAGAATTTTGTATTGGTTGAACTTTTTTCAAGTTTTTTACAGTATAGCTTAAAACATTTATACTCTTTTTTTACTGGACTGTTATAGACTGTAATTATAATACAGATTTCACAGATGAAAGCCAGGACAAGTCTTCCCCACAACTTGACAGCTTTGTTTACCTAGTACTTCTCTGATACGGTCCATGCCTCACATTAAAATGGACAGCATAGGCGCCGTAAAGGGGGCATGTACACAAAAAGACTAGTAACCATTTATAATTATAATCTACAATTTACATTTATATCCGCGGTTTAATGATATGAATTAAATTATAAATTGTTTGTTATTACATATCTACTATACGGATTACACTGACTAAAATAAAATTAACAACTTTTCATCTTCCATCAGTGTTTTAAAACGTATTAACATATCAAGAAGCTTATAGTTAAAATGTGTACTATTCACGTCACCTGAAGCATTATTAATTTTATAAATCTAGGACCTATTAGTTTAAAAAAATATTTTAACCTTATATATGCAGAAACAACAAAATATCAAAAGACGAGGCGATCCGACTGAAGTGGATCATATCTCAGTGTTAAATTACTATGTATTAAGTAGATCATATCTTGCCAAATATACAATAATCTCCACTTTCATGTATCAAACTGAAATTATTTTGGTGTACTGACCTCGGATCATCCATCTTCTCTTTCTCTTTTTCTGATTCCTTTGTGTCCGAAGTGTTCCGATCACTGTTCTTCCTGTCATCTGGTTTTAAATCAGGAATGTCATAGTCTGGTGCCGTAGGATCCTTTAGCTTTAGCATACTACTGTTCATTAATATCTGCAAAGAATCCACGAATGACTTGTGAAATGTTTTATCATTTATGTTTATGAGTTGTAGTTTTTAAAGCTATTAGACGAATTTAATACACCCAAATAGGTAATTGCAGCAGAGTTACACATGCCCTATGACATATTGTTTTATGTATGATAATAAAATTGGTTTTTGAATACTAGAGCAAAAAAAAAAAAAAATGCAGTGGCTCACCATCGCAAATACCCAGGCTTTTTGCTCATATTCCATCATACCGCATCTCCCCTTACCGGTACTCATCCTACCACCGGACATTGGCCAAGGGGTCATAATACGAAATCCTTCATATATGTGGTATGTCTTCCTACTGTCACTACATATATAAAATGTCATTATAAGTAAATATTTTGTACATCTGATCATTGATCCTCTCCCCGGAAGTCCATGATTGGGAGTCAAGAATGTCATTCCCTCTTGCAGATGCTTACACCAAGGCAACATAACAAGAAAGCTTCGCGACCGACTTATGAGATGATGTTGTAACGGACATACAGACGGACAGAGGGCATCACAATATCTCTCTCTTTAAAGCGTGGAGATAGCAAGATGGGTCTCGTCATTCGTACATTAATGTGTGATATATTGTCTATATGGTATGTAGAAGAAGGCGCTCTCATTATGAGTTACACTTTGGATATGACTGATCCTCATGCTGCGGCAAAATATACACATTTCTAAGAAAATATGTAACCCTTTGTCTTTTGCTGCTGCTCTCGTAAAATTGCAAAATTTATGTAAAGAGAATCACTTTTCGTCTCTACTTGAGGTTTCTGTGAAATGTTTATTACGATTAGGCGTTCGAGTCGGACAATACCTTGGGGTCAAGACTGGAAAGGACAAATCTCAAATATTTCAAAAGATTTTATCAAACGATGTGATATTGCGTACGTCTGTTTAATGTGGCATACTGAAGTAATTATTGGACGGTCTTATAAGTTCATTAAAAGGAAACGAGGCTTGCCGAGTTTCTTTTAAATGAAAACTTTATACAGCAAGTGGTATATCAAAAGATACAGCGTACATACAATACATATATTTTATTTACACTTTATACAAATACACATACTTTTGTTCCATCGGAGTTTAAGATTGACTACAGGAAACTGTGTTTTGACGGAGAAAGTGAACTATTCACATCCCATCCCAGTGTGACTGCTACAAAATGTAGTTCTGCATCTATTTCAGCTATTCACAATCCTTTTGGATATTGTTAATTTGCTTCTTTTCTGCTTCTATTTTCATTCCTATTAACTAAATAAATGAAAGAAACATTTAGGATTTAAACATGAATGTTAGTTTAAATGAAGAAAGTAGAGCGCTACAAACATAGCATGGCTAGCGTTCCAAACAGCGAATGCGCGGCCATTCGTTCACGGGCGAGTACATCGAACGAGTTGCGCTTCAGCAAAATGACGAACCAACAAGGGGGAATTCAAACATTTAAAGTTATTTACGGTTGATCTAAGTCATTATTATGCTTACTTTTCATTACTACTAACGATAAAATTGTTTTTATCCTGTGTGTGTGTGTGTGTGTTGATCGGTTTGTCTGCCAGTTTTACCATCATAGATCCAGAGAGAGAGAGAGAGAGAGAGAGAGAGAGAGAGAGAGAGAGAGAGAGAGAGAGAGAGAGTGATCTTGATAAATTGAGGTAAGACTGACCTGCTGACTGAGCAACCAACACAGGTTGAGAGAGAAAGAGAGAGGGAGAGAAACCTCCAGACATTTTAATATATAAAACTGATAGTTTTAAAACCTTTTTATTGGTTGAAACAGAAAAAATTAAAAAAAAATAAAGCATCAAATAGATTACAGTATGTGTATGCCAAGGAATTTACCGTTAGGCCTACTCTTCTCCACATGCTATTGTAACTTTGTATCATTTATATCGTGTAGCACTGTAGACAAATTCCAAGGAAAGCAAGTTCAAGGTATTCACACAGTTTAAATTCTTTTTTCTCTCTTACTCCACAGATTTCTACTTATTTTTTCCCTTACGGCATGAGAGAGAAAAAGATGGGGGGGGGGGGGGGGGAGAGACGAGGGGATTTCGATACAATTGTGTAACATGTTTAATTCTTTACAAAACGGGAATTATTTTTTTCTGATTATTTTCTTATTTTATTCATAATTATTAAGTGGAAATTCATCACTGATCTAGAGAGTAGAGAAGCAATAGTCTACTCTTGAAACCATAATTATATGCGTATTTATACGCCATGGGCGGATCACAATTTGATATACCAACATTATTGGTATATCAAACTGCTTTATACTAACACTTTAAAAGCCATGTTATTTTTAAAGAATATATATATATATATATATATATATATATATATATATATATATATATATATATATATATATATCCACTTTGAACAAGCCTGTGCTTGTATTGCGTCTTTTGAACAATGTCTCTAGTAAGTTGTGGAGATTCAAAAATAATAAGTGCTAGGTAGCAGAACTGTATTGACGTAAGTTATACAACTTCTGGACAAATAAAAATAAGAAAAATCAAGAAAAGCGAATGTAAGAGAAATCACGTAAATGTATACATTAGGAGATGTATATGTAGAAAAAGTAATTGTATACATAAATATATCAATTTAATTTTTTTTTTTTTAAAACCAGAGCAATTTATATTATTGGGATGGCCACTTTACATTCATATTCGTATTTGAAAAGTATAATATAGATACTTTCCCAGACTGGTTAAGTGCTTACTATTTTCTAAATTCAACAACTTCAATAATTTTTAAACCCTTGTGCTTATTTATTTATTTTTTAATTTTATTTTATTTTATTTTAATTTTATTTTATTATACTTTATTCAATAATAAAGTTTAATGTACTTTTCTTTTATTTTCCTATTCTTTTGCTTTCTAAAATAAAATAATAACTCCTCTTCAAATACATTAGAACTACAATTTGTACAAATTATATTTTCTATAAGTTGGAATTTTTTTTTTTAAACGACCATGCTGAATCAGGAGGCCAAGGACTGAACTATGCATTTTAAATACAAGTCTTGTAAATATTGTTTTCTACCTCAAGTTTTTGTGGCTTACTGTAATAATTGTTGTGGCATGCTGTAATAATTTGTGTGGCCTACTGTAATAATTGTTGTGGCCTACTGTAATATTTGTTGTGGCCTACTGTAATAATTGTTGTGGCCTACTGTAATATTTGTTGTGGCCTACTGTAATAATTGTTGTGGCCTACTGTAATAATTTGTGTGGCCTACTGTAATAATTGTTGTGCCCTACTGTAATAATTGTTGTGGCCTACTGTAATAATTTGTGTGGCCTACTGTAATAATTTATGTGGCCTACTGTAATAATTTATGTGGCCTACTGTTATAATTTGTGTGCCCTACTGTAATAATTGTTGTGGCCTACTGTAATAATTGTTGTGGCCTACTGTAATAATTGTTGTGACCTACTGTAATAATTGTTGCGGCCTACTGTAATAATTGTTGTGGCCTATCGTAATAATTTATGTGGCCTACTCTAATAATTTATGTGGCCTACTGTCATAATTGTTGTGGCCTACTCTAATAATTTGTGTGGCCTACTGTAATAATTGTTGTGCCCTACAGTAATGATTTTTGTGACCTACTGTAATAATTACGTCTTAATTCATGCTGAAATTTAATTAAGAATATTTAAAGTCGGTTTTGATTATTTGCAACACTATTAAAACTTTCTTGATATAATGATTGAAAATATGACTTATGAAGAAATGATTAAGTATCATGTTTCAGGTAGGACAAAGTGATAAATTAAATAATGTTTTGCTATACCAGTGGGTCGAGCGAAGATATATTTCTATAAACAGCAGTAGTTTGGAAATACAGTTTACTGATTTAAAAATAAAATGATTTTTAGTCATATACAAACTTACGAAGGAGTAAAGTATAGTGCTTTGTCTTGCTTTGTTTTTTTTTTTTTTTTTTTTTTTTTTTTTTTTTTGTTTTTGTTTGTTCTTGTTTTGGGGTGGGTTGGTGGATTAATGTATACCTTATCACTTCGTGTGATCATCCTTCAGATCTGCTTCCTTCCAACAATGCGCGAAGCTTTGAAAACTATTTCTTTTAAAAACATTTTCAATCCGTTTTAACCAACCCTGGATGATATTAATTAGTACCACCCTGCCTCGTTTTTGTCGCACAATAATAATTATTTGTCACTTGCAAAAATTCTTTCAAAGTGATGCCATATGCATTAGCTCTTAAGGGTGCACAAAATCAAAGCATAAAAGCATCGGATAGATATCTCAAGAACTCACAAACTAAGGACAAGTTTTTCTGTTTTGTTTTATGTGAAGATAATTATGATATCTAATTTGAATAAAACAATAAATTAGAAATTTTATAATGCTTATTTCTCAATCGTCGAAAGCTAATATAAATTTTTAAGCGGCTCTTGGTTATGCATGTACGAACTAAGTTTTTATATTATTTATATCCAACTTTATTAGAAAATATTCATATGTATGTACTAGAAATCAATTAAATAAACCTATAAGGTTCCAGTGCTTGATTAAAGAGACAGCTTATGGAGAAGATGAAGGGATATCTACTGTATCCAACTAAGTTGATATGTCATGTTGGACTGATTCATGTAAAGGGATATCTACTGTGTCCAACTATGTTGATAGGTCATGTTGGACTGATATATGCAAAGGGGTATCTAATGTGTCCAACTAAGTTGACATGTCATATTGGACTGATACATGTAAAGGGATATCTACTGTGTCCAGCTAAGTTGATATGTCCTGTTGGACTGATTCAAGTAAATGGATATCTACTGTGTCCAACTAAGTTGATATGTCATGTTGGACTGATACATGTAAAGGGATATCTACTGTGTCCACATAAGTTGACATGTCATATTGGACTGATACATGTAAAGGGATATCTACTGTGTCCAACTAAGTTGATATGTCATGTTGAACTGATACATGTAAAGGGATATCTACTGTGTCCAACTAAGTTGATATGTCATGCTGGACTGATTCATGCAAAAGGATATAAGTTGAGCTGTCATGTTGGACTAATTCGTGCAAAGGGATCTCTGCTGTGTCCAGCTAAATTGATTTATTCATGTTGAACTGATTTGACTGTTGTTCATAATTAACGAAATTAGTATATTGCCTGGCTGTGGATGTCCAGAACGATGACAATAATTTGTGTCGGAAACGATATGAAATTGTGAAGTTATATAGCTGATCTGTTTTGTGAGGAGATATTTTGAATAATGGTAGCAAACAGATGAATTCGGTATACAAATCAACATTCAATAGATCTGGGTAAAAAAATAAAAATTAAAAAAACAAATTGGCTTCATATTTCTTAGCATTTTCCATTCATACTTTTGGATGAAACAAAACACACACACACACACACACACATATATATATATATATATATATATATATATATATATATATATATATATATCTGTGTGTGTGTGTGTGTGTATATATACATATATATATATTGTTGTGGCCTACTGTAATAATTGTTGTGCCTACTGTAATATTTGTTGTGGCCTACTGTAATAATTGTTGTGGCCTACTGTAATAATTTGTGTGGCCTACTGTAATAATTGTTGTGCCCTACTGTAATAATTGTTGTGGCCTACTGTAATAATTTGTGTGGCCTACTGTAATAATTTATGTGGCCTACTGTAATAATTTGTGTGGCCTACTGTAATAATTGTTGTGGCCTACTGTAATATTTGTTGTGGCCTACTGTAATAATTGTTGTGGCCTACTGTAATAATTGTTGTGACCTACTGTAATAATTGTTGCGGCCTACTGTAATAATTGTTGTGGCCTATCGTAATAATTTATGTGGCCTACTCTAATAATTTATGTGGCCTACTGTCATAATTGTTGTGGCCTACTCTAATAATTTGTGTGGCCTACTGTAATAATTGTTGTGCCCTACAGTAATGATTTTTGTGACCTACTGTAATAATTACGTCTTAATTCATGCTGAAATTTGATTAAGAATATTTAAAGTCGGTTTTGATTATTTGCAACACTATTAAAACTTTCTTGATATAATGATTGAAAATATGACTTATGAAGAAATGATTAAGTATCATGTTTCAGGTAGGACAAAGTGATAAATTAAATAATGTTTTGCTATACCAGTGGGTCGAGCGAAGATATATTTCTATAAACAGCAGTAGTTTGGAAATACAGTTTACTGATTTAAAAATAAAATGATTTTTAGTCATATACAAACTTACGAAGGAGTAAAGTATAGTGCTTTGTCTTGCTTTGTTTTTGTTTTTTTTTTTTTTTTTTTGTTTTTGTTTGTTCTTGTTTTGGGGTGGGTTGGTGGATTAATGTATACCTTATCACTTCGTGTGATCATCCTTCAGATCTGCTTCCTTCCAACAATGCGCGAAGCTTTGAAAACTATTTCTTTTAAAAACATTTTCAATCCGTTTTAACCAACCCTGGATGATATTAATTAGTACCACCCTGCCTCGTTTTTGTCGCACAATAATAATTATTTGTCACTTGCAAAAATTCTTTCAAAGTGATGCCATATGCATTAGCTCTTAAGGGTGCACAAAATCAAAGCATAAAAGCATCGGATAGATATCTCAAGAACTCACAAACTAAGGACAAGTTTTTCTGTTTTGTTTTATGTGAAGATAATTATGATATCTAATTTGAATAAAACAATAAATTAGAAATTTTATAATGCTTATTTCTCAATCGTCGAAAGCTAATATAAATTTTTAAGCGGCTCTTGGTTATGCATGTACGAACTAAGTTTTTATATTATTTATATCCAACTTTATTAGAAAATATTCATATGTATGTACTAGAAATCAATTAAATAAACCTATAAGGTTCCAGTGCTTGATTAAAGAGACAGCTTATGGAGAAGATGAATTATATATCGTCTTGTCATGTATTCATGTAAAGGGATATCTACTCTATCCAACTAAGTTGATATGTCATGTTGGACTGACACATGCAAAGGGATATCTACTGTATCCAACTAAGTTGATATGTCATGTTGGACTGATTCATGTAAAGGGATATCTACTGTGTCCAACTATGTTGATAGGTCATGTTGGACTGATATATGCAAAGGGGTATCTAATGTGTCCAACTAAGTTGACATGTCATATTGGACTGATACATGTAAAGGGATATCTACTGTGTCCAGCTAAGTTGATATGTCCTGTTGGACTGATTCAAGTAAATGGATATCTACTGTGTCCAACTAAGTTGATATGTCATGTTGGACTGATACATGTAAAGGGATATCTACTGTGTCCACATAAGTTGACATGTCATATTGGACTGATACATGTAAAGGGATATCTACTGTGTCCAACTAAGTTGATATGTCATGTTGAACTGATACATGTAAAGGGATATCTACTGTGTCCAACTAAGTTGATATGTCATGCTGGACTGATTCATGCAAAAGGATATAAGTTGAGCTGTCATGTTGGACTAATTCGTGCAAAGGGATCTCTGCTGTGTCCAGCTAAATTGATTTATTCATGTTGAACTGATTTGACTGTTGTTCATAATTAACGAAATTAGTATATTGCCTGGCTGTGGATGTCCAGAACGATGACAATAATTTGTGTCGGAAACGATATGAAATTGTGAAGTTATATAGCTGATCTGTTTTGTGAGGAGATATTTTGAATAATGGTAGCAAACAGATGAATTCGGTATACAAATCAACATTCAATAGATCTGGGTAAAAAAATAAAAATTAAAAAAACAAATTGGCTTCATATTTCTTAGCATTTTCCATTCATACTTTTGGATGAAACAAAACACACACACACACACACACACACACATATATATATATATATATATATATATATATATATATATATATATATGTGTGTGTGTGTGTGTATATATACATATATATATATTGTTGTGGCCTACTGTAATAATTGTTGTGGCCTACTGTAATATTTGTTGTGGCCTACTGTAATAATTGTTGTGGCCTACTGTAATAATTTGTGTGGCCTACTGTAATAATTGTTGTGCCCTACTGTAATAATTGTTGTGGCCTACTGTAATAATTTGTGTGGCCTACTGTAATAATTTATGTGGCCTACTGTAATAATTTGTGTGGCCTACTGTAATAATTGTTGTGGCCTACTGTAATATTTGTTGTGGCCTACTGTAATAATTGTTGTGGCCTACTGTAATAATTGTTGTGACCTACTGTAATAATTGTTGCGGCCTACTGTAATAATTGTTGTGGCCTATCGTAATAATTTATGTGGCCTACTCTAATAATTTATGTGGCCTACTGTCATAATTGTTGTGGCCTACTCTAATAATTTGTGTGGCCTACTGTAATAATTGTTGTGCCCTACAGTAATGATTTTTGTGACCTACTGTAATAATTACGTCTTAATTCATGCTGAAATTTGATTAAGAATATTTAAAGTCGGTTTTGATTATTTGCAACACTATTAAAACTTTCTTGATATAATGATTGAAAATATGACTTATGAAGAAATGATTAAGTATCATGTTTCAGGTAGGACAAAGTGATAAATTAAATAATGTTTTGCTATACCAGTGGGTCGAGCGAAGATATATTTCTATAAACAGCAGTAGTTTGGAAATACAGTTTACTGATTTAAAAATAAAATGATTTTTAGTCATATACAAACTTACGAAGGAGTAAAGTATAGTGCTTTGTCTTGCTTTGTTTTTTTTTTTTTTTTTTTTTTTTTTGTTTTTGTTTGTTCTTGTTTTGGGGTGGGTTGGTGGATTAATGTATACCTTATCACTTCGTGTGATCATCCTTCAGATCTGCTTCCTTCCAACAATGCGCGAAGCTTTGAAAACTATTTCTTTTAAAAACATTTTCAATCCGTTTTAACCAACCCTGGATGATATTAATTAGTACCACCCTGCCTCGTTTTTGTCGCACAATAATAATTATTTGTCACTTGCAAAAATTCTTTCAAAGTGATGCCATATGCATTAGCTCTTAAGGGTGCACAAAATCAAAGCATAAAAGCATCGGATAGATATCTCAAGAACTCACAAACTAAGGACAAGTTTTTCTGTTTTGTTTTATGTGAAGATAATTATGATATCTAATTTGAATAAAACAATAAATTAGAAATTTTATAATGCTTATTTCTCAATCGTCGAAAGCTAATATAAATTTTTAAGCGGCTCTTGGTTATGCATGTACGAACTAAGTTTTTATATTATTTATATCCAACTTTATTAGAAAATATTCATATGTATGTACTAGAAATCAATTAAATAAACCTATAAGGTTCCAGTGCTTGATTAAAGAGACAGCTTATGGAGAAGATGAATTATATATCGTCTTGTCATGTATTCATGTAAAGGGATATCTACTCTATCCAACTAAGTTGATATGTCATGTTGGACTGACACATGCAAAGGGATATCTACTGTATCCAACTAAGTTGATATGTCATGTTGGACTGATTCATGTAAAGGGATATCTACTGTGTCCAACTATGTTGATAGGTCATGTTGGACTGATATATGCAAAGGGGTATCTAATGTGTCCAACTAAGTTGACATGTCATATTGGACTGATACATGTAAAGGGATATCTACTGTGTCCAGCTAAGTTGATATGTCCTGTTGGACTGATTCAAGTAAATGGATATCTACTGTGTCCAACTAAGTTGATATGTCATGTTGGACTGATACATGTAAAGGGATATCTACTGTGTCCACATAAGTTGACATGTCATATTGGACTGATACATGTAAAGGGATATCTACTGTGTCCAACTAAGTTGATATGTCATGTTGAACTGATACATGTAAAGGGATATCTACTGTGTCCAACTAAGTTGATATGTCATGCTGGACTGATTCATGCAAAAGGATATAAGTTGAGCTGTCATGTTGGACTAATTCGTGCAAAGGGATCTCTGCTGTGTCCAGCTAAATTGATTTATTTATGTTGAACTGATTTGACTGTTGTTCATAATTAACGAAATTAGTATATTGCCTGGCTGTGGATGTCCAGAACGATGACAATAATTTGTGTCGGAAACGATATGAAATTGTGAAGTTATATAGCTGATCTGTTTTGTGAGGAGATATTTTGAATAATGGTAGCAAACAGATGAATTCGGTATACAAATCAACATTCAATAGATCTGGGTAAAAAAATAAAAATTAAAAAAACAAATTGGCTTCATATTTCTTAGCATTTTCCATTCATACTTTTGGATGAAACAAAACACACACACACACACACACACACACACATATATATATATATATATATATATATATATATATATATATATATATATGTGTGTGTGTGTATATATACATATATATATATTGTTGTGGCCTACTGTAATAATTGTTGTGGCCTACTGTAATATTTGTTGTGGCCTACTGTAATAATTGTTGTGGCCTACTGTAATAATTTGTGTGGCCTACTGTAATAATTGTTGTGCCCTACTGTAATAATTGTTGTGGCCTACTGTAATAATTTGTGTGGCCTACTGTAATAATTTATGTGGCCTACTGTAATAATTTGTGTGGCCTACTGTAATAATTGTTGTGGCCTACTGTAATATTTGTTGTGGCCTACTGTAATAATTGTTGTGGCCTACTGTAATAATTTGTGTGGCCTACTGTAATAATTGTTGTGCCCTACTGTAATAATTGTTGTGGCCTACTGTAATAATTTGTGTGGCCTACTGTAATAATTTATGTGGCCTACTGTAATAATTTATGTGGCCTACTGTTATAATTTGTGTGCCCTACTGTAATAATTGTTGTGGCCTACTGTAATAATTGTTGTGGCCTACTGTAATAATTGTTGTGACCTACTGTAATAATTGTTGCGGCCTACTGTAATACTGTAATAATTGTTGTGGCCTATCGTAATAATTTATGTGGCCTACTCTAATAATTTATGTGGCCTACTGTCATAATTGTTGTGGCCTACTCTAATAATTTGTGTGGCCTACTGTAATAATTGTTGTGCCCTACAGTAATGATTTTTGTGACCTACTGTAATAATTACGTCTTAATTCATGCTGAAATTTGATTAAGAATATTTAAAGTCGGTTTTGATTATTTGCAACACTATTAAAACTTTCTTGATATAATGATTGAAAATATGACTTATGGAGAAATGATTAAGTATCATGTTTCAGGTAGGACAAAGTGATAAATTAAATAATGTTTTGCTATACCAGTGGGTCGAGCGAAGATATATTTCTATAAACAGCAGTAGTTTGGAAATACAGTTTACTGATTTAAAAATAAAATGATTTTTAGTTATATACAAACTTACGAAGGAGTAAAGTATAGTGCTTTGTCTTGCTTTGTTTTTTTTTTTTTTTTTGTTTTTGTTTGTTCTTGTTTTGGGGTGGGTTGGTGGATTAATGTATACCTTATCACTTCGTGTGATCATCCTTCAGATCTGCTTCCTTCCAACAATGCGCGAAGCTTTGAAAACTATTTCTTTTAAAAACATTTTCAATCCGTTTTAACCAACCCTGGATGATATTAATTAGTACCACCCTGCCTCGTTTTTGTCGCACAATAATAATTATTTGTCACTTGCAAAAATTCTTTCAAAGTGATGCCATATGCATTAGCTCTTAAGGGTGCACAAAATCAAAGCATAAAAGCATCGGATAGATATCTCAAGAACTCACAAACTAAGGACAAGTTTTTCTGTTTTGTTTTATGTGAAGATAATTATGATATCTAATTTGAATAAAACAATAAATTAGAAATTTTATAATGCTTATTTCTCAATCGTCGAAAGCTAATATAAATTTTTAAGCGACTCTTGGTTATGCATGTACGAACTAAGTTTTTATATTATTTATATCCAACTTTATTAGAAAATATTCATATGTATGTACTAGAAATCAATTAAATAAACCTATAAGGTTCCAGTGCTTGATTAAAGAGACAGCTTATGGAGAAGATGAATTATATATCGTCTTGTCATGTATTCATGTAAAGGGATATCTACTCTATCCAACTAAGTTGATATGTCATGTTGGACTGACACATGCAAAGGGATATCTACTGTATCCAACTAAGTTGATATGTCATGTTGGACTGATTCATGTAAAGGGATATCTACTGTGTCCAACTATGTTGATAGGTCATGTTGGACTGATATATGCAAAGGGGTATCTAATGTGTCCAACTAAGTTGACATGTCATATTGGACTGATACATGTAAAGGGATATCTACTGTGTCCAGCTAAGTTGATATGTCCTGTTGGACTGATTCAAGTAAATGGATATCTACTGTGTCCAACTAAGTTGATATGTCATGTTGGACTGATACATGTAAAGGGATATCTACTGTGTCCACATAAGTTGACATGTCATATTGGACTGATACATGTAAAGGGATATCTACTGTGTCCAACTAAGTTGATATGTCATGTTGAACTGATACATGTAAAGGGATATCTACTGTGTCCAACTAAGTTGATATGTCATGCTGGACTGATTCATGCAAAAGGATATAAGTTGAGCTGTCATGTTGGACTAATTCGTGCAAAGGGATCTCTGCTGTGTCCAGCTAAATTGATTTATTCATGTTGAACTGATTTGACTGTTGTTCATAATTAACGAAATTAGTATATTGCCTGGCTGTGGATGTCCAGAACGATGACAATAATTTGTGTCGGAAACGATATGAAATTGTGAAGTTATATAGCTGATCTGTTTTGTGAGGAGATATTTTGAATAATGGTAGCAAACAGATGAATTCGGTATACAGATGCTGAGTATTAAATCAACATTCAATAGATCTAGGTAAAAAAATAAAAATTAAAAAAACAAATTGGCTTCATATTTCTTAGCATTTTCCATTCATACTTTTGGATGAAACAAAACACACACACACACACACACACATATATATATATATATATATATGTATATATACACACACACATATATATATATATATATATATATATATATATATATATATATATATATATATATATATATATATATATATATACCCGTACGCAAATCCTTGCGACAACATATATCCAGATATATATTTCTTAACTCTTGAGATGAATTAATAATAATAATAATAATAATAATAATAATAATAATAATTATTATTATTATTATTATTATTATTATTATTATTATTATTATTATTATTTCTTTTCCAGTGTCCTGTAATAACATTCTCATGATAAGTTTCGTTTATTACCTCCTTCAAGCATAACTTTACCGGGATATATGATATGTAGTACATGTTGTACTAGCTAGTCTAAGATGGCGTTCATTTTTGCTAGGCATGATTTCCGTGTTTTGTCCTTATCCTGAAGTTAGTAGAAACAATTTCATTCTTCTTAGTACAAAAACGCAGTTACACAGATCACACCATCCTTGATTGATTTGACAAATTTTGATATTCTGACAACAAGAAAAATAGACATATAGGTTATTTATTCTAAGACCGCTTTTCACCTTTTTTTTCTTTCTTTTTCTCATTATTTAACTCTTTTATGTAGATTACCCCTTTAATTGAAACATTTAATAGTTCAAGTTTTCTCTCGACTTTTGGTGTTGTTTGTTTTGATGATGTAAGTTGGTTTTTTTTCGTTGACAAAGAGCTGGATTACTTCAAAATGTTGGGAAACATTTTTGTAACTGCGCCGTTACCAAGAGATGGCCCTACGATATATACGTCCAATATATGGTCCAGGACGGCAAGCGTAATATAAAGGAAAGGCCCAGTAATGGCCAGAGTTTGTGTTGAACCCCAAGAATTAGAAGCTTTGCCGTCCCACAAAGTGTCAAGCGCTTTTATTTCCATATATGGCTGGAGGGAACAGTTTGTTACTGTTAGGTAATTCAATTACCACTCAGACAATTTATACTGCTTCATAAATTCATTTCAGAAAGAAGCTAGCAAACAACACATACATGATCTTGATAATTATTTTTAACGCGTCTAGTTTTTATGGGTTAAAAAGATCAATAAGTAATGAATATATGTACGTAATGTATTCATTTAGGCGTCATGCAGATTTGAAAATGTAGTAAAACTTAATAGAGACTAAATTTCCAGTTATACCATATCTGTGACGTCCTATTCAGCTCAAGGGAGGTGCAAATGTTCAAGCCAAGAAGTCCCTGATGTCCAAGTTTTGAAAATGAACGGAAGCTTTGTATATTGTGAAGGTTCCTTGCATAAGGCCAAATTGTATAAAACGCAGACCGCAGACAATAAAAAAAACATAAAATTAAGATAAAATAATAATATAAACAACTCATACAATGATATTTTCTCATTTTATTCAATACTAATATTTTATAAAAAATAATTCAGCATTAAAAACCAGAAAAACAGAATCAATATTGCAATAAAGGTTTTGATTTGAACCTGCTGTTGTTTATTTCCATCTTCTTTGTGTGAAAATAGCTTCTTGTCATGGAAAGTAAATAATTTTAGAAATGATATAAGGCACTGTCAATGCTAAAAAAAACTTAATGCTTTTGTAAGCATAAGCTGTTTAAAGTAGGAGAAATGCAAATGTTGGGAGTGTTTGAATCATCTTCAATAGATGTTTTTGCTTTTTGTGAAAATTCCAATACATTTCTTTTTGATCAATTACGACAGGTTTAGCAAGTACAGAATGTACATGATGTTTGTATCTTTTATCTTTACATTTAGGCATCATCTACTCTTTATCACTGTTCTTAGTAAAATTTAATCCTTATTGATAACACCGAAATTAGGTAACTCAATATACATCGGTTAAGAATTCCTTTTTAGGTTCTTATCTCTGATATATTTATAACGTTATTTTGAATAAAACTTGCTTTCACTTATTTTAAAGGTAATTCGAAGCATGTGGCACGCATTTTATTGGAAACAAGGTGGTTGACTGGCGGAGTTCGGATGCCCTCTAATCAGCTTATTGACACCAAAAGTTGAATGCTAAATCGTTTACCTATAAATTATCACCGTTGTACACGATTATAGGAACGCCTATTGTTTTAAATGAAGTAACTGCACGCATAAGATAAAAGTCAAGGACGCAGCTCACTGGTGTTTCTGTACATTCATAGGAATGTCGCTATTAAAATTAAAAGTTGTCGCGAAATTATAGGGTTGTCCCTTATAAGAAAAAATTATAAAACGGCGCTGGGAAATTGTTTTTTAAAAATTGTCCTACTTTTCGATTAAAACAATGTCTTCATCAGCAGACAGTAAAGATCAGACACATACACAAATAGGTGATTTGTGATTTTGGGGATTTGACGCCATTTTTATCACATGATACGCCATACATGGCTGCTAGTAAATTTTGGTGGAGGAGGAGCCTGGAAAGACCTTGAGAAAAACCCACTGGAAGCTACTGGCAAACTTTCTCACATACCCACAATGGTCGAGCCAAAACTCGAACCCACGCGGACGTAGGTGACACGTGAGTGATCTACAAAGGCGAGCGGCTCAGACCACTCGGCCACCCGGCGTCAACACACAAAAAGAGTGACACGTAGAACAATACATATTTACATTTTGACACAGAGAAGCAAAACTGTCCAGATTTTTAAAAAATAGGTCTAAGCTGCATATAAAAGAACAAAATAACAGAAGAAATAAAGATATGTAAAGAACGGGACCTATTCTCTGTGAATATGAGGAACAAGTTTTAATGCAAGAGAGCAGCACTTTAGTGCTACACTGCTTAGCGTGACGTAGTTACCGAGGTCATTGCAAAGGGTCGTGCTGCATAGGGCGCCATACGTAGCGTGCATTCAATTTTGTTTTTAGTTTTACATACCGGATACTGGAAACACACTAATCAGATACCGTTAAACGCCAATACATACGTGCATTTATGTGCGACAAGAAGAGCAAGCGGAGTGACACGAGCACTGAAAGATCGCCCGCCAGGAGTCACTGGACGAAACGCGTAAACATGACTGTTGAAAGGAAGAGTCATAAATTCACACGTAATTGTGGATATTTAAAGAGAAAGTAATGCCAAATTTATCACTGAGATACTCAGTGGGACGTCAACTTACAGACTACTTACCAAAAAACTACCACATTAAAGAATAACCGCAGTTACACACTTATTTTCGCTATGCACATTGCTAGTCCAACCATTCTCACGAGTACTCCATGTATATATCTCGCAGGTAAGAACTTCTCATTATTCAGTGGGGTGAACTGATTCATTTAATAGTATGTACTGGTGAAGAAGGAAAATTAAAAATTAGCTTCATACAAAGAGAAAGACCCTACTGAATTGACTTATCGTCATGGTGGAAATGTCCATGCCTACCGGTTTAACGTATCCCATCATATAAAATCAGACCTTTTTATTTTTATTAGTGCCCCCCCCCCCCCCCCACACACACACACACACTCCGGCATGAATTGGTATTGTTCTTATTAAATAATCTATATTTCATGAAAAACTGTTGAAAAATGTCGATGTTAAGACCATATCAATTAGTGTATGCTATGAAATGACAGTCAGCGGACTGACGGACAACATATCTAAATGTACTGCAAGGTGTGAGTGTTATTACATAATGCCAACACCCTTTACCAGCAATTGTACTGGTCGGTCGGCGATTTATAGGTATCGGAATATGTTAAAGTTTGATTTACATTGAGCCATAGAGTAAATAACTAGACTTGAAGCCACATCCCATTAATTCTGTAACCAAGCAACAAATAACAATTAATATATTATACATATTTACTACAAAAGCCCAATATTAAGCTAGTGTAATTTCGAGCATTAAGCTGGTGTAACTTCGACCATTAATCTATTGTAACTTCGACCATTGGGCTATTGTAACTTCGACCATTAAGCTAGCATAACTTCGACCATTAAGCTAATGTAACCTAGACCATTAAGCTAGTGTAAATTCCATCATTAAGCTAGTGGTACTTCCACCATTAAATTTCAGTAGTTTCATGAAATTCCTATGATTGTCAATGATTTCATGAAACCCTTAAGAGAATCAGCGATTACACGAATTTACTAAAAGTTTCAGTGATTTCACAAAATCCCTGTTTTCACAATATTACTGTAGCGCACACACATACCTCTGTGGTGGCAGATGTTTAGGTCTAGCTTTGAAGTATTATATCAAATATCATTTGATTCAATTTTAATGCAACGGTGTCATTGACAACGGTGCCATTGACAATGGTGTCATTGACAATGGTGACATTGACAATGGTGTCATTGCAGCCCCTTATGATGATACAATAATTTTTTTTTCCTTCGTGATCAGATGGAAGCCACATTTGTACCTTCGTTGAGGCATGGTTTATTTGTCATTTAGAAGTTAATCTGTCAAGTTTTCAGTTGATTCATGTAATAGATATGGAGTACATATGCAATTAGGGGCCACACTCGCATCTCCCTTGCAGCATGATTTATTTGTCATTTAGAAATTATTCTTTAAAGATGATGATTGATTCAAAAATAGGTAGGGAGTACATATGCAAATCGGGGCCATGCTCACATCGTCGTTACAGATGATTCATTTGACATTTAGTTATTAATCTTTTTAAGATGATGGTTAATTCATGAATGGTAGGGTGTAAATATACATTGTGCGAAAACAAAAGAAAATATAATGTGTGAGAAAAAGCCACAGTTTCCTTGAAAGAAATATTTGTTCCATAAAAGAAGTTTTCTCCAAAGTGCCTCGAAAGCATGCCAGCAGGTATGTGTTGTTAAAAGCAAATGACATATCTGGGGTCAATTCTAGATTCACCTCGGTTCGGAAAATCCATGTTGTCAAACTAGAATATTGTTAAGAAGTAATTTACACAAAAAAATACACAGACGGCGTACTAGTATATCCACAAGAAAGCCTTACTAAAACATACCAGACTAAACATTTAGAACATAAAGTCTTAAGCGATGGTACGTTTTATGATGCAACGTCTGCATAGGCAGGTAAACAAATCAACAGAAAAATGTAAGAAACAAAAGGGGTTCCACATATCTGTTCTGCAAAGAGTGCTAAGACATGATGTATTATTTCCAAAATCTTTATCATAATACTTAACATTGCTGACGACGTATATGACTCTTACGCCACCGTGGTAGCTAGACAAGGAAACTTTTTCAAAGACGATAACTCATGTGGTCTTATTACTGTAAAAATCAGTGTTATAGGGCTCCTTAACACCAGCCATTACAACTCTTGTATACTAAGATTACACATAGATTGCTCTCTTTGACATTGGCACCCGGTCTAAGAGAAATCACAAGTTAGACATTCTAAAAACTCAAGTGAAAACGTTTGTTTCGTGACCAAATCAGAGTAGCAAATGTTCTTCTTGGATACCCGCCACTTGTCTTTTGGTACTATCTCTTAATACGCTACAAGGAAGATTCGCCATATCAGGGCATGAACATGGGCTGTATATATGTGTGAAAGTCGTTTGTCCCAATTTAGGTACAACTGATTTTCTAGCACCGTTTGCCATATGAAATCGTTCTTAACATCACGTCGAAATACAGTTGGTATCCATGTTGAGATGTGGAAGTAATACACAAATTTCTCTGCTCATCGCAAAACTTGAGCCCGGAAAATTCGTCTTACCCTTAACGGAAACAATAGTTGCGGCGTCATGCAGGATATCATACATGAAGTCCTCTTTGATATGCCCACGAACTGACCTATGGCTTCACAACCGTGTGTATCATGAAAACAAAATATCCTTCATGATTTCACCATCCCAGTTCATCTCATGCTTATGATTTGTTGTCCCTACTTCAGCGAAAGTTCCTTGTTCGATTAGAATTGAAGACAATACGAATATATCTGTCTCTGCTTGTTCATATCACGTTGGTACGATGGAGTCACTATTTCGTATCAACCAATACAAAGATATAATGTGTGGCTTGCACGTGCTGACTTCGGGTGTCTTCCCTTATAAAGAGTGCTTTATTTTCATTGATTTTTTTTTCAGCCTCAGATAATATCATATGCTGGTATTCTCCTAATTCCTCTGCCATTTGCTGCAAATTATTTTCATGAGAAAATTAATTTTAAAAGCTTTTCGATGGACTTTTCTTGCAATTGGAATTTCGGAAAGATTTGAAATGGAAACTTTAACAAGTAAGGACTGTCGAGCAAAACTGCAGCAATTTGCGTATTTCTAATTACTTGCATAAAGAACAAAATTATCTCTGTCACGTTGTATGTTTTATGACTTTATCAGTTTTCGCAGCCTTTACTCTGTCTGGCGCAATGAAAAGTACATATGACTACATTTCAGTCAAAGAGTTTCACCCTAGTTAGTCATTAAAGTAAATTCTCAGTTATGAAACAAAAAGTTACATGTGTACACCTCCTTCCTTACATCAACCACAATGATATTAACTTTGCCTCTGGCTCTTTGTATCAATCGAACAAAGTTGTTATTATTTCATTAATATTATACAATATAATTTAGTTTTATAAAGTCTTCAGCAGTAATAAAGTTCTACTTATGCATTTTTAAAAATAAAATATTACTCAAGAGGTCGCCATGACCTTCACCATCAATGAAGGCATCTGACTTCATTGTTTTGACCAAGTGAAACATTTTTGTTGTATGGGTTTGTGTATTAATTCATTGAAACAATTGATGATATATTGAATATGAAATATAAACTGACTTGCATACCAATAAAGTTGCAGCGAACATTTTAATATTCTTGGTGTTATTATATCTGTATGTGTATTAAGAATTCGAAATCCCATAACACACGTATTAAAGAACGGATGTAATTTTAGGAGAATAAAATTGTCCTTTGCACCCAATGAAATGATTTCCTAAGAAGGTAGCATGACAAGCACAAGCTACCTTCTTTTTTTTTTTTTTTTTTTTTTTTTTTTTCATTTTACCCGTAACCTTGCTGGTTGTAGGGGCGCCACTGATGACTATGCGACAATCTCTCTCCATTTTGACCTGTTCTCCACTGCTCTTTGGGACTTTGCAAAGTCGATGCCTGTCCACTCTTTGATATTGTCTACCCATCTCTTCTTCTGTCTGCCTCGTTTTCTCTTTCCTCTCACTGTGCCCTGTAGGATTGTCTTTGACAGGCCAGTTGAGCGTGAGACGTGACCATACCATCTTAGTTTGCGTTTCTTTACAGTGGTGAGCAGATCTTCATAAGGTCCAATTGCACCTTGAATTTTAGTGCGCACCTCTCAATTAGAGACGTGGTCTAGGTATTAGATTTTCAGGATCCTTTGATAACATCTCATCTCTAAGGCATGGAATCTTCTCTCTAATTCTGCTGTTTTAGGGTCTATGTCTCACATGCATATAGGAATATGGACATGACGAGGGAGCGCATAAGCATGATATTGGACCCAAGCGTGATGTTTCTGTCTTTCCAAATAGGCTTCAGCCTAGCCAGAGCAGCTGTTGTCTGCGCAATCCTTGAAAGAACCTCAGGTTTTGAACCTTCATCAGAGGCGATAGCACCTAGGTACTTGAAGCTTGTTACTGTGGCCAGCTTCTGACCATTGACTCTTATTTCCTTTTTGATGCCACTCGGGTTATTTGTCATTAGGTTTGTCTTTTCAGCGTTGATCTCCATCCAATATCTTAGTGATGCTTGATTGAGACGGTTCACTAAGGTTTCCATTTCTTCTTCATCTCAGAAATGTTTGAGAACAGGACTACTTTTATTTCTGTGTAAGTGATGCGTCTCTTAATCTATCTCTTTTTTATGTATACCATGTAATTTGACTCCAGCGATATCTATAGCAAGGCATTTCGTAGTGTCAGCCTAAAGAATATTCATTACTATAAAGTATTATCATAATAAATGGATAAAAATAACTAAAAACTTGCAAGTTTTGATCCAATATCCACACTGTTTAACGAAGCGCTTGAATATCGTTATAGACCTCATGTGTCGTTCTGTCCGTCCGTCTGTATGCCTGTCAGCTCATGTCTCTTGTCTTCCCTTCTCTTCGCTACTTCATGGATTTTATTAAAACTTAGAGAGACAAAGCATTATTTTTTATCTATACATAATCAGAGTTTAGTTTTTTTCCTCTGATTTCTTTGCTAGCTGGGTCACTATTTAGTATAGATTTACAACTGATTTCTTTGCTATCTGGGTCGGTATTTAGTATCGATTTACAATTGGGTTGTAGTAGATTGGTAACTTTCTTAAAGAAACCTCGAAAATGGGTGAATTTTGAGAAATTTAATTAAGGAAAGAAACTCGCAATCACTTCTTCTCATAGATAAATTGAGGGTATTTTTATTAAACTTTGCTGACTAAGTTAATGTTTGGCGTAGATGTGGAATAAGGCTTAGTTCTTCTTCTAGCTCATTTACTGTGTTAGTAAAGTTCAGGAAAAATGGCCAAGAAAGGCGAGGCATTTGAGGATTCTACTGAAACCTCCTATTAGTGACAGCTCGGTGCTTGGTAAAGATATGCATTGTTACCTTTGTTGTTTGTGACATTTTGGAGAAATGAAAAAAAAATGGTGGTATTGAAGTACTATAATTTGAACTATTAACTCGCCATCACTTTTCTGGACTACAGGGGAGAATTTTACCTAAACCTAGTAAGCTGAAACAGTGCTTCGTATATATATATATATATATATATATATATATATATATATATATATATATATATATATATATATATATATATATATATACTGTAATTTTATTGTATTGTATTTATTTACATTGTTTGCTATTTTTCGGTAAAAGTCTGGAAACATTTCTTAAATTGATTTATTAAGATGAATTAGAAATTTAGAAGAAACTTGTCATCATTTCTACAAGGCTACTGGTTTGTGTAAACTTGCCTTATGGGTTTACATTTTTTTTTTCCGCTTCCAATATTTTTGGTAAATTTCTGGAAATTTTGACAAATAGGGTATCATTGTGAAAAGTTGAATTGTATCATAGATTAGCGAGATAATACTTCCGCAATATGCATGAAGTGCTGGAAAATGTATGTGACTTCATATTTGTCTAGTTTAAAGCTTCATTTACACGGCAAGCAAATTTGTTCAAATCAGCAAATTAGTGGAATAGAAAGATTAAAAGAACAGAGAGAAATATGGCATCTTCTTCACATATTTTAATACGGGATTTGAAACGGGGTTGTTGGACTCGTGCAGTTAGTAGGCCAGGCCTGGCTTTCAAATTAATCAGACATAATTGACCTTTCACGTGCCTTTTCAGATGCCTGTTGACCTCCACGGTCAGCGATAAAATGGCATAGTTGAGTTATTCCCCCTTTTATACCCAGTCCTACCTTTAGGAGTGATTCCCCCTTTTACACCCCAAGTCTTCCTTTAAGAGAATAGTTAAGTTTAGAGCTGTCATAATTATTACAAGAGAAATTCAACAAGTTGAGTATGAAAATAAAAAAGAACTGAAGAAGCATATTTACTGCTTTTTTTTCTTCTTAAATGCTTTTTTATTTTTGCTTTTGCTCGTAACCTTCTAATGTAGATTGAAATATTATCGCACAGAGCTGTTTCACATTTGTATTTCATTTAATTTTTATATTTTATTTTATCAAAACATATATGCAAATTGCATGCAAAACTGTTTTATTTCAAACTCTCCTGAATGTTTTTTTGTGAATCCTATCGGATCAGCTTAATCCGCTACAGTGGTGTATCCTTGGGCAAGGCACTTTTCTTATTTGTCTCGGCACGACATAATCTTTAAAGGGACGCTCTGCCGTAAAACACACAAAAACATAAATCTTTACAAACTATTTTAATCGCACCAGACTTCAATATTTGCTGGTAAATGTACTTATTAATTCATATCTAGATAAATCTGAATATAGTTCCATAGGATTTCTACAATAATGTAAACAATGAATGGGGTGGAAGAACGGAAAAAATTAGATCATCTATAGAGTGGAATTTATAGCAGTTAAGATTTAACGTACACAAAATGGCGCTTGCTTGTGTTATCGATACTATGAATTTAAGTTTTCGATTTTGATGGAATTCATCAAATAAATAAAAGACAAAACATAACGTGTTGTAACACAATGGTAGGTACATTTAACACAATGGTAAATAAATTTAACACAATGGTAGATACATTTGACATGATAGTAGGTACATCTAGCACAATGGTAGATAAATTTAACACAATGATAAATACATTTAACACAATGATAGATACATGTAACACAATGATATACAAATTTAACACAATGATATAGACATTTAACACAACGATAGATACATTTAACACAATGACAGATACATTTAACATAATGGTAGGTACATTTAACACAATGTTAGATACATTTAACACAATAGTAGATACATGTAACACAATGATACATACATTTAACACATAGGTAGGTACATTTAACACAATGGTATACACATTTGACACAACGGTAAGTACAGTTTTGTTTAAAATGTATCTACCATTCTGCTGTAGTACCATATGTGTTGCTTTTACTTTTTTAAACGAGGTTATTCTTTATCATATGAATATAATTTCTCCACGGGAATCAGGATTTGTATGAGAATAATTTTGACTCAAGGAGATGAAATGTTATAACTATTAAATCATAACTTTTCAATTGTAATTTGACAGTTATTACTCATGCAGGTATAAAAGGACACACATGTTACCTTTCTTCTATATTCTTGATGCCTTAGTTTAAAAAAGTATGTTTCATTCTTTAAACTATTCCTCATTGTTTTATTTATTCTAAAGATATTTCCAATATTACTGCTTCACTGATTATGAATAATAAAAACTACCCCGTACCCATTTTAGAATAGAAGATTCCATATAAGGATTTCAAATATAATATAAATCAGCATGTTCTATATACTTGGCGAAATATATGGAATGAAAACTCAACAAACAAGGTTCGGAACATTAAACCCATCATTGGAGAGTGGTATCCCTCATATAGAATTAGTCGCACAGAAGAGGAGTTATTGTGCTGATCGCGTGTAGGACAGGAATACCTGATTGATATATACCTCACGAAGAGTGAACGACGATCAGAGTGCATACCCTGCCAGTGTCCACTGACAGTGGAACACATTTTTTGTCGAGTGTAAGAGAGACGTGTTCTAATGTGAACCCATTTATAGAACTTGATGGTGCTGTACAACCAGAGAAAGTCTTGAACTTTTTTGCGGGAATGCTCCATTTATATATATATATATATATATATATATATATATATATATATATATATATATATATATAGATAGATAGATAGATAGATAGATAGATAGATAGATAGATAGATATATATATATAGATATAGATAGATGGATAGATAAAATGCTGAATCAATATTTTAAGGATTTAATATTTTATTTACCTTTATATTTTATGTTATGTACATTCTACGGAATTTTAACATTTGTACCTTTTATAATTTATCATGTAGTACTTCCTATTTACATTTCTTTGGTAGGCTTTATCTTGTAGTACTTCATTTTTATATTTATTTGGAAGGATTTATCTTGTAGTACTTCATATTTACATTTATTTGATAGGCTTTATCTTGTAGTACTTCATGTTTATGTTTATTTGGAAGGATTTATCTTGTAGTACTTCATATTTACATTTATTTGGAAGGGTTTATCTTGTAGTACTTCATATTTACATTTATTTGGAACGATTTATCTAGTAGTACTACTTCATATTTACATTTATTTGGAAGGATTTATCTTGAACTACTTCATATTTACATTTATTTGGAATGGTTTATCTTGCAGTACTTCATATTTACATTTATTTGGAATTTTTTATCTTGTAGTACTTCATATTTGCATTTATTTGGAAGGATTTATCTTGAACTACTTCATATTTATATTTATTTATTTATTTGGTAGTATTTATCTTCCTAAATTTATTTGTGCAATTCTTTATATTTACATTTTTAGAACTTTACTTTTAATCGGCACCGTATAGCCAGTATTATGCTTCATGCCGCTAAACCCACATACATACATACGAACAAACATACATACATACATACATACATACATACATACATACATACATACATACATACATACATACATACATACCTACCTACCTACTTACCTACCAACCTACCTACCTACCTACCTACCTACATACATGCATACATACATACCTACATGCATGCATACATACATACATACATACCTACCTACCTACCTACCTACTACCTACCTTACACACATACATACCTACCTACCTACATACCTACCTACCTTACACACATACATACCTACCTACCTACATACCTACCTACCTACATACATACCTACCTACCTACCTACCTACATACATACCTACCTACCTACCTACCTACCTACCTACCTACCTACCTACATACATACATACATACATACATTATCCTTCTGGTCAAATCTTACATGCCTTACTAAATATTTTTGATGATACTGCAGAGTTAGCAGACATGTTCACGATATCCAGTTTCATGATTGCACAGTGCAGTGAACATTGCAAGTCTAAAGGTTGTGACAAAACATAACCATTGTAACGGTGTTCTAATTGAAATGAGTTGTATTTTCTTGAAATATGTAAATGCTTAGATTTAATATATACATGTTTAGACTTAATATAAGCAATAAAATTGGAAACAAATAAATGCTTTACACTATTTTAACAGACAAGCTTGGTAAAGTTGATTGCCTGAAAAGTCCATAATACGCTTGTAGAACATGTGTATATATTGGGTGACATTGGTTTAATTATCACACCGTAATGATTGATGGTGCATTGTACAAATCACACTGCATAGAGTCAGGAGAAGTGATTGGTGGTTAGTGATTCTTTTCAGAAACCTTCTGGTTTCTGGTTTGTTTTTTTTTTTTTGTTTTTTTTTTCTTTTTCTTATACTTAAAATCAGCTATGCTTAGTTTGTAATGTAAAATCTATTATACGAAAAAGGGTGGCGTGCCTAAGCGAACAATTTGTAACCATTTGTTCAAAAAATTTTGATAATTTTGTTTTAGATAAAAATTTATATGCACCATCTTTCATTTATGTGCGCTTCAATATTGTTCATAACACATGTATACCAGACCGACTGCCGATAGTGTGTATTGCCTGATTAATCTGGCAATTTGTTGAGACTACTGTACCTCCTTCCAATTAAAAAACAAAACTTTGGTCATTGGAAAAAGAGCTGAGCATAGATATCGCCTTTCTCAGCCAATACACTATTTGACTCAGAGTACTTATAAAATGATTTGTAAGCAGACAATTTTCCATATGCTTTAAAATGATTTGTAAGCAGACAATTTTCCATATGCTTTAAAATGATTTGTAAGCAGACAATTTTCCATATGCTTTAAAATGTTTGTTTGAAAACGCTTGAAATAGTATGAACCTATAATTGAATCTCCAGAATATAAAAGTAAATTAATTCAGTTTATGACTTATTTTTAAATTTTATCTATTTGACACTTTTAAATTACCTTTTTTTTTCTCATTCTAACAATGTTCTATAGCTCTCTTTGTATAACACATTTTGTGTTGAGAGTGAAATGAAGCCAAACTGGATTGAGTTACATTAAATATTATAAATGTTTTTCTTTAATATTAATTAATGACATAAGCCATTCACTTTGTATTATTTACATAACACATACAGCAATTTAGTATTCCTCGGTCATATTTATGTTTTAAAAATTGCCATCCACGGCAACAAATTGTCGATTTTTCATCCAAGGCTTTACATTTTTGAGTCTTGAGTATGGACTTCCTGCGTAATCATTATTTGTTCGCCTTTAGATTATAATTATAATCAAAAACAAAATACTCATATTTCAACTTAAGGGTACAATTATGTAATAAAGTATAGTGTACTTAACAATATTTCAAAAGGGAATACTGTGATTATAATCGTCTTTAAATGATACAGTGATATGGTAAATGATACAGTGATGTGGTAAATGATACGGTGATGTGGTAAAGAATAGAGGCTACACACATCAAGATCTGTTAACATACTGAACAATCGTCATAAATACATATTGTGTTGTTCTGGGAACAAAGACATTTTTATTAAAAAAATTGTGAATTTCACAACCACGCGTCCAATTGTATAAAGTACGGTAATCAAACGATATTTGAATAGGTAACGGATCTATATTGATCACACTAGGGATATACGTGTGGTCTTATTTGTGCATTTATATTCACACTCTATTAAAACGTTACCACAGCCATGAAACACCAACAATGGTATGTGAAAATAGGAATACCTTTGACTTTACTATAACATGCTGGTAAATCTATCATTATGAATTCAATACAACTTGATGAATGGGTTGTTCTTATTATACCATGAGAACGAAAAGCCGGTTTAGATATTGCGCATTTCAACACAATTGTCTAATCAGTTGTCAGAATATTACGGTCATTCTAAGTGCACGTTCCGTAATGACAAGGCTAATAATTTGTTAAAATAATTAAACCGTAAAGTATAGAAAAGTATAGAATTTAGCTTTGGTTTATTTGTCGAATCGGTTGGGTTTTGGGGTTTTTTTTGTGTGTGTGTTTTTTTTTATATAAAGATATACGATACAGCAATACATATCGGTATTATCGATTTTTGTTTTATTGGCGATATAATATATCGTATTGCTACATCCGTATCGCGACACGAATGATACAATATGAAAATTTAATGTATTTATGTCAATTTGACACTGGCAAAGTAAAGAGATTATATGATTAGCAGACAAAATAAATTTTCTTTCTATATTTTTCACTTTTGTTCTATTTGTCATATTAGAGTTGGTATTGGCGAATATTTAAATACACTGACATTTGTTCAAATGGTTTGAGTGTAATTGCTTGCTGATTTTGTTATTTAAACGTCAACCTCATTATCATAGTGTATTCGTAAACAAAATACATAAGTCATGCAGCGTGGTACATATCATATTGGGATCTTTCTATCCTAATATATATATATATATATACATATATATATATATATATACATATATATATATATATATATATATATATATATATATATATATATATATATATATATATATATATATATCTAATATCACCATATCGTGAAATGAATGGTGATGCACGACGCTCTTATTGCCGGATATGAATTACTTTAAATGTAGACTGGTCCCATGTCATTGTTACCTTAACACATATCGAAAAGAAAAACATTCGTACTTCGATTGCAGAATCTGCATCTCAACGGATAAGACTAATTTCCAGATGCCACAACTGACAATTGTATCATATTTCGAAACTGACTTAATAATTGATGAAAATAGTTCATATCAAGCATACATTTACTTGTACGTTTTACTTGCAATTTTTGTAATAGATAGATATATATTTACAGCTGATATAAATGTAACAGATTTGCAAAGGGCTAGTAAGGCCGATCATACAATTGTGGGAAATCTTATCATTCAGCAATAGCCCTTTTTTGGCATTTTGAAAAACAAATACCGTGAATTTGTTTATTCATTTATGGGGGTGGTGGTGATTATTTAAGAGAGAGAAAAACACAAAAAAACACACGAATCAACAAACATAATTTAAGTTTAAAATAAAAATAATTCGTTGTTTGATAAAATAATAATCGAAAAGATGTGGTATAAAGGTGTTAATAAAACTTTTGGTGCAATGACTTTGTCAACATCAGAGGGGGTGGTGGGTGCGGTGGGGGGTACATACGACCGCGAATAGTGGAGAACGAGGTTCTAATGGTCTATAACTAAATGTTAGTGTTACATTTACAATTGGTGAAATTTAGCGCTCCCACAGAATACCATTTCAACAAAATTAATAGAGGACATGTATTCACATAACAGCTAACAAATTGGCTTGTCAGTGAGTGTTATGTTAGTTTCTGCCTTTAGAGACGCATGGTAATGAATATATGGGTGTGGCGCATTAATATCATTTACAAAAGGCGATTATCTCCCAGCTAGACAACGCTTTAATTTATATGATGCTATAAACTAAAATAATTGCTTGAATATTGTAAGTGCGGCCTTTATTTTAATTGTAAAATAGTAGCTCATAACACAGGCAGTTTTCATGCTTTATCAGCGTCTATAATAAAGATGAGATTTTTCGTTTGTGTAATCGTTCGTTTGATAGGGATAGCACTTTCCGCTGTTTGGTGTATATTTGTAATTCTCTATAATAACTTCTATATACCTTGATTGCTGTAGTAGGAATCCAGATGGACTGTGTACTTAGATGAAAATTAATTACTGGGTCGACATGCGGGTATGTCTGCTACGCACGAATGCCCACACCAGCGATTTTGTAGCATCATTTTTAGGTGATGTGTGCATGGTCGAGATTGTATATGGATTGGTGCTTACAGGCAAGGCGATGGGTGCCGTAACCCGCGGATCCGGATCCGAATCTCCGTAGAGTACGAATAAAATTTCTCTAACATGTATGATAATATTATTTATTTATATCTAAAAATTCTGTTAATGTTATCATGCATTCTCTTGGATTCGAATCTCCGTAGAGTGCGAATACAATTTATCTAACATGTATGATAATTTTATTTATTTATATTTAAAAATTCAGTTAATGTTATCAAGCATTCTCTTGGAGGAGCCAGGGATAGCGCTTTCCGCTCTGTTTGGTGTATATTTGTAATTCTCTCTCTCTCTCTCTCTCTCTCTCTCTCGAGAGAGAGAGAGAGAGAGAGAGAGAGAGAGAGGTATAGGTAAGGGGTTAGGCAGACAGACATATAAATATATACTCAAATGAGCTATTATCAAATGGATCTACGAGGGCAGTAAAGATTAAAAAAAGAAAAAGCAGTAACGTACGTATTTATGGTAACCAGCCTGACATTTAAATGAGATGTTTCCCATATGTACAGATCCAAATTCGAGGAAATTTAAGAATAATAGCGATATTGAGGTCAACGAATCACTTTGATAATCAATACACAATCTCCCTTTCATATCTTGTAAACTATTACATGGGAACTCGACTGTCCTCGCTCAGTTCTTTCTTTCCTGGATTGTTTCCTTTCTTTTTTCTCTTTTTTCTTTATTCCTTCCCTTTTTTTTTCTTCCTTTCTTTCTTTCTTTCTTATTATCAGGTGAAATTGTTCTGTTAATTGCATTTATTTCACCTCAAGAGCACCCGGAGCCAATTCCCATGCCTTCAAAAATGCTTAAAATGTTGGAGAAAATGATCTTCGATTAATCGATTTACACTTAATTCGACTTTTTTTCGTATTTCATTTTCATGAAAATTTGTAACCATTATAAACTTTATATATTCTGTTCATTTCCGTGTTGCCCCTGTCGGGAATATTCTCAATTCCATAAAATTAGTGCGCAATAAACAAGAAATAGTGATTGAATTATGTTAACAAATATCGAGTGGAGAAAGTTTAGAATAGTTCAAACCTAACATATACAAGACTTTCAAGCTTTCCCTTTTAATTAATTTGCATACCATAAGCTGAGAAAAAGAGTATCTTACCTTTGAAAAATCGTGGGATTTCATGAATTCTTCGTATTTTTGAAACAGAGGTCCATCGAAAAACTTGGTCCATTTCGGAGTTTCTGGCACATCAGTTTCCTCATCGACTGGTTCCCGTTTTGTCGACATTTTGTTCCTTAAATTTTGTTGAAAATCTAAAGTCGATCAGGAAAATACCGTTAATCGTCAAACAAAAAGATCATAAAGGTGTTATTATTTCTCCTTTTGATAACCTGAACACCAGTATTGGAAGAATGACAACATTCCAGGAAATATTTTTAATCTTAGAGATCTCTTAATTAGACTTTACTCCTCTCATAGCTTTAAGTGGTCAAATGCCCTGCAGCTTGTAGGTGATGTATGTATTCTGTCAGTTCTATGACGGGAGAAATCTCGAGATTCCGTCACGCCCTAATACAACTTAAGAAGGCAGGTTCATATTTGATGTCAGAAAATGATGACTTTTATACAAATCCTGGTCACCTTATCAAATTTTTGTTGCCTCAGATCAACGTTGCGTCTCCAGCAATAAAATGTTATGCATCGCTCAGCGAGCCGTGTCGGCATTACTGCCGTCTTTTTAAAAAGGACTGTCGCTATTGAAACTTCAGGGTATTTAACGTTTTGGCAAACATTATATTTGTACGCTATAGTAAATGATACCCTGTAAACTCATGTCCTTAAAATAAGTTAATAAGGGGTATTTAAAATATTCCTTAAAAAGAATTATATTGAATAATGGCCGTTTTCTTCCAAACCCCGCTCTCAGATTCTCTTTATATGATGTATATTACATGGATGAGGTGGTTTTATTTCATTTCTGTTGTGTGCCCTCCTGCCGTTTGCCATGGAGACAGATTGTAGAAGATAGGTAAAGCATGACACAAAATTCATCAATGAGTATCTATAACTTACATGACAACTTGAAAATAGTTTTATTACAAAATTAAAGCTGTCATTAAGTTTGCATTAGAACTAAGCATATGAAGAAAAAAAAAATTCCAAACCTACAATGGGTATGAAACTAAGTTTCCCTGTCTGGCAATCATCAGAACTATCAACTATCAACCCTCTTGACACGCATTTGTGATATAACGCAATATATAATTTTTTTGTTGTTGACGAGGATAATCGACTGCATTGGACTTTTCTTTTATTTCTAAATAGTGTAATTATATTACAGAAAGATCAACTCAGTAATATTTTCTGAAATATTCGTCAAGCTTATCCTTACTCTGTATATATTATAACTAAGTTCCTTTTTTTTTTTTTTTTTTTTTTTTTTGAGAGAGAGAGGTGTTGAGTCCTGAATATCCTCCACATAATGACTGAAATCTCATAGCAAAATAGAACATACAATATATTTTTTTCTTTTATTCTAATTTATTTGTAAACCAGTCACGTATATAACTGGTTCTGACAATTACAGCATCATTTTGTGATAAGATAGCAATGTTAAGGTTTGTAATGAATGAACAATTAAAAAAGACGGCATAAAAGTCTCAGAACACCTCTGGCTCCTAACGTACGCAAGGTAAAACAAAATGGAAAGAAAAAGAAAGAAAAACAATTTAATAAAATTGTTTCCAAAAATCAAAGTTTATTTGTTTCCATGTATTTTTAAAGTACGCTATATAAAAAGGAATAAAAGAAAGACGCGGCGAGCAATTCCAGTTCAATTTTTCTTTAAAGGCAGTGGTGGAACCAAATGTAAATGCTACGTACAAAGACTAATTTGTAAATATATTAGTTGTTAGACACCAGCGCAGCTTTGTCTCACGACACTATTTTGAACAAAAGTTATTCTTTCATATTAGATATACAGTCTATGTAAGTTACTTCTTGTAGAAAGCCTGCGCCCAAATATAATTTAGATTTTGAAGTTGCTGAACTGGAGATTTATTCAGAAATTTTCAACATACTAGTCCATGTTCGACTTTCTCTTTTTCTTTTTCTTTTTCTTTCTTTTGTTTTTTTTTTTTTTTTGTATATTGAATAACACTTTAATACAAACGTTCATGAATTGTATCAATTTATTTTTCCATAACAAAATTAGCAAAACGAAGAGGAAACAGAAAACTGCTTGTATCACATATGGTCCTTTCACTAGTTCAACATCACATATTCCTCTCACTTCATGTATCATGAAAAGTGTAGGTTTCTGAGTGATCCTTTTCCGCTACATTACTCCTTATTAAGATCGTGGCTGCGACATGATGTATGAGGACTGTTGAGCTGATTTACGGCAGGTTGTAAATTTTTTTATAATTCCACAAGGTTGTATCTAAATTGGGTTGTGTTATTTATTCTCTGTTACAGTAAGTAACTTCCTCCAGCGTGTTTGTGTGTAGATCCTTCCCTTTACCATTTTACAGCAGAATAATATCGTTATTACATCATAATGATGTAAAATATCTCCCATAGTTCATAGCGCTATGTTACCTAGCTTCATTGATTGACGTCATTTCTCAGGCATAACAATGAATTGATTACTTCGTTTCTTTTACGCGGTAAACGTGAATCTATTAGCAGTGGACATTTTTTAGGACAAAAATGGATACATATCAAATTTGACACTTATTTTGTTAATCTCGATTTTTACCTCCGTTGCCTTCAGTGTACTTTTATTACCATTCCTCCTAAAGAGTTGCTGTACTTTTATGTCAATCATGATGACCTATGACATTTTGTTTAAAACTTGATGTCGTTTCAAATATATATGCAGAGCATTATATAAATTCAAATATATAAAATAGATAAAATGTTATACAGGTATCATCCAGCGGATAAAATGTGATACAGGTATTTCATCCAGCGGATAAAATATTTTACAGGTATTTCATCCAGCGCATAATTCCAATGAATCCTGTTTGAAATCCGTCTGAGAGACTCATATTTCAGTTCTCACCGGAGCGTCGACAAGGCTAGATTGGTGACTCCGCACTTTTATTTCATCTAAATGTACTTGCTGATATATAATATTCAACATATTCAAATACGAACATTTTTAAGATGCAAAAAATTTGAGTTGTCATTTACCGTAATACATAATATATGCTGAGTTGCTTACACTTTGATTTATATCCATTTTGTCATTGCTTTTGCCATCAAATAAAATAACAGCTGATATATTGTTAACCACGGTTATAATATTCATATGTGAGGAACTGCAAAGGTATAATTTGCATCTAATTAATTGGAGAATAGTTAAATTGTATTTTAGAAATTAGGAAAATTTTACTGAAAAAAGTGTTTATCTTGTAAAAAAAAATAACTACATTTGTGTCTGAAGTAATCAATATTTAGTTCATTTTTTATTGTGCTCCTTTGGTTTGTTTAACAAAGTATATATATATATATATATATATATATATATATATATATATATATATATTGTAACAAACCTAGGGTATGTGCTATTTGTCTGTACGTGTCCGTTTATAGCTTTGTTAAATTTAGCGATTATTTTGATAGCGGGGAGTCGGTGTTTGGTAGATATTTCTCAAACCAAGTAATTAGCCAATTATTAGGAGCAGACGTCATAATGTAGAGTATTCACGAGACCTTTTGGTAGTATGGATTAGTTTCGTAAAATGGACACTCGCTAATTTATTAAAATAAAGAATTATCGGAATATTCTAATGTATAAATGTTTGGTCATTGGAGATAGGAATAATTCTGTGAATTAGGTGTTTGGGTCATGTTTGGTATTACGTGGCACGAAATACCGATTGGAGGCTTAGATAAGTGTACTGATAAATGTGAAGCAAGAAAAACCATGCAAGTGTAAAATTAGCGTCTCGTGAATGTGTAGTCGGTAGTTGATTAAAGGAAAATTCGTTGTGGTATTAGCGCTTTTAAGAACCCGTCTGTTGACGACGACTGTTGCACTGAGATCCTTGGAAATAGGGAAACATCGACCTCAAGCCAGCCTCGCGTTTGATTCGCTCGGTAGTAAGGTTCTCTTAGACCCCTTGCATGTTACCGTGTGTGTTTGTGTGTGTGTATGTATGTATGTATATATATATATATATATATATATATATATATATGTGTGTGTGTGTGTGTGTGTGTGTGTGTGTGTTAGTTTGTAGGTGCAAATGTGATTATTTATCTTAATTCACACACAGTAAAACGTCTTAGACATTGCAAGAAGCGGATTGAATGCACTTCAATAGTCTCATTTGCATTTGCATTTTGGAATTCCATGAATACCTATGCTCTGTGCATGGCATCTCGTGTCCCACAACCTTAGAACGGTTAAATTTACAAAACAATATTGTTACGACTCTATGGTCTAGAAAAATGTAACAGAAAGAAAGTGAAACCAACAACTCAAGTAAAAATCAACAAGCAATTTATTGCTAGATAATTAAAATGAAAAATCAAAAAGACACTTACAGTAATGTGTATTAAAATCCAAATAATCCAATAAGAATTAGAGTTCTAATCACAAGTCCTAAATATAGAATATTCTTAATTCACAGGTATCCTTGAATGTTGTTATATGCCAATGGTCTTTGAAGTCCTGATGTACTAGTAGTCTTTAATGTGCTGATGTCAAAATGAAGTACTCCAATAATATCTCTGAATAAGTTCACATAAATTCCAAAATGATCAATTAAAAATCCAAAATGCAAAAGTCTATGAGCACTGTTATAATCCAATGAATATTTAAATAATTCCTCTCTTAGAATTTGGAATGACTTTCCACAACTGTAATAGCTCTTTAAAAGACTGATAGTAATGTCGAAACTGAAAAACTGTCCACTAAACATGGTATATATAAAGACTGGTCACATGACAGAATATTCTAGAATAATAAATGTACGTGTGACCATTGACAGGTAAATCCTAAGGTATTTCCAGTTTTATTTACAAACAAAATCAACCTTGACCTCAAATTTGGTAAACATGTTGTTGATCAAACTATCCTTTAGCTCAAATCTGAAGTAAACAACCTAATTCAAGGACACTAGTTAAACATGTTTTTTTTCTGATAATCAAAATTAAGATTAAGCAAATATTAAAGTCAAGAAACATTTATAATTTCCTAAAATATCTATAATATTATATAAACATCATACATAACAATATATAACGCAAAAGGATTCCATGCATTTAGCCATTGTCGAAATGGATCGAACAATCCATTCTCAACGCGGTCAAAATATAGAAGCAAAGACATGCAACTGACATTCATTAAACAGGTGTTCGCCGATTTTGGGTCAGTCTCTGGTTTAAACTATGGCTTTTGAACACCTGGTGAATGAATTTCAATTCCAACCATTCGCTTCGATATTATCACTGCCTCTGGCGTTGAGTGCTCCCACCATTTTGACTTAGGCTATAACAGGTCAAAGGCGAAGTCATAATTCGTCCGGAAAAGAAATGAAGAATGTAGATAGTTCTGTTTTACGTGATCAAAATAAAATTAGGAAACTGCGGGGAAAAATTTAAGTTAGTAGAAGATATTTTGTTAAATTCTTTGGACACGCTACAACTTTTATCCGCATTAATAACTTTTTTATTTTCAAATTTTGGTACATTGTCTCATTCTGCATTTTTCTTTTGCACTGATATTAATGTTAAAATGGATCTAATATAATTTATTTTGATACTGTTTACAGTGTGAGAAAACTGCGAGTTTTAAAAATGCAAATGCAAAATGTATGATGCAATTGAAGAAGAGCAGTTATTGGAAGGTAAATATGACCATATGCATCAGAACTGACAAATACAATTCAACAAATTATTCAATATATTTAGATTTTATTTTAAATCTCTAAAGAATAAAACCAATACTACCAAAAAGTCGCCTCTCGTTTCCTTAGAATTTTCAAATTGTCTCATACTGCCATCATATATTTTCTAAAACTCATCACAAAATTAGGACAAGATAAATGGCTACGTATAATTACTGCTCGAGTTGTGTATAACAACAACAAAGTCAAAATTGTTCGTCTCTTTCGGGACCATGTGAAACCTTTCCGACCGAGAAAATATGTATTCTAACATTTAGGTTAAACGAGACAGAACAAGATGCGGCACATGACGAGATGGATGTCACAGCTTGATCTTAATCTTTTACGGATGAATAGGGAGGGTGAGTGTTCGGGTGAGTTGGGGTTGGGAAGCAGTGACGTAGCGAGGGGGGGGGGGGGCGAAGGGGGCGGTGGTACCGGGCATCATTTTCTAGGGGCGGCAATTTGGTAAGAGTACCGAATATATCATAAATAATACGAATGGAGTGGGGGCGTAATTTTGGTAGTTTGCCCTGGGGGGCATTTTGCCTCACTACGCCACTGTTGGGAAGTACTCCTCTTTTATGTGTAAATGTTTCTCTCAGAAAGATAGAATTATCTAGCTATATTTTCCAATGTCACAGTTAAGTGATATTCTTTAATTTGTTGATCGAAATTAATCGATTCTATAATTTGCATATTCAGAAAGTGTGATGCATGATCACGGAATCTGAGGTTATCAAAAACAATTCTGTTTCAATTGATTTTATCCGCATTTTTGAGGATATATTGTGATGGATCATGCCCGTCTGTGTGTCAGTCCGTCCGTCCGTCCGTCAGTCGGTTCTCCTCATAATTAGAACTCCATCTACACCGATTTACAGAAGTTGATCAGATTTGGTGTGATATTTTAACAGGCTGAATAGAAGACAACGAAGGTTTCAGATCCTGAATGCAGCCCTAAGATAGTAATAGTGGCAGTTTTGGAGTAAGAAAATGCAAATATTTCCGATGACTTCGATCCCTACTCTTCGTTTAGGAACAGTTTTACATTCCAGCTGTAATGGTTATTGGTGTCTACACGCTCTGGTACCAAACTGACAGAACATTAATGTCCTAGCGAGAATTTTTTATCTCAAGCGCCAGTAGTCCGCATTGCGATTTATTTAGGAGTTTTATATTCCTATGTATTATATACCAACGAATGTTCTACCCAAGAAAGAGCCAGAATTTTACCGTCATTTCCTACAAGCAGGAAAATGATACTATCGTTTTCTAAATCCGTATTACCCGTATTACCATACTCTCAAACGAGGCTAGAACTACTTTATCCTCGAGGTTTCCTGGTGACGATAGCAGCTCACTAGCGACGGAATGCCAACACTAGCAGTAAACAAAGCTCTCACAGCGAAGTTAGTTAAGAAACCTTGCATTATATGTAAAATATCTGAAAGGTTTAAACCTTGTTTTTGTCACAACAACAATAAAACACATTTATTCCTTTATTTTGAAGTAGTAAAATATAGGCAAAAGCTTCGTCTGAAACAAGGTCACATTCGAAAATCGCGTACCAAAATATTACAGTTGTACAGTAGAACCCATTTATGGAAGTTCATAAATGGTAATGTTAGTGAGTTTCCCGCATAATGGATGAATTTGAAATTATAAATGAGTAACATTCTCTGCAACAGATCTGTATCATCAAGTTAAAAAATGTGTCCAATCCTGTTGGTAATAACTGTCACAATAATGTTGTCATTCCCATTACAAATTCCATTCGGAGCATTTCACAATGTTCGCCAGAAACAGTTCAACCGCTATCAACCCGGCCTCCGAAAACAACTTCCCGAGTCATTCAGCTGGTGAAATCTTCCGTGATGCAAAATTTGAGAACTGCATAATAACTGTAAATCACATATATGAGTCTGCTGCCCCCAAGCGTCAAAATATTCGTGTTATTGACAGTGATGGTAGTCAAATTCAGTGAACGTTGTTTTACAAGCTTCATTCATAAAAATATATATTCATTTTCATGTCAGCTTTTTAAAAAGTAATTGTATTATGCTTGAAGATGAAGTTCGTATTAAAAAGGTTGAAATGTTGAGCACTTTCTTGTGTTTTTCAGATACATATAGTGATTTTATTAAATTATCTGAAAATTGATAGGTATATACCAAAAATATAATTATCACAGTAATGTGATTTTGATTGCCAAATCACGTCTTCTTGTCAGCATAAAAATCCGGATCATGGCTCGACGCTTCGCGTCTCGTAATGATCCGGATTTTCTAATGCTGACAACTCGACGTGATCTAGCAATCAAAATCGCGTTACTGTGATAATACTATCTATATCACTAAGAAACGAAGAAGTCACCTGCCCACAGTGACTTGTTTCCTCTTTAAGTTTACAGTCTAATTCAGCTTTTCCCTGTAGAGCAAACAAACTGTGAATAAAGCAATGCATCATCTTCATTGTTGATGTCAAAAGTGTCAGCCTGTGAAAACAATCCAACGTTGATGTCAAAAGTGTCAGCTTGTGATAACAATCCAACGTGGGCAAAGAATGCTCTCCTGTATAATTAATAATACGATCATGTCATATATGCAACAACGAACACTATCAAAACTTTTTGACTGTTCAGAAATGTACCCAGTAAACTGAACGTTTGAACAAAGAATATTAAATTGTTCAAATTACCATAGGAATGAACTCTTTCTGTATATTTCCGGTAGAATATTTGTTGAAGTAACTAACTGTTACAAAGCAAATTTGATTGAAACTTCTATAGAAAAACAAGTGTCTATGGCTAATAAAAAATAAAAATCCAGATGGAAGATGAGTCTACCAAATTAATTGTATAGACTTACGTAAAACTTGGGTAATTTGCAAAAACCGTCAAGACTTGACATATTTTGGCGTTATGCTTTCCCGCTCAATAATAATCAAAGAAGGAGAGGGTTTTCTTATATATAAATAAAGTGAGCAAGTTTGAACGAGGTTGAACGTTGCTGTTTTTCAAGCTACACCCTGATACAGCTCTCGTCATTGTATCTTCTGTGTAAATATCTACTGCAAACATCATGTAGATTCTGCATAGTAATTACGTTGTTGTGTTTTGTTCTTGTTTCGTGTGTGTAATCGTCTTTTGTGGCTTTGTGCATTTGAAAAATGGAATCGGTACATTCCGAAAGCGCTTGGGCTGATTTCTGAGATAGATATCATTAAACCATACCCAGTAACTACAACGTACAAAACTCTTTCTGGTTTATAGAGCCAATGGTCCTACAGGCATGAGTGAAAATATTCTTTATCCCATACTTTAAATGACGAATCACGAATAACCACATTCGAACTTAGAACCCCAAACTACATACAACCACCTATACCTACTATCATTGTACAGATTGTACAAGCAATACCCGGGAACTATAAGCGAATATGTTCATGAATTAGTTCATATATGAAATCTGTGATAATTAAAAAATGGTCTTCAGATTTCAAAAATAACAACAACAACAAAAAAAGGCACAACACATCATTTTTGTCCAGGAAAACACTTTAACGCATCAGTCAAGACAGAGATTACACAGGTATTTATGTAGATAAAAATCTATTACACAGAAAATGAATGTTTTCCATGCAAGCAGTTAAACAATTTTTGATAAATATACTTTAATATTTGACAGTGATGAATTAATAAACAGATACATAGCCCATTCTGATATGAAATTCTGCCAAAAGGAACACAATTGGGCAGTGTCGATGGCAAAAGCAGGATGCGGAATATCTTATTGGCGTTTAACAGATCAAGGTGCACCATAGCTAGTAAAATCAATGTATAGGTTTCATGTTTACTTTCATATACAAAATCTCTTATCTAAAGGCTCATTACCGTTACCTGACGAAAAACCTTTTGATCCAAACAACAACAACATAGATCTAAAACAATTTAACATAATATGCAATAATTTTAGCATTCCTCCTCATTATGATTGGTGATACATGAATGGGAAAAAAAATAAACCGCCGCTCTAAAGAAAATTTCTATTGGAAAATAGAAATGGACATAACAGATGAAGAAAATAGTAAATAAGCAGTAGAAAAAGAAATTAAAGATTGGGGATATAGGTATGGTAAAACTAAACTAAGTTACGAATTCTCTAATAGAAAAATTAGTGTACTGGTTGGACTTTCTTCTTTGTACAAGAAAGCAACGGTCTAAGAAAGAATATTTAGACTAAATACAAGTATAAGATCTTTTGTCACATGCATTGTAGGTGCTCAAGTAAAAAATAGAACATCTATAACTCAGTTTGCTTCCACTATTCAAGACCTTGTCGAAAACTTGTTCGAAAAATAATTTGAGTGAGCAAGGATGTGACTCAGATGAAACATTGATATAATGATGAAAACTGATAGCATTATTGAATACAACAACAACTGTTTTTTACAAAGCCATCAGATTCATTTAATTCAGGAACAAATACTGGTATAAATGACAGTGTGGTTAATATAATAATGCCAGCAGCTGATAAGCAGTCTGTAACAAGTATTCAACATACATCGAAATAAAAGTAGAGAAAGCAAGGACTATGTAGACAAGAAATACAAAAATATTGAGCGTATAGCAATCACAATGGCACTGTCTACAATTACAACAGCCCATGATTTAAAGTCACAGATCACGAATTTGTCCACTTTTCTCACGAAACAAATAAACAAGCGTTTATAATTATGTTTATTGTTACAGGAGCTGGTGTCATTAATTTTTTGAAACAGGTTATTATTTTCTACCCTTGTTGTCCTTTTTCTTTGTATTCTTTTTGTTGTTAAATGTAAATCTTTGTTTACAACTGCATGCAACAAGCTAACCAATGTTAGAAAAGGAAAAATGGTGTGATCTGCTAATAAATTCACACTTTGTCCAGCTGATTTTAAAATTGCATGATCTGCTAATAAATTCACACTTTGTCCAGCTGATTTTAAAATGGCGTGATCTGTTAAAAAAGAAACACTTTGTCCAGCTGATTTTAAAATGCATGATCTGCTAATAAAGACACACTTTGTCCAGCTGATTTTAAAATATCATGATCTGCTAATAAATTCACACTTTGTCCAGCTGATTTTAAAATGGCATGATCTGCTAATACATTCACACTTTGTCCAGCTGATTTTAAAATGGCATGATCTGCTAATAAAGACACACTTTGTCCAGCTGATTTTAAAATGGCATGCTCTGCTAATAAAGACACACTTTGTCCAGCTGATTTTAAAAGTCAGCTCATTACTCTGTCAATAATACTAGGCAATGGTGCTGCTGGTTTGTTTTTAGCTCCAATAAATAGTTGATAATATTTTTCATTCTTGTTTAACTTTGTCAACGAATGACTCTGTACTACCCCACCCCCACCAACACCACCGCTTCCTCTGATAACACCTTTTACCAAGTTTGCTATGGTTAGTCCAAGAGTTGCTATGGTTACACCAAGAGTTGCTGTTATTATACCTATGGCTGCAATAATGGCAGCAATTGTGACATATTTTTCTTTAAACAGTAGTTTTAACCTTTCGCCTAATGGTAACTTTTTTTTAACTTTAAAATTAATGTTATTAATATTTTTTCTAAAGTTATGTTTTAACATCTGTTAAATGTCCAGCTAATTGTGCTATTTGGCTTTCAGTGTTTTGAAACAGTTCGTGCAATTTAGATTTTTAAGTTAGTTGCATCTGTTTCAATGCTGATATCTTTTCTTCATGTCCTCTTTCTGTTTTACCATACATACAAATGACTGATTTCATTGATTCGATGTTTTGATTTAAATACTTCAACACATAACCACTTAATTCTATTTGATCTTGCAGCCTACCCATTCTGTGCTCTATTTTATTGTCATTTTAATCATCTATTATAGCCGCTGCTTTTCTTACTTGTTGATCAATTAGATTATTTATGTCAGTTGTTTGCATTTCTATTTCCTCAGAAACATATTTCGATAACTAATGGTTACTCTTGGTTCTAGCGGCTACTTTGCAGGGCAGTAACCATCTCACTATCTTCAAGTACAGAGTAATTAAATTAATGTCATTGAGTTTGTTTTGAAACAATAATTTTGAGAAATATTTAGCTATGTTTGCTTTTCCTAAATTATTATTTGCTGTCTGATTATCTTTAGACCAAGGTGTTATTGTGTTTTCAGCTAAAATGTTTCTTGGATTGTTAATTTTTATATTTTACTTTGTTTCCGTCTGTGTCATAAAATAGAATGTACTATAGTTAATTTAAAATCATTTCGTGTCACATTTTATTATTCTTCGTTTATTTGGAATCCACTTACGATTTTGTTTTGGTAAATATCGATTATTTCACCTTAAAAATTTTCTCGATGGGTTGTTAAACCGTCTTTTGATAGGTTGGAATAGTTTTAATCTTGTTCCATATTTTTTGTTGTTGAGTGTATTCATTATCATCTCTCTTGTAATCTTTAAGCACATTACAATCTTCAAAATCTCTTCCATTACCTTCTGCCATTTAACACAATTTAAATGGATTTTAAAACAACTTAAAAAAAGAATTAAGTTTTGTTGACTGTAAAAATAACAGGAAGTGAAGGGATGAAGAAGAAGAGTATAAAATGAATTAAAACGTTGTATAACAAATGGAACACACAAGGAAAAAAGTGGAGAAATGTTAACTGTCAAGGAGTTTGGAAAAACGGACGGAAAGCAAATTAGGAAAACATTTGAACATTGTGTAAATGCAACAGCAGGAAAAATTACAAAGTCAGTGCCAGATGTACTGCTGAGAGTAACATCTCTGATGAGTAAAGTTTTACCTATATAAAATTTGAACGAATTACAGAGTTGACATAACATTACATGACAACAAATAGAGTTAGATACTTTAATGTTACCATCATTTAGGTTGGGACTACTTATTTCTACCATTTAAACACATACATTTTTTTGAAACAAAAAAAAAAAAAAAAAAAAACAGTGCAAGAGAACACTGAAAATATTTTAAAATAATGCTAAATAAACAGGCTGCACTTCGTGTACTGCATGATTTATAATCGATGCATTTTTCCCATTGACCACGGTTGCAACAACTGTTGTTATTAAAGAAGTGTCGATTAGGAAGTTAAATGTTTCAGACAAGATATAAAGCAGGTTAAATAATGTGATTCTGAATCTCATCAATTATAAAATTGACAGTTTTAAGTCTACTTTTTATTGTGCTCTTCTGTGTCTCTTTTCGATGGCAATGTATCATCACTAGCTTTCATATATCTTGCGTTGGACCAGTGAAAGCATTTTCTTTGTTGTTCTGGAATAGAAATGTCAAAACAGCCAGAAGAAATAACATGGTCCAGATTTGTTATCTCTTTTATTAATACCACCATCTTTGCAAAATTTAGTAATCTTTCTAGTTATAGATATAGGAGCTCGAAGCAACATAGGGAGGTATTTTTCTACCACTTTTACTGACCATTCTAATTACTTGAACCTTTGATTCAGCAAATTACGCATGGCAAAAAAGATGATCTTAAATAACGACGCCTTGTAACTGGGAACGCCTATATCTATTACTACTCACTGTGTCACTTGACATTGTTCTACCATTAAATACCATGTTGTGATCATTACAAATTATCTCCAACTCTCCTGTCTTTTAAAAACAAAGGAAGAATATTTTGTATGTCGGGGAGAAGAAATCCAGTCTCTACGAATGTCTCTACGAGTTCTTTATATTTTATCACATTATTTTTCAAGAGGACTATTTTAGAACTCACTTAAACTGTAATATAAATAATATCCATTTCAGATGTTGACATACTTGCATTATGACAGAAACCGAAAAATAAATGTACGACATTTTTGAAACCGGACGAATTTACCATCAGACAACTCGTTATGTTTTTTACCTAAATTAAAATTTTAGGTTTTTAAACCAGGTTGCTATCATAAATATAAATCATTTATGGGGAACAAGTTAAAAAGGACAAGAAATAAATAAAATGAACTGAGATTAAACAATTGTTAGTTGAGCAATCTACATACACTTTAAACAAACAATCAAAAAATGTTTCCATATATAAGGGTTTACTTACATAATGTTGATTGTCAATGGCAGCCATACATTGTTTGACATGGAAGCACACGACACGTACAACGATGGTTATAGATATATTTTAACAGTAATATATATGTTCTCTAAATCTGCAAGGGCTATAAAACTGAGTATAAAAAGGACACAGACGATGCTTACAAAGAAATCTTTAATCTATGGATCGCGGGTTCAATACCAGCCCAGGTCAGCCCGGATCGGCTGCCTCAGTGTGCGTTAGGAAATTAGCTTAGCTTAGCTTAGCTCCCATTTCCTCTGCATGATATAGCCAATAATGTGTAAAAATGCCATTAAAACCCACAATAACAAAAGCAAACCTTGTGATACATTTTAAGACAAGAATACACTTATGTCTATATCAGATTCGACAGCTTCTTTTAAATTTTTGGCAATTAAATGTCTGCAGATAATTTTGTCCCAGACTTGTGTACAAGCTTTTACATGGATTACTTTTGGTAACCATTTGCGTCTTTTCTTTCTTCTGATCTTTATTTAAGCTTTTACCACGATATAATCGGCAGCACATACATTTAATATTTGTTCTTTAGGGTGTATGGCTGTTAACAGAAATTCATAGAACTTCATGGAAATAGTATACCGTATATACTCGCTATATGTCAAGTCCAATTGCAAACAACATAGACCCAGATATGCCGTCGCATAATGCGCAGGCAGATCAGGGTCTTTTTCTTTGTTGCACTGATTACTCCTAGCAAACTTCATAGACCCAGATCTGCCAGCGTATTATGCGACGAAAGATCTTGGTCTGTGCAGTTTAGAGTTGGAATCGTCTTGTAAGCAAGTATTGATGGTGCCTAAAATACTAATAGATAGAGTATAGGAATTAAGGTAATTGTTATCACGAATATGATTTGATTTGATGTGCTGAAAATGGAAAATTTTGGTTGACACATATAGGTCGAGCTGCCAGTTTGTCATCCACACGTGTACATATTTTGACTATTGAAGCCAAAAATCGTCTGCTAGTGACTGTTCTGATAAGGGTCGGTAGACGTTTGTTACTTCAACTACTCTATTATTTCCAGCATACGAAGAGTCCATACTTTGCGAAATATGTGCTTATTTTTATATTGGGCTTTTATCGTCACATTTCCCGCGACTTTGAGTATCCATACTATAAATGTTTATTATGTACTTAAGTGTGAAAAACAGACAAGTATTGTGATGAAGTTATACTTGCAATAAGAAGAAGGAGCAATAAATGAAAACTGCATAACCTTTCAGGCAAGGCCGTCGTAAGGGGCAGGCGATACGGACGACCGCGCCAAGCCTGGGGAGGGGGGGGGGGCGCCATTTCGCAGATCACGTTCTTTTATCCTGTATTTTACTTAAATAAATGTACAGTTTTTTCATTAAAATACCTAGAGTTAGTAACTATTCTTATGATTATTAATATATTTTGAAAATAAACAGTTTGCGGTGTTTTATTCGAGGATGGGGGGCGCCGAAGGCCACCATTCGTTTCTGTACGAAGTTATGTACCCTACATTGTAAGCAATGCTATAAACCCGATGTGCTGCACCGATCAATCGGACTTATTTTGTGGTCGAATAGAGTAAAATAGTTATAAAAATGTCAATTATGTAATTCATTCCAACATGACAAACCTACCATACCCTTAAATCGCTGATAATTTTAAGATCAGCTGTGAATCTGATTGCAATTGAGATGATCTTATGAAGTCGCAGGGGTGCTGAAGAGTGAGTTTTATTTACTGGACTTCGATTCAGGAGCCAGATTGGTATATATATATATATATATATATATATATATATATATATATATATATATATAGAGAGAGAGAGAGAGAGAGAGAGAGAGAGAGAGAGAGAGAGAGAGAGAGAGACAGAGAGAGAGACAGACAGACAGACAGACAGAGCGAGACAGAGACAGTGAAACTCCTCCAAGCCGAAACCTCAGTATACCAGAATCCCCTCAAACAGAAAATTTTTGGGAGTCCTGAATTTGTTTCTTTCTTTAATATCATCATTTTTTTCCTGTAAACCGAAACCCCTCAACTCCGAATACCTAAATAAATTTCGATCCTAAATTTTTTTAGCTGCTAAATTCCTGGCACGCTGAACAGACTAATTACGGTTAGCAATTACTGTAGTAGGCTTATCTGTGAGACAAAGACCCAGAAAATGTTTCAGGGGCAACGAGGTTAAAACAATACTTGACATGAGCGCCAACACAGAATAGGGCTGACAATAGGCTAATCTGAAGTCTTTGTACCATACAAAATAAGAGCCAGCTTTTAAAGCAATTATTAATAACTAGATGCTTGTAGGTAAGCTATTTAAGAAAGGTTATGTTTATCTGCTTATTATCTAGTTGTGATTGATGCTATTAATTGGTATACATTGTTGTTTCTTTTAATTAAATATCAGGACTTTATTAACCAGGCATGTGGTCTCGCTTCGAATGTTTTACTGTCGGAGATGAACAAAAAAGTATGGAAAAAGCCTGATTCACTCAATTGATTTTCACTGAACCAAAATCATATCATACATGTATTTAAATGGCTATGACTGTCATTTGTCTTCACTCACATGGTAAGATGTCAGAACGACCAGTTAAGATTCGTAGAATTGAACTATCCTTACCGAATTAAATTAGACTGATGAATGAGTATGAATCTGTGCTAAAACCTACATTGACGAAACTAGGGGAAACATTCGGCATAGAAACATTTACTGTTTCAGACATTCTAAAGAAAATGGAATTCTACAATAATGAATTTAAAAACAACCGTGATGCAAACAAGCATCGTTTCAACAATGCCTGCAAATTTGACAAACTGAATGGTCATGTGCGGCAATGGTTCAGCCAAACTAGGACCAACACATTCCAATCTCATGCCCTATATTCTCTCTCTCTCTCTCTCTCTCTCTCTCTCTCTCTCTCTCTCTCTCTCTCTCTCTCTCTCTCTCTCTCTCTCGTCACATAAGCGCTTAGACCAGGACTAAAACATTATAAGCGCTTACAAAAAGGCCTTTTTTTCACATCTGCGAACTGCGAAGTCCTTAGTAAAACGAAATCCTCTTAAAAACCGATTTTTTTTTTAGTCCCAAGGGTTTTCGATTCTGAGGTGTTTCACTGTATATATATATATATATATATATATATATATATATATATATATATATATATATATATATATATATATATATATATATATATAGATAGATAGATAGATAGACAGATATAATATAATAATAATAACATGTTATTATTACCTGCATAAATACCGAACGTATTTCATCTTGTGCTCGTTAAAATATCACTTGTTATGTACCACCCTATGAAATATATCCAGTATTACCGTAGGAAAAGAAAATATTGTCTATATTCTTTGATGAATTGTTGAAATATTTGAATTAACATTTTCTCTTGAAATACCCAATTATTTTGTATGTTTAATATTACGTCATCCACGCAGATAGATAGCTAAATAGATAAATAAACAGATGCATGCATGCATGCATACATATATACATACAGAGGTAGTTACGCAAATACGGAGGGAAACTAGCAATCAGACAAAGAAAAAAAGAAGACAGAGGTTTTTGACATTTAAGTAATTTTAATATTGGATGGTTATAATCATACTTACAGCAATAATATTACATATATACAAATACTTTCGGATGAAAATTCTAAAACAACATAAAATGTATCAACAATGAATGTTTTTCGACCTATGAGGTACGTGTTTTCTACCCCGTAAATCTGTAAGACATCTGTACACACGAATAAACTGTTCAACTCATTGCAGTAAAAATGTACAGTGTTATATTGACCATCACGATAAATATTATATTTTGTTTACCTTTTACAGATCTTTTACAAAGAGAAGTGGTAAATATTATGAATATACATCTTTCTATCATAAAATGAAAAATTTCAATAACAGCCCACAAAAGCAGAGGCGTTTTTAATAAATATATACAAGCAGTAGTACTGACATTTACGAATACACAGTAAGCATTTGAAATAAGCTGTATGTACAGGTCGAAAAATATGATGTAAGTTTCTACTAAGAAAACACCTTTTCTTTTTGTTTTCTTCCTGGCAGTAAAGAAGTAAATGATGCAGCTCTTAGACAATGAAAACAAAATAATTGGCATATATTACAAATAATATAGGATTTCGTGCAAGATTTGCATTAATTAATAATACACAATTCATTCATTTCGATACATTTGTATGGACACTATTTACTAAGTGAAAAATATGTTGTATATTTAAGTTCAAATTGGTCCATTTCTGAGGAATTATAGAAACATTATGAACAAACATAGCAATGTGTCACGACAATGGTTTCTTGTTACCGATAAGCTCCTGCAATATCTTTGATAAACAATACAGCCAGGATCTAATTTGTATTATCAAGATTTCACCACTTCACAAACACTAACACAGGAGATACACGTGACCCTCTCGCACGTATTCTGTTCAAATTTTAAGTTTTTACCAATTGCACATTTTGATGGGGATCAGCTTTCAAGTTGTACATCGGCTCTTTGCTGCCTCATTGCATTTGTTGCTCTCTTGGCTATTGGGATCAAAATATCCAGTCCTGCAAGTCTTCAGTTCTCTGGTATGACCTAGGCAAAGGTAATATTTACGGCAGTCCGTGGGATGGGGTACCTGGACAAATGCTCCTTTGCCCTGACATAGGTTGGCTATAAATAATAATAATAATAATAATAATCACCATCACCATCATGATAACAAAGACAATAAAAATAACGATGACTACGATGATGATCTTGATGACAATAATTACATGGAGGTAAACGAATAAGACGTTTTACAAATTTCTGTCATCAAATACGGGCGTGACTGTCACAATGTGAATGTTACAAACGGCAGCGAAATACTCTTAACACGTGATTAAAAATAAGCTCCTAGCAAAATTGCACTTTAAAAATTGCCTGAATGTACATACATGCAAAGACATGTAAACCTGGTCAACCGGGTCAGTCAGAGTCGCCACAAATTTTGTATGGTGTTGGCCGAGTCATTGTCACCCCACTCATCCAACTAGGTTCCCCTGACTTCCAAAGAGCCAACCCATTTGATAAATCGTTCAGGCACCCCCTCAAGTCTTAAAAAAGAGTGCATTCGTTCGTCTGCGGTTTTATTGGATTTTTATTTTTTCGTTCTTTTTTTTTTTTCTTTCTTTTTCGGACCGTCATGAAGTGTAGCAACCGATGAAACAGTCTAAGGGAGATTACTTTATTTTCATTTTCAGTTTCTTAATGTAATTGTAGCAATGCAAGTGCATTATTTTCTGCTACAGAATTATAAAAAGGATGATGTTATGACATTGTAGGAAAATACTAGCAACCACCAAACCTACCAGCCAACCAACTAACCAACCAATACACAGTCCAACAAAACAAATACATTGCCGGTACCCGAAGATTTTAATTATAGATCTGGGGGGACGTAAGTATTGTTTTCCTTTTGAGCGTTCGTTAAGGACGAGACAAACGATTATTGTAAATCAGTATTAGTAAATAGAAATCATGACTGAACTTAAGAATTTACTTAATAAGGAAGTGAATGTATTTTTTATTATTATCGACTCGTGGCAAACGTTACAGAGAAATGTATTCCGACACCTGTCTATATTTAGATAACCCGCGATGTAATTTCTTGACAAGACAACAACCTTGTTATATATTTATTAATTAATTATACTTACATTCTTCCGGACACCAGCCACATTCCTTTGTCTTGGGATCAAAGCAGGTGCCCGTCGGACAGGACTGTATGCTCAGTTCCTTGCCACAGAAGATGTACTTTGTCATTGTGTATGGATGAGGTATAGCGTCGTTTATCCTCTTTCCCCTGCAGATAGTCGCTGTAATAATAATAATAATAATAATAATAATAATAATAATAATAAATATTGATGTAAAGAAACGTTTATAAACCTTCTTTTTGTTTAATATTTGAACCGAATTTTTTCAAACAAATTATTGACATTTTTAACAAGTCCGATTTTTCGGGAAAAAGAAGGATATTAAAAACTTCTGAATTGCCATAGTGTTGATATGATTACATTGAAAACAATATAAATCGACAATATTTCAGGTATTAAACTTATCTAATCAATTAAGTAATTACATCAAAGAAAATATTAATTAACCATGTTTCAGGTATTAAAGTTCTCTAATCAATTTAGTTATTAGTATGTTTGTTTGTAATTAGGAATAAAGATTTCTTTTATCACTCTGTGTAAATTTTCAGCGTGACCAAAGGAGATTATGATAGTAACTTTAACAAAGACGCAAGACATAAATTCATAAGTTTTATTTGTTAATATAGCATTTAATAATTCTTGCAAATGTACCTACCCGGAAGCAATCTGATGATACCCTCAGAGAAGTATTCCGAATCTGTAGTCTCGCACCGAATGAGAGTCTCGTTCCAGGTCATATCAAACATGTACTCAACTTCGCTGAAGGCCTTACGCACACATTTCTCATCTGTGTGGTTGAATTTGGCGCTGTAGAAGTTGTATTCTTGGAAGTCTTTGTCTGTTTTCTTTTTAATGCTCCATTTAAGTTGACCTTGCGGGTAACCCGGGGTTCCTTCACACGAGAAAGTGGCGATTTTGTTTTCGAAGACTTCGGTAGGGAATGTCGTTTTCAAATTGTCCTTTGGCTTAGCTGAAATGTGAAAGAAATTATATTAACCGCCAGACATCAGAATACTCTTTACCGTTCGACACGCAAAAATTCGGGTATCTAAAATGGATGACCGGATTCTTTTTGTACAGGTACTGGAAACACACTTACAGGGTAGGTCGATGACGACGAAATTGAACTTCGAGGGACAGGGTTTTCTTTTTTTTCCGATAAAAAGAGTTTCTCAGAACAGAACAAAAAAAGAAAACCTTAAAGCTACGCTCATTTGTTCTATTTACCTTGATATAACAGCAAATAAGGTTAGCTTTTCTGTTGTTTCCAAAGAAATAAACAAACCAACAAAGAGCAACCAACAAAGAAACGAGCGATCGTAGAAATTAACAAAATTTGCACTGTCTTTGGCTGTACTCTGACCGGAAGCATGTGTCACTTTAATCATTGGTTGGCTGTTAGCGACCTTATTTGTGGTTGTGTGACATCACTGCTCTGATCCAAGTGTAACTGAGGTTTATATTCGGTTCAGTAGTATGAGATACCTCGGGGTCCGCCATCTTTGTTTTTACTCTACTCATTTTAGAACGTAAAGACGACCATGTTTGTGGTTGACTAATTGGTGGTCGAAACAGGCATCTTTGGTCGAAGAGTCAAAGCATTGGTCTTTGCTAAAGATTCTTAGGAGTATGCAGGATTGCTTAATCAACGGTTGGAGACGACTGGTCCTTTCAAATTCATTTAAGTTTATCTCTTGAAAGTTTATCTAGTGGTTCCTAAATCTATAAATCAAAGCTTTTGTCCATGATTATTTGACATTTCTTATCTTTAAGCGCATGAATACTTACTTTTTATTATCAAATTTGTACGAATTGGCCACATGCTGTATGTATCAATATCACACAGGTAGATTCCCTCGTCCTGACATTCGAGCTTGTCGATTTTCATGTTCAATGATTTTTCTGTGCCATTTACTTGTTTCCGAACTTCAACCCGCTTGCGTAGGTCTTTGTCATTGACGGTTTTTCTGGCTCCGTGAATGATCGACAACATCGCGAGTCGAGTAGTCTCTGTTTGAGAATTCTTTTGGATAGACATAACCTTCCACTCGTCCGCAGCCGCACTGCATACAACTGATCCTGAGCCTTCACCAATGAATCCTCCCGTACTTGTAAATGTCAGCCCTTAAAACAAGACAATGATTACTCTATAGTATGGGGTGATGGATAAGATCCACTATCATACAAAAACAATTTCAGCACCACCAATCACTTTCATCATATATTTACAATCGTCATCAGCAGAAGCATAAAAAACAACAATAAGGACAATAACGTCAGTAACATCCTTAAGAGCGTCAACAGTAACCCCTACCTTCTCCTTGTTGTCTTTTGTTAGTATAATAATTAATGCTTCTGATTTTTTATTGTACAAAGACAGTAAGTGGACGAGAAGGTAGGTTGAAAACAGTTTCGGATATGCACTGCGTCAGGATATTAGCAAGAGCTAAAATGTATATCTCACCTGCATACTTATTTATATGAATTCTTTTTTGCTGGCATTTTTTAGGATCTCATCATCTCTTTTAGGGTACTACAATATGTGTGAACAGCTTGTTGAAACGTTCTTGCTCTGAAATGCAACTGGGTAGAGCAGTATAGCTCGAGCGACATGAACTGCCCCTTTGATCTTTCATTAGAATCGTTCTACGAGCCTAGTCCATTGTGGATGTAAATGAAACTATTCTTCCGAATCATACAAACATGATGCATATACTACAATATCTATTTTTGAGAGGCCCAGGCTCCTATATAAACGTTTCACTGCAAAGCTAAAAGGACCGATCAGTCAGGTCTGCCTATCTCTTACCGACAGAAACATTGCTTAAGACGTGAATTATACATGGTAGCAAAGTAAATTGGATGTAACCTAAATAATCTAAGACTGATTGAAGAATAACGAATACTTCAGTTATATAGTTTGTTACCATTTTAAGGCTATCTATTGTTATTTAGTAATAGGATCGTACATGTATGGAACACTTACAATCAGGTGGTCCAGATGGCGTTGTTGTCGCCGGTGTAGTTGTCATGACAGCATCCATCTGTGTAAGTGTACCACCATACGCCTGTGAGTTGACGTTCATGTCTATCAAGGAGGAGATAATGTCCTGCACCAATGTATCGATTCCATCCATTGTTCTGTTGAAAATGTCGAATCTCTCCATTACGTCCGTTACTAGATCTGATCGGTTATACTTCGGGCCAGATCCATACAGGTTCGGTTTCAAGTCATCTAATGTTTTATTATTAGCTGCATACTTCTTCAGAATAGCTTCAAGATTCTTTTCCATAGTATTCACAGAGTTTTCAATGTCTGTGAATTGTTTGTCCGGTTTTTCAATACCGAAGTCTTTAATTTTCCTCCTTATTTTAGAAATAAGATTTTTCACAGTTTCGGTTTTCTGTTTAATGTCTTCAATAGCATTATTAGACTTCGCATGAGACTCGCTAATGTTCGAATACCTATTTTGCAACTTGGGAAGTGTGCTGTTAACATAATCTCGTTTAGACTTTTCTTTCAACAATTCCATCGTCATATTTGCTAGTTGATTACCAATGTCTGCAAGCGGTTTGCTGATTGTAGTAGTATTTTTCTCTGTTGCGGTGATTGACTTGATTACATTTTGAAGACTTGTGTCTGCTGTACCATGATCCTTGTTAAGACTGACCAGAACTGTGTCAGCATCGTTGATGTTCAGGGTCTGGTTTGATATAGTATTTTTCATTCGATCATAAGTCTTGTTGACCCCGTCGAATGTAGACCAAATAGTGTCCAGGGTCTTATTAACTTGACTGATATTTGATCCAACAGCTTTTAACTTTTCTCTGATTTCCGCACCACCTTTTTCCAGTACAGGGTCTTTCATGTCACCATAAGTGCTGTCTAAGTCATTCAGTGTATTCGTCAGCGCCTTTAATTTGGTACTCACACTTACAACATCTTTTTCCACTTTCTTAATCTTTCCTCCTGCATCGGCACTGGAGTCTCCCAGCGACTGTATCTTTTTCTTAGTCTCAGTGAATGTGTCCATTGTGCTGTTGATTTTCTTTATGTTGCTGTCAATTTCTTGCACAGATTCGTCCATACCTTTTACAGTTTGATCCATTGTCTTTAGCTCCTCTTCAAGAGTAGTAAGAATCTGGTTGACATCGCCAAATCGTTTTTGAATTTCTTCTATAGACGCGTTTACATCTGTCAAATTTTCGACAGAAGATTTCAAGTCGGTATATCTCTTTTTCATGTCTGTGAAATTTTTGTTCATGCTGTCGGTTAAATTGTTCATATATTTGAGGTCTTTATCCATTAGCTCAATTGACATATTGAGTGTTGAATAGTTCTTCAGCCTGTTCTTCAATTGTTGAAGCTTACCTTCGACTGCTGCCAACGTGTGGTCCAGCGTGTGGATATGTATGCCAGTATTCTCGAATGATTTGTTGAGGTTTTTATAATATTCTTTGGAAACTGGGAGCGAGTGATTGATGTAATCCAACTTTTCCTGTTCCTTTACCAATGTCTCATTGAGTAACGTCAGCGATTTCTCTAGATCCGTTAAGGCAGATACTACACCAGGTTGCTCTGATAATAGATGTACCAGAGTTTTGTTGATATGGTACACAGTATCTCGTAAGTTTTCCTCTCTTCCATCAACATCGCGTATTATATCTTTAAGCTTGTTTAAGTTAGTGGTATTTCCATATAGTTTTTTAACTATAGACCCATAATCGCTTTCGGCGATAGAGAAAGATTTGAGTATGTTATCGCTAACATCTTTTGAAGTTTTCGTAGCATTTTGAACTCTCTTCATCTTCTCTTCCACGTCGTTTTTCATGACTTGTAGATAAGAGTTATTGATGTGTTGATATTTTGAAAGTATTGCATCTAATATACTCTTTGTTGCATTTACCCTTGGCTGCAGAGAATCCACAACACTGACCGCTGCTTTCAGATCCTCACTTACGTGTTCCATCTTTGATCCCAAAGTTTTCGTCTTGTTCGTAGTATCCATAAATGAACCAAGTGTGCTGTTTATCTCATTGAAGTATGAGTCTAGAAAACTTGTTCTATCACCAATTGTAGAGGTGTTAGCTTGAATGTTTTCAAGGGAAGATCTTGTTTCGTCAAGGGTATTATTGAATGCTCTATATCTAGACTGAACTTCGGATACAGACCCGGCTCTGTGTTGCAGATAGGAAACATTTAGTGCATTAAAATTATCACTCACGTTTTCAAAGTGCACGAATAAGTTAGCGACAGTTTCATTCATATTACGAATTTGTTCCATTTCACTCGATAAGTCAATATCTATAGTAGGTATCTGGTTCATCATCTCTGACATTTTTTCCAGCCTTTCGTTTAGAGTACTCAAATCATCCTCTGCGTCTCGTACGTACCTCTCTGTCCATATGAGAGATTCATTCGTGTTCTCGTATTTTTTCATCATCTTCGGACGGTTGTCCTGAATATAGTGGAGTTTCTTCTGTTCATTGAAGAGGGTATCATTGAGATTGCTCAGCAACTCATCCAATTTAAGGACATCATCCCACATCTCTGTTGTGTTTATGTGGACATCTTCTAGGCCGGATGATAACGTTTGAACTTGTGTCTCTATTGCAGTCTCTTCCACGTCGGCCTTTCTTAAAAGCCTCTTAAGGTCTTCCGTTGTTGTAGTTGAGTTGTACATCGCACGATTTAAATTCTCATACCGTTTTAAAGCATCAGTTTCAGCGTCTTCCAAAGTGTGCAGTCGATGCTTTGTTTCATTGAGAGATGTGTTCAAAGAGATCAGTGAATCAAATATACTTGAAAGAGTACCATTCTCAGAGAGTGAAGTGTGATTTAGATCTTGATATATTTCCTTCATTCTACGAATTTCTTCATCGAGATGAATAGTAGTATTGGAAATGTCTTCTAATAAAGTCTTGTTTTTTGTTAACGAGGTACTTAGATTGTGGAGGCTTATATTCAAATTTTCCATTCTCTCCAGAAGAATTGATAGTTCAGTCATATCTTTGTATATGTCATTTAGCTTGTCGCTGTGAGTAGAAATCTTCGATGCCATAGAAGAAAGAGCTTTATTCGTGATATGAAGTTCCTTCTTAAGTTTTGTCAATGTCTCATTGAATTTGTAATACTTTTCCTGAATGTCAGCAAGTGTGCCATTTAGATCAGAAAGTAAAACTAACTCTGCTTTGAGGCTATCATATGCATTTTTCATATTTTTGTATTCGGTAAGTAAGCTGTTCAAAGTACTGTCCATTTCATCCAACTCTAATGACACATTGGCCAAAGGAATATCAATTGTTTTGAAGGTTTGTATGCGTTCCTTTGTTGCATTCAGCTGAATTGATACATCTTCTAGTCGATTTATCACAGACGTTAGCGTGTTTTCAGTAGAATTAAGGAATGCACCAACTTCAGAATAGCTCTCTACCATTTCAGGAAGCGTTCTATTTACCAAGTGCACCTTTTGCTGTTCATGCTTAAGTTTCTCCTCTAATTCAGTGATAGAGACTTTCAGTATGTCCAGAGAGTCATTCATAGCTGCAGCTTCCATGTTTGTCTCGTTCAAAGCTACACTGATGTTATGTAGAGTATTGGATATAGTCAAGCGAGTATCATTTACTTGAACTAGAGTTTCACGCAGTTGATCTAGTTCAGATGTAATACTAAACAAGGTTGAATTCATCTTTTCAAAGTCACTTGTTACTGCGACAAAACTCTTCGCCTTATCTCTGACCTTTTCGGAAAGAGTATACAGTGTTTGCTCAACATTTTTCAGCTTCTGTTCAAATAGTGGTGCATCCGTTCTTATACCAGCTTCACTTACATCTAGAAACCTGTCTTGTAGTTTTGTATAGGTGTTGTTCAGGAAAGACACATCTAGCATCAACGTATCCAGCCATGATCCAGTTATGTTATTAGTTTCTTTCTCATCAGCTATTTCTTCTTTCTGGCGCGTAATACTTTGATTCAAGGTATCAAATTCATCCAAAGTTCTGTTAATTTGATCCATTGAATAGTGTATTTTTGAGATTGCAGCATTCAACTCCGAAAAGCTTTTTACCATATTATTTACAACGTTACTCACATTACCTACGGCGTCGCCGAGCTCCGTGTGTATTTTCTGAAGGACTGATAAACTCATGTTTTCTCCAAATACTCTCTTTTCTGTGGCTGTAATATTCTCTTGCAGTATTTCTAAAATCCAGCTCATATTTTTGTATTGTTCCTGTAGATTATTAAGTGTTTCATTCATCGTTGTAACATTGTCTCGCATTTCAGATAAAGAAATATTGATTGCTGGATATTGGTTTAGTCTCGACTCTAAGTTACTGATGCGTCCGTTTAGGCCCGACAGAGATCTCGTTATCATTTGGATGGAATTATTTGCTTTGGATAAATTTTCATTTTCACGCTGATGCTTCTCCTTTATAGATGGTAGAGTATCTTCAGCATATAAATATTTCTCTTGTTCTCTGTGTAATGTTTCATTCATCTCAACCACATCCTTGTCCATTGACGTCAAAGTTTCGTTCAGTGCATATACGTCTTCAGAAAGGTCATCAAAAGATATATTCCAATATTTCAGTCTACTATTTAGATGAATATACTCCAAATCTACATGATTCAACATATCTCTCATCTGCTCACTTGTATTTACAGTCGCTCTGAAAGTACCATTAAGGTCATTGAAAGCCTTATCAATAATTTTAATGGTCTGACTCAAATTCCCGGTCACATTTTCTATATACCGAACCATTGCAGAGATATTGCTAATTCTACTATCTAGGTAGCTTGTATTAACATTTAACATGATCTGACTCACGTTACTATATTTCTGTTTCATGCTTGATAAAGTCTGATTATATTCATCTAATTTTCTCTTTAATTCAAAAAGAGATTCTTCTTTTAGCTGAATGGACAAACGGAAATCATCGATGTCATCTTGCATGGTGCCAAGATTTGCAGATGTAAAGTTATATTTGTCAAGCAGCTTGTCAATATGGCTCAATGTACTGTTCATGTCTACGACAGAGTTCTTAATGCCTGATATATTGCTCTTGGCTGCATCTAACTTCCCATTTATCCTTGTTAAATTGCCAGTATAATGTCTTATTCTCTCGGCGATCATGTCAAATGTGTCTGATTTGTTTACAAAGGTGCCGTTTTCTGTCCACAAGGTTCCATTGATGTTCTCCATTTCTTTGCTTGCATCCTGTAGTGATTTTTCAGCATCGTTCAGAATATTTCTGAATGCATATATTGTAGAATTTAATTCATCAAGCGATATATTAATTGAAGGCTCTTTCAATAACTTCGCCTCGATTGCTGCAAACTTGCTTTGAAGTTTTGACAATGTGTCCATCGCTGATTGAAGATCATTTGCTGAGTTCAGAATTGTGTTACTGAGATTACCATACCATGTTTTCAAAGAAGGTATAGTCTGGTTGATGTAGTCGTTCTTCTCCGTTTCTATGTACATATTTTGGAGGTCATCGATATATATATCCAGTAGATTGACAGAATCAGCCATGTTTTCTATGTCTTTTTGGGTGTCCGTTGTTTTCTCTAAGAAGTATATCACACTATCGTTCGTCTGGTCTGACACTCTGGAAACGTTGCTGACAATAATGCGCAGTTCGCTCAAATCACTTATTATTCCGTTCAGTGTTTCTGATGAGGATGAAAAACGTTTTTTCGTTTGGTTGAATGTTGTCTCAAGGTCGCTCACATTGGTGTTAATTTTGTCTTTTAAATGTTCGAGTTTTGTCATCAAGCGTTCTACCCTTGATCTCTTCGCTTGAATCTCAGAGCTATTAACGTCCCTAAATCTGGATTTCATATTTGCGAAAACATGTTCTAACCGTTCAAACTTACTAATGGTAGGATTTGTTTGATTTCTAATTGTTGAAAAAATCTCACTCGTATCGTTCATCTTCTTTGTTAACTCTTCTATTCTTCTGCTTTCAGCGCTAAAGGTATTCAGCGACTGATCTATGTTTGAGATATCTTCTAGTATATCTCTTAATGAATTATCTTTAGCATCGACAGTAAACTGAAGTCTGTCTGCAGTAGTAGTTATGTTGTCCAGCGTCTTGTTTATTATAGTGAACCTTTCAACAATTTCAGCTACAGTCTCATTTAGATCATGAATGTATTCACTTCCTTCAAGATAACTTTCGTTGAGTCCTGTGAATTGTCTTTCAATATCATAAACGGATTCTGATAACAAGGAAAGCATTTCTTTACCGTTGGAAATCTCCTCTTGTTCCTTTGATAAAGAAATGTTAATATTTGGAATTGTTGTTATCCTGTCGACAAGATTTTTAAGTGTTGACTTTGCAGTGCTTACTGTGTCATTCAATCGTCTCTTATGTGTATTAGTATAGGCTAAAGACCTGTTAGCCTCCATAAAGTTTTCCCTCAGACTCGGGAGTGTCTTGTCAACGTAGTCCACTTTTTCACGTTGGATATACATGTCCCTGAGTTCTCTAAGTAGGTCTTTTAACTTAGAGGCAAGACTATTTGTTTCGTTTACAAGATTTGATGCCGTCGTTAAATTTGACGAGAAGTTGATAAAGTTTCTTTTCAGTTCTAAAGTCTGACTGGTTGCATTAAATATGACACTCTTTAGATATGATACGTCAAATATGGATCCGTTCAATGTTTTATTTGTCGATTCAAAATCGCCATTAATAGAAAGAAGTTCCTCAAAAAGTGATCCATTTTTCCTCTCTATTTCCGATTGTTTGAGTAATACCTCTTTGAGAACATCTTCTATATCATTTCGCTTTTTATTTATGCTGGTACTATTGATATGACTGTAATCACCAAAAAGCCCTTGAAATTCAGAATCAAGGTCAGCAATATTACCTCGCAACATACTAAATGATTGCTCGAAATCTTTTCTGTCCTCTTTCTTTTCGCCCAGTTTCGTTCCTAATTCATCCAGCTCGGATAATAGATCTTCGTATTCATCCAAAGATATATTGGCATCTTTGATAATATCATCAACTTCCGTTATCCTTCTAGATGATTCATGGAGAGACATTCCATCAGTACTTTGCGATTGCTGAACAGAGCCGAATGTTTTGTTCAGTCTTTGAAATTTGTCAATGATATCTTCGATGGTTTCTTCCGGGCTATGCTGATAGTCCTCTCCCTGAAGAAATGTTTCGTTTACTGTGTTATATATGTTTCTGGCTTCCGTGAGGGATTCATTTACACGAAGTAAGGACAGTTCCTCAATTTTCAACACGTCACGAGGCTTTGTAAACGAGATATTCATTGCTGGATATTTTTCAAATCGTGTCACTATTTCTTCGAGTGCAGTGTTTGTGTCACTTAGATTATCATTGACGTTTCCTTTATTATTAAGAGCCAGCAGATAAGAGTTATTTGCGAGCAGGTACTTTTCCCTTAGTTCCTGAATATTTTTGCTTACGTAATCAAACTTTTCTTTGTCTTTGAAATGCTCATCTAACTTTTGAAGAAGGTCTTGCAAGTTCTTGATATGGTCAGGCACACTTTCCAAACTTGTCTTCCGTTTTTCGGCAGACTTTTGCACAAATGTATTGTTGTCCTGCAAGAGGATCGTCATTGTTGAAACATTTCGAATGGTTTCCTCTAAATCATTAATTTCGGAAAAATTGTCATAGAATGACGTTTTCAACTCTTCCTCAAAATATTTATAAGTGTCATTGAACATGCTCAGAAGTGAATTAATGCTTTCTCCATTGGAGCTCAAGATATTTTGAACTTTAGATACAATGCCATTAATATTCGATCGTAAATTATTGATAGCGGTTGTATTCAGCGTTTCATATTTTGAGTTCAATCTATTAAAAGTGTTGTTTATCCCATAAAGCTCGTCTGCTAAAGTTTTTAAGTCACTACTTAACAGTGTAAGATTTCTTTTTGTGACTTCAATATTTGTATCTAGCTCCGTAATGTCCTTTTTTAATTTTGCATAGTCGTCGACAACGTCATTAAATTTATTGATTGCAATACCGGTTCCGTCCAATATCGATGTATCTTTCCCAAGAGCAAGTTCCATTTGCCCAGCTGTTTCTTCTATGGATGACAAAGTATTATTTATATCCTTAAATTTTTCTCGGATCTCATCAATCGTCTCGTTATCAATAAATGAATAAGGATTTCCCTTCAGGAAAGGATATTGCAGGCCATTAAATACTTTGCCAATCCCTCCATATAGTTCATTAACCATATTCAGATCTGTGTGAGTATAATTTACTGACTGAGTTAAATTAGACAACGAAATATTGATGTATGGAAAGTCTTCTAATCTCTTAGCTAATAAAGATAAATCGTCATTGATCCTCGCATGTCTTCCTCGTGCGTCATGTATATATGTATGTAAGTTAGGAAATGTATTATTTACGTCGTTATATTTCTTGACTAGGTCTTGGAGATTGCTTTTCACGAAATCCACTATTTCTTGTTTTTTGAACGTTTCGTTCATTTCGGAAAGGTTTTCATGTAGCTTCTGCATATCTTTTTTAAGGTCTTCCGTAACTGATCCATGACCATCTATGTGAACTTTTTCCGTTTCAATCAGTTCTTTCGTAATATAAATGATTTGATCGGCCGTTTGCGTAGCATTTTCCAACTCTTCTCGCGATGATATTGTCTTTTGAATTAAATATTTTGCATCAGATATTCTTTCAGAAACATTTTTCAAGTTATGAATTGTCTCTTGGAGAGCCTCGTGCGTTTTATGTAGAGACGAAGTAATATTCCACAAAGACTCGTTGAACGGAATGGAAAGAGAGTCAAAAACTGATTGGTTTATGCCACTGAATCTATCATTTATATCTATAAAAGTAACATTTAATTCTTTGGCCTTCTCATGAAGTGTATTCAACGATTCGGACAATGGCGAGACAGATGATGTCAAATCTTGCAGCGATGTCTGAAGACTGTCAATACCTCTGCGAGTTTCGTCATATGCGAATAAACTTGTGTTCAAATGTCCAAACTTTTCCAAAACTGTGTCTGCCGAGCCCGAAATGGAATCCAGTTCTTCGTTCATTACGCTTAAATCTGATTTTATTTTGTTAAAAGTTTCATTTAGCTTCTGAAATCGATCTTTGATTTGCTCAAGCGACTCTTGATCGCTATAGGATTCACCAGCTACAAAAAGAAGGCTGTCATTTATGGTATTCTGAAGGTTCGCGACTTTTTGAAGCCAGTTTGTAATATTATCAAGTGTTTCAGTCATTTCGAAAACTTCTGATTCTTCTGACTTGAGGGAAATATTGAAGTTTATAATACTGGATATCCGATCATTTAAATTACTGTGCAAATTTTGAAGTGATGCTACTTTTTCAATCACATCCGTTAATTTCTGATGAATGTCATTTTTTGTGTGATTCAGAGATTGGAATTGTGTGAAGACATGAGGAAATGTTTTGTTTACATAATGCATCTTTTCGCGTTGTATGAAAAGTGTTTCGTTGGTAGTGTGTACTGTATCGTTAATACGTACAATGTCTATATCAGCAGTTATGATTCGAGAGTTGACGTCTTCGAGTTTGTTCAGAAGGCCCTCAATATTTTCATTTACTGGAACGTATACAGAATCAACAGAATCCAAAGTTGAGTTGAAATTTTCCTCTGTATATGTTGAGTTTCTCAGAATTCCGTCGGCTTTGGTAAAGTTTTCTTTGACATTTATAAGTTCCATATATAACGTCCTCATCGTTTCATTTAGAGCAATAAGTGTGTTATTAACATCCTTCATAGATTCATTTATAAACGTATTCACTCTTTCAACAATGTCTTCAGTTACGTTTTGATATTCATCTTTGATATTCATCAAAGATTTGTGCAAGTTTTCAAGATGCTGCATGGCTGCACTAAGTATGAATCTTGTGTCATCGTAGACCTTTTCAACCTGTTCGACTCTTTCGCCTAAACGAGACATCTTGACATCTGTATGAATATACCGGTAGAGAGATACATTTAAATTGTAAACCCTTCCATTCAGAGCATGGATCTCTTTCCTGGCTGATGACAAATTAGAATGCGTATGATCCAAGCTTAAAAGGAATCTGTCTAAGGTTGTATTGACTGATGAATAGATCTCTTTCATCTCATCAAGGGTCATGTTGGAATCGTCAATCTTATCAAAATTTCCTTGCAGTGAATCGAGATCCCCAATTATCTGCGATAGCTCGGTCTCTTTCACAATAAATGTTTCATTGTTATCAGTCAATGCGTTTCGCATGTCGTCTGTAGACGCATTTACATTTTGAAAATCGTGTAGCTTTAACTGAAGCGCATCAACATCGAAAGCAGTATGGGTATTTGCTAGATTTACATCCTTTAGAACCACCCTTGTCTTTGAGATAAAATATTTCACAGCATCAAACTTTTCTTCTAAAGATGGTAAGTTGTTCCTCTTATAATTGTATTTATTTTGTTTCACATATAGTGTATTGTTTGCTTTCTCCGTTTCCTTGGTTAGCGATATGATCATATTATTAACGTCCAGAATATTTGACACAATACCATTCATTTTTGATAGCTGCTCATCAAAAGAAGTTGATGCATTTCCGACGGCCATCTCTATGTTGTTCAAAATAAACTTCCCGCTACTAAGATCCAAACTTGTGTTGCTGAATGCAACGCTAGCATTGGAGTACCAATCTCTTGTTTGCGAAAATGTGGTATTGAGAGTCATTAATTTCTGGAGAAGGTCAGATATGGAAGTATCAGTAACCGCCAATTTGTCATCAATATTTTTGTATATAGAAGATGCGTTAAAAGTCCCATTTATGTTTCTGTATCTTCTGATATATTCTGTTGCATTCTTTAACGAATCAAGTTTATTTAAAAGGTCACTTACATTTTGAATAGATTCTTTCAGTATTTCCTCAAGAATCTCACCAGAATTGGAAACAGTTTCCATATCTTTTTGTATGCGATGATTTGTCTTCAAAATATTCTTCAGTGTGTCGAATTTTTCATGAATTTTTGTCATTGATTCTCCCATATCGGTGAGAGTACGATCATATTCCCCTACGTTTATCCCGACATTAGTAAGACTAGATTTACTTTTATTTATCTTTTCCTTAAATTCCAACAGCGAGTCATTGATGTTGATAGGATTATTATTTGTATCCCAAAGTAAGGCATTAATAGAGGAAACTTCTTTCATTTCTCCATTCAAAATGTTGTTCATGTCTAGTACGGTCATATTATACATTCTGAGATCATTAATTATTTCACTCAGCGATACATTGACATTGCTGGCGCTGTCAAGCGAATCAAGGAGAGTGGGAACCATAGCCTGGAGAGTTTCCAAATTTCGTGTCAGGTTGTTCATTGTATAGCTCGTTGTTTGCGACTTGTCGGTGATATATTTATTCTGTTCTTGTAGCGCAGGAATGGTCCCATTAAGATACATCAATTTTTCTCCTGTTTCGTCGATTTTTCTTTGGATTCTCTCCACTTCATCCAAAACACTGCTCACTGGATCGGAGATGTTGTTTCCATACAGACCGATGTCGGATAGTTTACCATTAACTCTATGCCATTTTTGAAAGGTCGTTTCGTAAGTTTCTTGGAGATGCGTCAAGCGATCTTTTGCACTGACTTCTGTCTCATTTAAGTATGATAACCAGCCCATTTTTATTTGAGCATCTGTTTTCAGAGTACTAATATCTGACTGAACATCAGACATCAGTTCACGTAGGTGAGGAAATGCATCTTCAAATTTTGTAAACTGAGCCTCAATTTCATCAAAATGTTCTTGTAATTCCAGCAATGTTTCGTTTATGTTCACAAGTGTAAATTTCAAACCTGGACCGGTGGAACTGACCTCGTCTAAGTTTTGTGCCGTTTCAGTCACTGTTTTATTGACATTTATCAGTGTCTGGTAGAAGTTGGACATTTTGTCCATAAGGCTTTTAACGGCAGTCTTCACCAGCTTGAGGGAGTCTTTCATTATACTGGACTTAGATTTTACAACTGAAAATGTTTCATTAGCGGTCTTTATTGTAGTAAGCATATTTGATAATGAACTATTAAGAGAGTCAATGTTATAGCCTACGACGAGCAACGTCTTGTTGCTCGAAATCATGATATTCTTGATATTATCAAAGGTTTTATTAATGCTATCGATTTTTGTATCAATTTCGTCAAGACTGGAATCCATCGGTGATAGAACTTCGCTTACGTCATCCATGTTTAGTTTTGCAGTCTTTACAGATGCATCCATTTCTGTCAAAGTTTTGTTCACATTTCTTACTGTCAGGTTCACTGTCTGTAAAGTTTCTTCGATGTCATGTAGAGTTACATTCATTTGATTAATCGTGTGATTGAGAGTTATGAATGTGTTATTTATCAAATTCAGCGCCTCCTCTAATCCACGAAACACGTCGAACAATTTTTCAACTTGGTCATCCATCCGATCCAGTTTCTCATTGACATTAGTTAATCCATTTTCCATCTCAATCAGAGTCCCATTCACGTGCAAAAGTTCATTCAGCATGTAGAAAACTGTCTCATCTTTCAAGTTGATGGTAATTGTCCCATTTGTGTCGTAGAGTGTCCCGTTCAACTTTTCGAGAATATTAGTTATATTTTTGAGCCAATTAAAAGTTTGTCCCAAAGATCCATTCATGCCCACAATAGATGTATTCATATTATCCACTGTGTTGTTCATGTTTACTATATCATCATCGATGTTAAATAATCTTTCAATTATCTCCAAGGATGTTCCAGTGAAGTTAGAGAATGTTTCGTTCATAGATTTTAATGCAGTACTGATGACATTGAATCTAAAATTCAACTTATCTGTGGTTGTGTTAATTTTACTAAGAGACTGTGCCATCCTTTTCAATCGTTCGTCCACACCAAAAAGTCTTTCGTGTGATCTCTTAGCCGTGTCAAAAATGTTAAGCAGAGAAATATTGATGCCCGATAAACTCCCGTTCACTTTATCGATCTTGATATTCAAATCAAATATGTTAGAATCCATGCTACCGACTGTTCTGTTCATACTTTCCAATGTTTTATTAGAATATAATACCATTTCGTTAATTTCTGCCAACGTCTTGTTCATATCCTTTAAAGAACCTCTGACATCAACAAGAGTACCATTCATTCCGAACACAGAGTCGTTCATGTTGAATATGGTCCCATTAATCATCTCAAAGGCCTTTTCCAAATTACGCAAAGTAGAATCAATGTTACCTATCGTGTCGTCCATATAAAATACGGAGTTATTCAAGCCTTTAATAAATTTTTTAAAGTCAGCCAAAGTGGTGTTGATGGACATAAAATTAGTTTTGAGATTAACAAGAGATTCACTCATGTTCCTTAACGTCTCCATCAGACGATCTATCGTCTGGTTTTTGACATTCAGAATTTCATTCAAATCCCTCAGAGTGCCATGCATATTATTCAATTTTTCATTAAGGAAAAATATCTCATTATATATTTCATCAGCTGTGTCCTTCATCTTTTTTATTGTGTTGATAGTATCGAAATCGAGAGGTTTGTGGGAAGCGTCAATGAGCCAACTGTCTATTGGTCTGGATTTCCAAAAACCTGTCGAGAAAAGATAAAGAGAGTCAGTGCACAAAAGGTTCCACTGATCATTAAATTTGATTGGTGAAAATGCAACATCTATTTTATTCTTCATATTTAAAAAAATTTTGTTTGGATTCTGGGAGCCGACAAGTGATCGCATGTTTCTTCTTCTTTGTTGTGTGGTCGCATGTTTTTCTTCATTAAATGTATTTATATCAACTTCCTCTCAAGAGTATATAAGCCTTGATACTGAACGATTATTGTGAAGCAGGAGAGCGAAAGTAGAATATTAGAGCATTCTAATTATGTCAATTTAATCTATTTCGAAGCATTGGACATTCAATCGAACGGAGAAGATAGTGTAAAAACTCTCTCAATTCTTCATGCCATAAACAATAATGACAATATTAATTTTTTATATATATGAAGCATACAGATAACGTCATATGAAATCACAATATATGTATGTCTATTTTCAGTACAGTGTAGTCTTTCTTTTGTACAATATTTCAAATCTGGGCATTTTCATGAAAAATATTATGAGCATGACAAATGACAAATATAAAAACAAAGAAAATTAGTGTGTAAAGTGTTTTAAAGTCCCAAATTGTCTACGAAGCACGCAAGTTATTTCAGCTGACAAATGAGAATATGCGGTAGCAACAAGTAAGTGTGATAAGCATTACTTACGACTGCAACAGTATGTACAAATATTAAATGTTAATTAGCACCATATATTAAGCTGCCCACTGTGCACAGGATAATACTTTGTGTACATGGCAGGATGATAAACCAAAGGAGGACCTGGCTTCCGAGGAAATGAGATTAAATCAGCTGAAAGAAGATACACAAATTTTATATAAATAAATAAATATATATATATATATATATATATATATATATAATATATTTACATATATATATATATATATATATATATATATATATATATATATATATATAATATATATATATACATACATATATATATATATGTGTGTGTGTGTGTGCATAATACCATAGAAATATAAGAAAATACTTCGAATACTGTTTAAGCATTAATTTACGAGTCGCCATCATGCGATGTAACAATATGCAATAAAAGCGTCAACACATCAACGAATGAACAACACGAAAACACGCTAGTTTTGGACTTTCGTCCCGGTAATTTAGTTTATGGTCTTCGATTTAAATTAAAATTAATAAATATGAGAATACATATCTACCTCTTCTTTTATTGGTAGTCGAGAACGTCATATATGCTTTGTTCTAGTATCACTCAGAGATAAATAGTTATTAGATACATTTATCCGTCGTAAATTTGAAATACAAATTCCACATTTATTCCAAAATCTATAAAAAATATATGTCATGCAATTCTTCAAAATGTTTTACTGATACTTCGAAGTACACATATAAAAATACTTACCATAATGTAGATGTCGGTCGTATCCATAAAAATGATGAGGAGATAAGATTCCTTTTAATCTAAAGTTTGGATACATATACGACGTTTCTGATATGATAGGACTATGTTGAATCGGTTGGAAGGTCGATACCATTCGTATATCCTTCCCGCTCCCGTATTTAGGATACACACTGTGAGGTGTTATGTCTACTTTTCCGTTCATCTTGCCAAACTTCTTCCAATAGCTCTTCAGCAAATATCGGTCTACGTCGCTACTAACAGTACTATAACCAAACGTATTGATGTATGTTGGATGAATTATTTTTGCAGTTTTCTGCCATGGTTGCTGTCTTAGATATCTATGTAGATAGTTTATTGTAGATCCCGCCATTGGGTATTGAAATGGTTGTGGAGACGTCCTGCCATTAAATGTGAGAAAAAGCCATCGTTGGTTAATCATGGGATGCACATACGTTTGGTAGGCTGACATAGTGGAACTATAGGATCTTGAACTATTATAGAAATTCAAGTTTGGAAACCAACTTATCGGTTGCTGTTGTGAGGGCCTGTTCATTTGATTTATATTCACTCTCTCTGCTCGCAGCGATGGATATGTAATTCCTGTTTTGGTTAATTTAATTGGGTTACTGTTCCAGTCGCCTCCTGCATGATATATGGGTCGCTCTTTGATGTAGAGCATATTGGTGCTTCCAGCTTTATTGACTGCCGCATGAAAGTCGGGAGTAGGTTTGTTTTGTAACCTCGGATCCATTCTGGTCGTTATCATATTTTGCAGTACTGATGGATTGATTAATGCATTCGGGGAATTCCGACTAACAAGATTTGTGACTTTGACTGTTTCAAAACCACTTACAATATCGTTTAAGGCTGTTTCTGAAGGTTCACTGTTCCCAGTTTGGAGAGGCACCTGATTATTCGGAAACCACATTCTTTTTTCGAGAGTTCCCAATTGCGCTCCTGTTGATCCTATCGGAAAGGCATTTGTGAAGAACAATTGGGCATTGATTGGCACATTAGGTACAACAGGTTTAGGTACGTTCACCTCCTTCAACTCAGGCTGAGTTAAATTAAACCTCCAGGATGGAATCACATTTCCGGGTTTTCTATCTACTTCTTCTACTTGAGCGTTAATTGTGTTTATTTCTTCAACAGGCTTGACATTTTTCCTTCCAGCGACAGGTTCCAGCGCTTCGCTGTTTGTACCGCTCCGAACCTCAAATGCATTTAGCGTCAACGAAGTACCTATTTCTCCCAACTGCACTCCAGGTTGTGAACTGAGTACTCCACCATCATTGGCATCACCAGCGCTGGCCTTATTTAAACTAACAATACTTTGTTTTGTTTCTATCACTCCAGCTCTAGGTGCTATTGTATCTGTACTCGTGGAAGCATGATCTGTATTTACTGCACGATTTGTAATGTCGGCACTCGTATTGTCTATAGGTGAATTTACAATCAATTCATTTGTTTCTATAACGTCAACTTTTGTTAACAATGGACCTGGATTCATCAAAAGATTCATTGGTGTTATGGATAGATTCCATGATGGTAATGTCTTTGAGTCAGTGTCGCGTCTAAAATCCAGCAGATCCTGGATATCAGGATTCTGTGCCTCTCGCAAAGCAGGTATACCCTCAAAGACATTTATACTTTCTCCAATAGTTATTATTGTTGGACTAGCAGTTTGTCCTAGAGTGACTGTTCCCTGTATCTGATTCCCCTCTGGTACTGATTCTTCAGGAAATGTTTGTTCAACAGGTGCTTCTATCACTGGAGTCAAGGAGACAAGAACTTGCAAGCTTGTATCTGAGGATTCAAAATTGGAAGGCAAAGATTTAGTAATCATTGTCGACGCCGGAAATGTAGGCGTTGATGGCACATTGCTGCTTATTGCAATAAAACTGGAGTAGATATTTTCTGCGGTCCAAGAAATCGTAGGTGAAAGCACTGTTTCAGTAAGTATACGATGCATGGACGGTAGTATTGATATAGCTGGATCTTGGTTGACTCTGTCGTATTGACTTACATCGACTGATGGCATTTGAATCGGTGTACTGTTAATGCCATTTTCACCCGCTATAAAGTCCTTTAACTGAACATCTGAAAACAATGGCAGTGTTTTGGAACTAAGTGGCATAACATCGAAATCATTCACAGTGCTAGATTTCATTGTTGTATTATTCATGTCCTCGTACATAAAAGTTCCTTCAGGTGACAAACTAGGACGCTTTAATTCCAATCCTATAATGCTTGATATGGATTTTATAATATTACCAGAGTCATACTTGATGTCATTTGAGTCTTTCACTGTTATGTGAGATATGTTCCGAATAAGAGGAACTGGTTCATTTTGAAAATTAATACTTGCTAATCTCGAGGAAAGTGACAGGTTCGTGCTGCTTAAGAAGGGAAACGTTGGACTAATAGATGGCTGTATTTCCATCACGCCTTCAACAACAGCAAATGCATTGGTTCGATCTGAGAAAGTTGCAGATGTCATGAGTTGTGCACTTGTCTGATCTTTGGCATCTAATAACGGTGTGTCTCCAATAGATGGTCTTTTAGAGGATGTTGTGGAAAATAATATAGATGAACTCTCAATCGTGGGCTTCTGTGTTAAAATCACTTCTTGTAATGAGCTTCGTATCAAGTCTGGCCTCATGTGAAATGCGGACATGGCATTGTCTTCATTGCTGATTGTGGTAGTTAGATTTATAGTCGATTCCAACGGCGATGAAGACATGATAGGAAAAATAATGTTACTGTTTCGGATTGTCTCAGTAGTGACTATTTTTGACATAAACTCCTCGCGGATGTCAACTTCATTTTGAGAAAACCGTACCTCTCCGCTGGCAGCCGTATGAAAGGTATCGTAATGGGAGAATAAAAACGAGATATCGCTCGCATGATCCCTATGACTGATTGGCAGTATGATATTTAGGAAGCTTGTTTGTGTTAGTAAAGGCACAGGTGAGACATCGGGTGTAATTTTGTTCATTAGTATTATGCTAGGATGAATTGTATTATCGATAAATAAAGCTGTGCTTGGTTGTATGTAAGCGCTAGTGAGATACAAAGAAGCAGTGCTGGGTGTGGTGTATGAAGGGTCAATTGTATGATCTGTTAGAATGTGACTCTGTTTTACAGGTCCATCATTAGTATATAGTGATATTGGTACATCAATACTGGAGGAGTCAGACTTACTGTCATCTGAAAATGGAAAAAGGGAAGAAAATAATAATGTTGTATCAAACAAACAACTTGCTTTTCTAGCATACACAAGCATCGAGGAATAAAAACTCTAACAGGTACGAAGACTCAGATAAATGTACACCCGCTCACATAAGTATATATGTATGTATGTATGTATGTATGTATGTATGTATGTATGTATGTATGTATGTATGTATGTATGTATGTATGTATGTATGTATGTATGTATGTATGTATGTATGTATGTATGTATGTGTGTATGTATGTATCAATAGCGATATAACGTCAAACATCCTGTGACACAAATAATGTAATAACAGAAAACGAATAAAGGTTGTGTATAATATCATTAATTTAAGAGTGAATGTATTTTGTATTGGGACTCAAAGTTATATTTTAAGAAGTATTGGGAGGATTATCCCCCTTTAACAATAAGCAGGATGAGAATCTGTCCAAATCTACAGTGACATCATAGACCATACTTACCAACTGGAAACTTTGGCCGTGGGATGTTGTCTGGCATCGGAAGTATTTCGGTGTCTACCGTTAAGCTCCGAAGGTACACCAAAAAGTTTCGAATGACGAGGTATAGTTTGTTATCGGAGGCGTGCCTGTCGGATTTTAGCATGATGATCTCCTTAATTCTTTCGGGATTCTTAGTTGTCTTGGTCTCCTCGAAATCTAATGTTATATGTACACCAAGTCCCTCTGGATCATCTGATGATCTGTTGAATAACAATTGCTAGTTGGTTGTAACACCGATTTCAATGAATATTTTTCTCTGATCTCAACTGACTATTTATACTTTTGTAATTCCAACACGAAAGTATTAGCAGTAGTAAATGGAATTCTTACTGATGTTTTAGTTGCAACTGTAGCAACCTTTTATGTAGACGTATGCTGTTTTGTCATGTGAAGTGAAAGCTTTTGAATCTCTGTAGTACTGAGAAGAGTCGATTTCTGTATTAAGAAAACAATTTGGCGAAAGGGCCGATAATGCAAATCTTTTAAAGGATATAGTATGTAGTTGTCTATAAGGAGATATATAGATAATGTAAATATGTAGAATGTAAAAATATTAACTATTAGGATTTCAAGTCTCGAATACAAAAGTAAAATATTTTGCATATCTGTCTTTGAAAAAATACTTAGATACACAGTTAATAATAATAATTATAACTGTATTTTTTAGGATAATAAAGTTGGTTCTGAATCAATTTTGTTCCCTAGACAAATATATTGATATCAATTATCATGTATGTACAAGGGTGTATTATGTTCAACGCTCTCAGTGGAAATAAGTGGTCCACGAATATATATATATCTCTCTCTCTCTCTCTCTCTATCTCTCTTTCTCTCTCTCTCTCTCTCTCTCTCTCTCTCTCTCTCTCTCTCTCTCTCTCTCTCTCTCTCTTACCTCAAAGATCTAAGTTTGCATCCAAGATAATAGGGTCCCATTTCGCTCTTTAGGTAGTATATATCCATCTGAATAAAATTATACTTATAACCATATATTATATATAATATTGTTGATTATACTTATAACTATATATTATATATAATATTGTTGATTATACTTATAACTATATATTATATATAATATTGTTGATTATACTTATAACTATATATTATATATAATATTGTTGATTATACGTATAACTATATATTATATATAATATTGTTGATTATACTTATAACCATATATTATATATAATATTGTTGATTATTTATTATACTTATAACTATATATTATATATAATATTGTTGATTATTTATTATACTTATAACCATATATTATATATAATATTGTTGATTATGCTGATAACCATATATTATATATAATATTGTTGATTATACTTATAACCATATATTATATATAATATTGTTGATTATTTATTATACTTATAACTATATTTTATATATAATATTGTAATAACATATTATACAGTTACACCTATTTTAAAAATTATTACCGCTATTAAAATGTCACTTCTAATCAGTATTGCATCTGTTATTTCATTAGTAAGTTTTGTTAGATATCAATATTGCAGAACTATTAAATATATCATTTACATAGCAACACTGCAACTGTTTTAAATACGCAATACTATCTCCATAAAAAATTTATCATTATTATTGTGATAAGCTCAAATTTATTGTAAATGCATAAAAATGTGATGGAAACATTTTCAGGATACATATATAAGTCTTCAACTCTGAAAGGAGATTGACTCCGAGTTATTTAATCAATTATGTTATTGTTCCTTTTTATTATTTAAAAAGAACATGCAACTGTTAATACCGTAGCTAAAAAATAATAGTTTGCACATACAATGTGGAGTTTCAAATACATAGCATATGCCATTGAACATTTTACCAATCTCATTCCGCGTACAGATAAGTAATGCTTAATGTGTTTGACAATGATTACAACAGATGCATGAGATGATGAACATTTGTTGAGTAGAAGAATTCTAAATTGGATGGAAAGATGGTTATATATCTAATTTAACTTGATATAAAAAGACAAGTTCAAGTTTGTTCGTTAATTTTTTAATCTTAAAGATTTTTCTTGAAAATAAAATAACGAAGTATATATATATATATATATATATATATATATATATATATATATATATATATATATATATATTCCCAAACACAACAGTATGTAAACAGATATCTTGTTTACCTTTTTGTGTTCGTAATTGTTATTGGTTTTGGTTGTCCACTTTGAAAAAGAAATCCACAGATCTCGAAAGCGCCTGGCCAGTTTTTTTGTTTTGTTTGTTTTCTTTATAATGTTTCCTTGGCAAAAACGATTTCTCAGATATCCGGTGCATTTGAAAAGACTGTTATTTGTTATATAATTTGTAGGTTTTATGTATATATATATATATATATATATATATATATATATATATATATATATATATATATATATATATATGGGGTGTGTGGGTGGGTGTGCTTACCTCTGCACAAAGGGGTTTTTCAATGGATAGCCAATCTATTGAAGACGAATTCAGCATTTCGTCTGTGAAGTTTTGGTTAGCAATAACTAATCTGACATTGGCTCTGAGCATATCTGTAGGAAATATAATAGACATACTGGGAATAGTAATATCATAAATGTGTATGAATGAACAAGAAGATCGACAGACGTTCAAGAGAACACACATACGTGTACATATGCAAAAATCTAGCCAGCCAAATTGATGGATGGATGGGTTAGATGAATGAATGGAGTGATTGATTTACATATCAAAGGTACATTAAAAACACTTGCTTCATTAGTACATTGTTCAAGTGGCCATTCAATCGATTGACGAAAAAATATGAACTGCACGCGTTTCAAAAGAACAATTACAAAAAATTCCAGAAAAAAACGGGTCATTGAATTTTATTTATAAAACATCATAAGTATATATGTATGTCCATTTAATCACTTTAAGTTACAAATAACAATATATGTATGTATATTTAATTTCTTTAAGTTACAATAACAATGTCAAAGAATCTAGAACCATTGCTAGGAATAATATTTGTATCATCGTGACGATGTAAACAGCTGCCTTTTTTTTTCGCCAACATTTCTACATGCAGAAGAATTGCCAAAAAGAGAGGTTGGCCAAAAGTTAAGGTTCGCCGGTAATGCTTACAGAATCACTTGGACAGGAGATTTCATTGCCGGTCAGCAAGGGTGACCCAAAATTGAAGGTCAAAAATTAAAAGAGCATTGTATTTTCAATTAAAACTATATTCTTTAGTGATATAAAGACAATAAAGGCAAAACAAAGAGAATAGTCAAAACGTTGTTAAAAATTGCTACTATTTTGAGCAAAGAAGTCATTTTGTACATGAATATCGGTATCAAAATTGTAATATACTAGTAGTCAACGGTCACTAATCGGTTTATAGAAGCTGCTCTTAAGCTTGCAGACTTTACACAAAGTTAACTATGCACTATGTTCTATATAACTTTGATATTTTATGCCTAACCGTTACATGTACACGCTGACCACACCCTGGTATAGGGCCTCTCAAATTTGCAAAATGATTCCAATCTGCCATCCAACATGACTTACATTGCTAAAAAATTAGAAAAACCTTTAAAAGTCAGAAAGCATCATTGTTAACCAGATTTCTTGAACAGCAAAACTTTCTGTGTTTGTGGAGTTGTGGTAGAAATAGTACTTTTCAAGATTTTTAGAAAATGTTAGGAACTTTGATAATAAAACTTTATGTTTTGCTTCTCCTCATATGTTATGATTCTCACCCGTCCAATATAAATGAATAATCATCAGATGTTATGATTCTCACCCGTCCAATATAAATTAATAATAATTAGATCTGTTTTATTAGCAGACAATTTTTCCCCTTAAGCAGACGACTAGATATTTCAGAGATGTATTTGTTCGATACAGAACTGAGAATATCGTATAAAATCTCTCTTAAGAGTTTTTTGTGTATATGACAGATGCTTGACCCAACCAATTTTGAGAATTTTTCATGAAACTTGGGATACCACTGTGCATATGTATATTTTTGTATTGTGGGCATTATATAATGTTTTAGCTTCACACATGTAGTTACCGGGAAAAAAAATATTATACAGCGCTGCATATAAAAGATAGTCTCCGAGGTTAATGAGTTGGCGTTACCCTCAGTAGATAGTACATGTTACATAATCAGTTCATATTGTGTTACAAATGACTTCAACAGGATTATCTAGTGTGTCATCTTACCCCTCGCGGCTAGGCAGGACTTGTCAGTAGCGGCGCAGTTAAGGGTCATAAATGGCATGGATATATGAAATTAATTTAATATTGTTTCAAGAAATGATGTGTATATTACTATTCAGATAGTCACAGTTTCTGCATGAAATTTACATGTATATAGCATCTGTGTCAGATAGTCACAGTTTCTGCATGAAATCGACATGTATATAGCATCTGTGTCAGATAGTCACAGTTTCTGCATGAAATCTACATGTATATAGCATCTGTGTCAGATAGTCACAGTTTCTGCATGAAATCTACATGTATATGGCATCTGTGTCAGATAGTCACGGTTTCTGCATGAAATCTACATGTATATGGCATCTGTGTCAGATAGTCACAGTTTCTGCATGAAATCTACATGTATATGGCATCTGTGTCAGATAGTCACAGTTTCTGCATGAAATCTACATGTATATAGCATCTGTGTCAGATAGTCACAGTTTCTGCATGAAATCTACATGTATATAGCATCTGTGTCAGATAGTCACAGTTTCTGCATGAAATCTACATGTATATAGCATCTGTGTCAGATAGTCACAGTTTCTGCATGAAATCTACATGTATATAGTATCTGTGTCAGATAGTCACAGTTTCTGCATAAATTCTACATGCATATATCATCTGTGTCAGATAGTCACAGTTTCTGCATGAAATCTACATGTATATAGCATCTGTGTCAGATAGTCAAGGTTTCTGCATGAAATCTACATGCATATATCATCTGTGTCAGCAAGTTACCCAAACGCAATCTAAACAGTAATTTCAAGAAAATGTACGTTTGTATCATATCTCCTATTCTCGCGGGTTCACAAATATCGTGGTATTTTGTACTGTCATTCTAAAACAATCATCGCGACATCTGCCTGTCGTTTATAGCGGTTGTTTTGTTATTAAGAAGTGTTTGATCCTAACTAATATCAAAGTCTCTCAGCAATGTATCTTCTTATGGAATTAACAACACAAGAATGAATCAATATAAAGTTTTGCAAAGATCTACTTTCTTTTACAACACCCCGCTCCTCCGCCCAATTATAAGGCCTCTGCATCTCATACCCCGCTTGTCTGAATGAAGTTGTCTAGTTGATAATAGTTTCCAATGATACAACTGGATATCAAACTGTATAGACTCATAACAATTGTAAATATGAAAATACTTTTAAAATTCGTAACGTGACGTTTTCTGATATCGATGGAGATTCGCGTACAGTGACTACATCATTTGCCGCGAAAATCCGATAATCTCGTTTTAGATGGCGGTTGACACAGAATGTTCCGTTGGACCTTGATTATTGGAATAATTGGCATCATTTACGATATTTGCGGAATACAGTATTGGAGACTTTTAATAAATAAACAAGTATGGCAACTTTTATTAGCAGGTAAGTTATTGTCTTTTCTTTGATATTAGTTTCTTGTTTAGTACTTAGAGAAAACGGCACACCGGACAACAAGCAAAATGACTTCTGGCACTCTTTCACAGTGCTCTGCTGAGGGATCGAATATGTTCGCCTTGTATCTATAGCGGAACATAAAAAGGCAATTAAACACATAGCTGAAACTTGTTACCACGTGTTTATCATGAGGGGTTCGCCCTCCAGGTAATAAGGAAGTGATAAACACGTCAATGTATAGGTAGAGAGATCGAAATTCTTCTCGCGGGCTGGCATCCATACATCCCTTTTTAATGAAACAATCATGTTTTCGATTTCCACATTTGCAACGGTTCTGGCATATAAACTAAAATATTCATTTTCTTTGTAATTTTCTCTGACAGTAAAAACATATTTTTTCACATGATCGCCCACATACCTGATGGTTGCGAGAAGAAAAGGACTAGACCAACGATGATTGCGATAGCTGCCAAAAACGCTATGGCCACGAAAATCAGCGCCAATGTGTTTCGTCGTCGAATTCTGTTGTGATCTGTGGAAATAACTGACATTGTGGTGGTGTTATACGTTGATGTCTGATCTCCTCCACAAATGTCTATGTATCTGGGCAGCGATGAACCATCGATGCTTTGTCCACAGGAGTTGAAAAGTCCAAATTCGGATTTAACAGAAGGAGGGGAAGTGGAGGTACCTGGCTGTGTCCACAAATTACCGGAAACTCCATGAAACCGAAGAGCTGGCTGAAAATGGAGCAAATATACATGTTTACTATAACAAGATCCAACATATTCACTGAATCATACATATATACATACTCAAATCTCCACCTCATGCTCTAATAACAAAAATTGTTGATGTGCTTTAATATCGTAACCTTGCTGCAACCGAAAGCCCTCAGAGTAAAGTTGGTCAAGTCCCTTCGATATACACATGTAAAATAACTAAGACATACGAAATTCTAGCAAAGATCCACATGAAAAGCATGTCAATCATTTAATGCATTGACAGGAAAACACCTGATATACACGCAGGGATGGTAATTATTAGTCATTTGGAAGTCTTCTGTCATTTGACATATTGATATATGAAGGGCGACCAATACGTGTGGGTGGCGTCAGTGAAATGTCCTGAGGATCAATAAGTCCAGTCTTGGGTCTAGCGCCATCATATCAAATATTTTAGTTAGTCCAAACCTCGTGGTCTTTGTTTTGATGCATAACGTAATTCAATTAAATTACGGAGTAATCAACAAGAGAGTTGTGAAGTGACACATCCAAGGAGCATCATTACGAACTTTCTTTGCAATTGAAAAGTACATAAAGTCATTTTTCGTATGGATAGTTATATATGGCATTATGTTTATTTTTTCACAAGGGACAAAATGCTAATTATTTAATTGTTTGATATCCATTGCTAATATTTTCTTCCTAAATAATCTTCTGTGGATAGAGAAACGCTTTTAATGACCAACAAATGCCTATTGAGAAAGGACAAAAATAATTACGTCTAGTACATATTTCTAGGACCTTTTTCTACACAAATAAGATAAGTGAAGACGTAATTATTTTTGAGATCAGTTATTTTTTATATTTTTTATAAAATATTATTTCTAAATTTATTTTACAATAATAAAAAACATCAAAAACAAATATAACTCAGATATAGAAGCTGACTGAAATTTAACAATCTTCCATGCATGGTCACATGACATGAAATGAACAATGCATTTTATGCACAATCTTCCATGCATGGTCACATGACATGAAATGAACAATACATTTTATGCACAATCTTCCATGCATGGTCACATTACATGAAATGAACAATGCATTTTATGCACAATCTTCCATGCATGGTCACATGACATGAAATGAACAATGCATTTTATGCACAATCTTCCATGCATGGTCACATGACATGAAATGAACAATGCATTTTATGCACAATCTTCCATGCATGGTCACATGACATGAAATGAACAATGCATTTTATGCACAATCTTCCATGAATGGTCACATGACATGAAATGAACAAAGTATTTTATGCACAATCTTCCATGCATGGTCACATGTCATGAAATGAACAATGCATTTTATGCACAATCTTCCATGCATGGTCACATGACATAAAATGAACAATGCATTTTATGCACAATCTTCCATGCATGATCACATGACATGAAATGAACAAAGTATTTTATGCACAATCTTCCATGCATGGTCACATGACATGAAATGAACAATGCATTTTATGCACAATCTTCCATGCATGGTCACATGACATGAAATGAACAATGCATTTTATGCACAATCTTCCATGCATGGTCACATGACATGAAATGAACAAAGTATTTTATGCACACAATCTTCCATGCATGCTCACATGATATGAAATAACCAATGCATTTTATGCACAATCTTCCATGCATGGTCACACAACATGAAATGACCAATGCATTTTATGCACAATCTTCCATTCATGGTCACATGACATGAAATAACCAATACATTTTATGCACAATCTTCCATGCATGGTCACATTACATGAAATGATCAATGCATATTACGCACTTATTTTTAGCCCTATACATCCCCTTTGATCAATTGTTTATGATTAAAGTTCATTAATTATATAGCCCTATATATCGTCGTTTACCATTCGACTTGATTTATTATATAGCCCTATATATCGTCGTTTACCATTCGAGTTGATTTATTATATAGCCCTATATATCGTCGTTTACCATTCGAGTTGATTTTTAATATAGCCCTATAATTACCAGATTAATGCTATGTTACTCTTGGCCGACAACTCCATGTAATATCTATGTAACAATTACAACTGTTCCGATGGTCAAACGCGAATCGAAACTTAACTTTGGCTGTAAGTCGAGAATATGATTTCTCTTTCTCAACAACAACAACAACAACATCAACAACAACAACAACAATGACGATGATATTATTATTATTATTATTATTATTATTATTATTATTATTATTATCTTTAAGTGAAATACGTATCACCGCACTTGTCTGTTTAGGCTTACACCCGAAGTTTTAGCCTTTGTGTAGGTCCCTTAGGGTAAGGACTGCCCAAGGGCAAATGTCATTTTGGTATGCGCATTTGTCTTCTGGTAAAAACTACTTATGTATATGGTTATAAGGTGTGAATCTCAATAGGTTCCAAGTTATATTCCAGGGGATAGACCTCGCGGGGGGGGGGGGAGGGAGGGAGGGGGGTAAGGTTGATAAGGTGGTAATCTCAATAGCTTAGACCATGGGTATTAGGGATGGACCCATAGGCCAATGTCAGTTGCATGTAAAAACTTTTCTTTAAAAGCCTAGTATGCGTAAATGTGGTTACACGGTAGAGATATCAATAGCTTTTATAATATAACATAGGGACTAGATTTCTAGGGCTAAGGAAAGACCCCGGTTCATGACCCTACGGTTCCAGTCTGATATGTGATGACACCTCAGCAATTGATCTTATATGCCAATTCTCAGACATGTGATCCAAACAATTCAGGAGTTCTTTTTAAATGTATACCCCCTCCACTTTCAGGGGAGTGATCAAAATTCCAAAAGTGTTAGCAAAATATACATCAGAGGACTACCATTGACCCAAATTTCATGTGTCTAGTTTTAATGTTACAGGAATAGTTCAAAGACATTACATAAGTACTTGCGGACGTACGTTGATACAGACAGAATGTATCACAATATCCCAGCGCCTCTTTGTTAAGCGCGGGGATACTACAACTACTATTACTACTACTACTACTACTACTAATAATAATAATAATAATGAGTAGTAGTAGTAATAGTAGTAGTAATAGTAGTAGTAGTATAACTTGAATTCTGTGTTCCCGTATTGCTCTAAAACCTGACGTTTTGAGCATCTTGGGAAGGCCCATGTGGATAAGGACTGCCCCAGGGCTAAACAAATGTTAGATGGGTATATGCATTTGTTTGTTTCATACTCAGCAAGTATGTACATGGTAATAGGGTGAGATCCTAACATTTTTTCAAGGTAAAACCCAGCGGCTAAGTCACTTAGGGTAAGGATGGACATCGAGGTCAGTTTCAGTTGCATGTATAATTGAGTCTTTTTGTGCCCAGTAAGTGTATATATGGTTACAGGGTGGGTATCTCAATAGTTTTTATACTGTGACTCAGAGGCTAAGTTCCTGGGGCTAGGAATAGACTCCTGGGAATTGCCCAGTGGTTGCAAAAGTGTTGATACAATCTACACCCATAGAACTATCAGTTTTTTAAGTTTCATGCGTCTAGCTTTAATGGCGAAGGAGGAGTGCAGGGACATTACACACTTTTTCTTAAATAAACCCTATTTGTTTTAGCTAATTATACTTCGTATTTTTATTTATTTTTTTTAATATTTTTTTTTGTTACAACCACGTTTTGTTGACGATTTGAAGATATATTGGCGCTTTTACAATAATAGGAAAAATGTTTCAATTATCATTTTATTGTACGTTGTAAAATACGCAAAGATTTTCGCAATATAAACGTAAGAAATTGGAAATTTAATGTTGAGACTTATATCCAAGAAACTTGATTCGTTAGCTTTTATTATCACGTTTAATTTCATCCAGTCATATTTCTCGATTTGAAACGTGGGTACGAGCACAAGGGGTGGGGAGGGGGAGCATTTTTTATTCATAAGCAAGCACTCATAGATTCAACCGATATGATCGATCGTTTGCAAGTAAGTCATACATATATCATTCCATATGGGACGTTTTGTACAAGTTTTGTCGCAAGATTATGGATGGGACTGTGCCTTAATCTTTGTGTAAATGCAATATTAAAGCATCGCATTTAACTAGCTTACAGATTTTACATAACGATGTGCAAGAGAAATATAAAAAAAGCATGCATTACTTTATCGTATTAGCTTTAAACATTCAAGTACGAAGATAGACCGACAGTCATTGAAAGGAGACCAAACCGTATTGCACGATGTCTAAAAATGTTTGCTTTCGTTCCAGATAATTCGCTGTAATCACTACTGTAATCGCAAAATAGGCAAGAAGTGTCGTGCAATGTAAGTTTCAAGACGCATGACCTTTTCAAACAACTGATATGTGTGAAACAAAATAAATCGTAAATATTTATAACGCTGAAACTCTAATTTGTATTCTGGAACAATTCTCATTAATCACGTCTAAGAAGATCTATCAAACACCTTTCGAAGCGAACACGCCACTTGACAGTTACGCACAACGCATGCCCGACACGATGATCCAGGACATTCGAAAACGAGGCAATGTGTCTAACTTTCGAGTAAACAAATTATTGTTTTGTGCCTTGTTTACTCGCGACTCAAGATAACATCAGGCATGCGAAGTGTAAAACTACAAACTTGTGTATTTGAAAAAAATTGCACTTTCAAATTGATTTAGTATGTACATTTTCCCAATGGAGTATGTTAATTTTAAAATAATGTCGCTTCCCTTAAAGCTAAACACGTATAAGACGTAAGCTCTGTAGCAACCCTGCACCTCTATGATCTTGAAATCTCTCATAATTACATGGAACTTTGCCCAATTTATTAAACTATTACACTCAACAAGGTATACTAATTGGCTCAATTCCTTTCCGATCATATGTGCCACTGTATATTTAAATAATGTTAATCCTTATTATCATTGGTACAATGTATATATCTTTGCATTTTGAAAGATTTTAAGTAATGTGGACACTAGTTTTTGACCCACAGCTTCCGCTGTGATATTTATGTCAGGTTGTGTGTACAAGTTTTGATGAGAAGTCACACTTGTAACAATTTAATTTTTGGTTCTTTCCTGGTTCGTTCCGTGGTATATATACAATAATAATAATAATAATAATAATAAGAATAAGAATAATAATAATATTATTATTATTATTATTATTATTATTATTATTATTATTTGCTTCAATTATCTCAGTTTATTGCTTTCCATTTTTTTTTACCTTGCGCCTCTGGACATTCGTGGGAAATTTCAACGAGCAAACTATACACATTGCTCCGCTATCATTTCAAGTATCAAAAAATGTGAGGTAAATTTTCTTATTTAACACAATCACATTCTTTGTTGAATTCTAAAGACATTTTATTCAAAGTTCTATTGATTGCTAATTTAGTTTTTTCCTCACAAAGTCTGTATTTTATACTAGACATTCCAAAAGGCATACCGATTACACCATGCACCAAAGGCAGCTTTGCAATTCTTCCTTCTGACGAATCTGTCAATGTTCACACTGAGTCTTCAAATACAGCCAAATTTGTCGTGGGCAATAACATGTCTTAAGAAAATATTTGTTTAAACTCCTGTATATTAAACTATTATGGAAATAAACCTCCATTAGGCATTCACCTATCTTACAAGGCCATTTTTCACAACTCTGAGGTGTTTTTTTTTTTTTTTTAAATATACTTTGGATTGTAGCTACTAACGTTAAACTGACTTTGATGATCGAGTGTTTGCTAGAGAATCTAGAAAAGATGTTAAAAAGTCCCAAAGAATGTCCTGCATTAATGGCATTTCATGTCAATATTGGCGCCAAACCTTTTCTTAAGAAAACGTAGCTGACATCATTACATGAAAAGTGGCGACAGATATTTACACGACGGAATTCCGCAGAGAGAAGTGCAGTACGTAACACGCTTTTCGTGATTTGCTCTCTGTGCCTCAAGTATTATGGGCTTGCACATACAAAAATAGTAATTACAAATGCAAACTACTCCAGAATCAATCATAAACTGCTAAAATCATGTTAGATGAAGAAATGGTTACTTATTTAGTAAACGTTTACCATGAAATTTATTCACATACAAATATTTCTAAACTCTGATAAACATAAATGTTCATATACTTACATAGAAAATAAGGTGTGCTATTTCTATGAAATATTCACGAATTTTACACAGCAGCATGATATTTTTTTATAAATTCAGATAATTACTAAATAAGATTCACGAAGAGCGTGTTTGACAATAATTTCAAAAATAAATTATATGCATATTGGACATGTTTTTTAAAAATACATTTCATCTGCTACAATTAAAATCTGAGAGAGATATTGATGTATATGTATAAATCTAAACTGGCACCCAAACTCAAGGAACACACAACAATAATTTACATTTTTGTGTTTGTGGAGAATAATAACTGCTTAAGCGGGATATCAGACATTCGAATCAGTCTAAAACATACAAGGATGTCCACACTTTATGTGGAACTAATAAGGAAAACATTTCTCAATTCGGATAAACTTTCAGATTCATTCCAAAACGTGTAACCTTCGACCATGTAGGAGCCTCTGAAATTAAAGAGTTGCACTGATAACGTTTCTAGAAGCCTTTAAATATCACATGACTTAAGAACAACCGTATTTGAAAGACATTGAACACTGGACATTCTTGGCTGATCTACATATATTTGATGTTTCGGGTGGTAGTGGTGGTGGATATGGAAATGAGTATGATTTCTCCTTCTCATGTACTTTATTTGTGCTTCAGTATATATAACATATATATATATATATATATATATATATATATATATATATATATATATATATATATATATATATATATATATATATATGGCCAGTGGCTTTTTGCCTGTGACAAATCTAAAAGCAGTGTTTGCCACTAATTGCTGATAGATTCCAGACAAACGTCCACCGTGGTCACCTATCATCAATTGTCCACTTTGTCACAAATCGTTTATTAGTTTGCCCATTAAGTATCAATCAAGGGCACATTTGTGACGTGTACGTGTCTTGTTGTTTTTTTTAAAAATTATGACTGCGTGGTATAGCTAGTTTTTCTTGGACCCCTGACATTGGTACTCTTAATTTGTATGTCTTCATTTGAACTATTGTCTTTTCTCTACCAGTACCGTACAGGTTGTATACTCATGTTTGTTATTTTTAAAAATCTGGTGCACAAAAGATACACACGGCGGACTTGTGGTGATGAGATGGAGGGAGCCGGAGCTCTTGTAGACAAAACATGAACTATAAGGCATGACATTGTACCCAATGGCTAAATTTGGTCTTTACAACAACAGTAATCACCCAATACCGGCAGGTATCACAGCAATCTTGTGGGTACCAGTTGTACATTTGTTTAGTATGTGGAGAGGATTTTTGTAAATAACATTCAGCTCAAGAAACAAAACAAAAGAAATCTTAGAAATATAATGATTTATGAGTCTTAGAAGTCCCCATATATATACTTAGACTTCAGGCTAAGATTTCTCATATTAGAGTATTTGTAGTAATATAAGTTGACCTCGAAATTGGAATGGATCAAACGTATTAGGCCATCTCTGAATTTACACCCTCGGGACATACCTTCTTCCAGAATAGTGTCTATACACCATACATAAAACCAGACACGAGGAAGTTGAAACTGAATAGTATAGATTGTAATTCAAATAATTAGAAATGATAATTAACTCAAACATTTAGCATGATTGTCACATGCTAATCAGCGCGATCAAAGTCTGTATAATCGTTCCAACGCAGAACTTAGCGAGAATCTCGTGATTGGCGAGAAGAACGAATGCTCCTTGGCAAACTCTGCAATTTTTTTTTTTTTTTTTAATATATGTAGCCCACGACCATTGTAAGTAATAATTATATTAATTATCATTAACAGATGTATGCTTATTTTAGAATCATTGATAAGTACAATTTGAACGGAATAGAAGCATTATCTATGGCACTAATAAGTGTGAATATCCTGTCCTTTGATGAATTTAAGGTAGCTCTTAAAGTGTCATCTCTGACAAACTACCAGATAAATCTTTTTTATTTCCATCTAAGATGGATTTGTGTATTATTAAATCATCAGGATATTTCTGTCATTGCTGCATTCGTTTACCCTTTTATCTGCACATGTATAGATATCAATTTGGAAATATGAAGGTAGCGATCCAAATGTTGCGTTTGACAAATGACATGTATTTTTCTAGGAAAGAAAAATTCTGTATAAGCTCGTTTCTCTAAACCGCGAATATCCAAACTGACCTCAATCCGAACCGAGCCCATGTCCCCAAACTTTATCACACTAAGGTCGGTAACATTCGTAAATCTGAACGCATCATTATAATATCCGAATTAAATGGATGTCCATCGACAGATTGATAAACGATTTTCTACTATATTGTATTCATATTCAAAATGTAAATTCTGTGTTAACAAATCATTTGTATATTGCCGCCATTGCTCCATTCTTGAACTAATTTCTCTTTACATTTTTAAACATAAATTCGAACAAACAGTCAGACGTACAGAAATAATTTTAATTCATTTTCATCAGTACTTTGTATCCCGCAAAATACACACAAACCATAATATGAGAAGAATGCATTGTAAACAGTGGTGGTGCGAAGGTTCGAGGCGCCAGTGAGCAATGCTCTTTAGTGAAACCCCTACTTTGCCACCTAGAACAGTTTTTATGTCAGTTGCCAACCTCCCTCCTCTCCCCCTTTCCCTCCCCCTCCCCCTCCGTACGTTTGTCAAGAATTCCCCCCGTTACGCTAAGGAGAGGTGAAATACTATGAAAATTTCAGCTACAAAAACAAAAGCTGAATACGGCGCACCCTTTTGCCTGGCGCCTGGGGGCAATCCCCCCCCCCCCCCCCCTTCGAACCCACCCCCTCGCGCCGCCACTGATTGTAAATGAAGCTCGAAAATGAAACACCAGTAAAGATTATTAATGTGCGTGACAATCAAAATGCACACATCAATTCTGGAATGACGCTGTATGCGACTAATGCTGAAATAGCGAGAGTACCTAAACACTCTCTCACAACCGGTTAGAGAGTTATAATTTATTTTGTCCAGAAGTCTGATCCTGTGTGTAATTATTAACTTGAACTGTGCCTGCGTGTGATGATTAATCGCAATGTAATGGCTTCTATTGTTAAGCCACTTATGTCTCTACAGTAGATATTATTGCGTGTGATGATTATTCGTAATTTACTGGCTTCCATTGTAAAGCAACGTATGCCTCTATATTATATATTATTACGTGTGATGATTATTCGTAATTTACTGGCTTCCATTGTGAAGCAACGTATGCCTCTATAGTATATATTATTACGTGTGATGATTATTCGTAATTTACTGGCTTCCATTGTGAAGCAACGTATGCCTCTATAGTAGATATTATACAGGGATAAAAAGGACATCGAGATTTATTTATTCCTCAGAAGCGTTGTAGAAAAAATATCTTAGATTAAATGTCACTGTACAATATTTTTTCCCTATTTACGTTTTATTAAGACAATCATCGACAAAAAATAATAACAATAGTGTTGTAAGCTTTCTATATAAAACCATGCAATATTTTCCCCCTGTTTATGTTTTATTAAGACAGTTATTGACAACAACAAAAAATTACCAATAGTGTTGTAAACTTTCTATGTAAAAATCATGCAATATTTTTTTCACAAAAATGGTATGTACATTAATACTTGATCGTAAAACGCTGTCTTATGACTAACACCGCAAAAGGTAGTAAAATTCTCCTTAATGTCAAAGTAAGTAATATATATTCTTACAATGATAGACATCATAAAAACAATTAGTTACTCTCATCGAGAATAGCACGCGTGCGACCTCATTCTATTATTATTTCATCTCATTAACAGGTACACCTGCTTATTGAGTACACAACCCGAAGGTAGTTGTTACAAAATTAGGGCGTGTTTAGAGATAAAAAGTCAAATAAAAATAAAAAAGTATACATCAAAGTGTATTAATCGGCAAAAAGTGGGTGTTTAATTCTTACAAATAAATACATAATTTAACAAAGCTGAAGATGTTGAACTCCTATCCCTTTTTCAACAAGTTTCAATTCCCTTTGCAAACAGGAGCTGCAAAATTCAACACCCCTTGCTAGGTTGTATTACACCGGAAGATAAATATTTATCAAAATTGAAAGAAGTTCACATTGAGATATGCAATCTCATAATATTCATTAAATCCGTGTTTCCGAAAACATAATTTCCTTGAAATTTATATTTCATGAATGAATATACCATGCTAGACTTGAGAAACTCTTGTTTAGAATATGTTTTGAGAAAATATAATTTCCTTTTAGGCTGAGAGTAACAGCTGATCCTTTCTTTGGAAAATCCGTAATGTCAATTTTATCTACAATTTTACCATTACGTCATTACTGGCATTCAACCGATCATAAGCTGCAATTTGGATCTCATTCGAAGAGGTGATTGACTCTGTTTTTATCCTTACAGGCCTTTGACTCTGATGGTGAATCAAATCCATCTAGACTGTTTGTTTTTTTATTGTTGTTTTTTTTTTTTTTTTTTTTACTAAATAACATGATATTTATTATTGCCACGATTTACTTAGATCAAATTTGAGAAATTCTATGATAACATAATTGTAAAATTTTACGGCAAGATGAATGATAAGGTCCGAGTAAAACAAATATTTTCATTTATGCAATGTGAAAATTTGGATTTCTAAAAACAAAACGTGGATATATGGAAAATATACGTTACCCCACGAAGCAGTTTATTTCCATTTTCTTGCGTTCCGGAACGATTTAAAATGAACAATATGGACACTCGGGGTAGTATTTGAATCAGCTGAAGCTACTTTAGCTCTACAAGTCCCTTGCTATTTTTCTCATGGTGGAAACTGTAGAGCAAAGACCAAATGCACAGACAGTTTTCAGATCCATAGGCTGTCTTAAACAGTGTTTGTGAAATGATTCGAACAACTAAAATTGCTTCTGTATATTTTTCTACAAGTACCGAGCACTTTAAAGTTAGAAAATGACCAGAAACCTACTGTTTAAGCTTTTTATTTTCGTTAATCATAGATTTGTTTAAATCTTTCTTAAAGTACTCAGACATGAAGAGAAATAGTTATTTAATACAGAATAAATTTTTATTTTGTTAAATTTCATCCATGAATAAAGTTGTACTACCCTCGAGTGCCAGATCGCCAGGATATGGCAATCGTGTCTCTACTGGCTTCGAGTGCCAGATCACCAGGATATGGCAACCCTGTCTATGCTGAAAATGTCTATGCATACGCTTGAGCTCTAAAGTCTGCACCATCACTAAATGTAGAAAGGGACATGTAAAGCTGAGGTAATTCTTGATACTTGTCCGATTGTTCGTTATATGTCTCAGTAGTAGCGCGGAAATAGCGCCTTGATAAGTTCAATATGAATCACCTCAGAATACTATATATCTTCATTTAACATCAAAGAAATATGTGTACACTGATTACCAAATGTATTCGTCAATTTTTATAGTAAGTCTTGATAGGATAACAATGGATTTTACGTCCATTCTTATAACTTACATTACAAATGAGCTCTGATATTTGTAGATTTTGTACACGCAATGTTTCAGCGGTGTTCAAGTCAAACTCTAACCACAAATTAGAATCTTAAAGCATTGAATAAAGTACTTTTTATTGTTAATATCATTGTATGATAAAAAGTACAACTAAGAATGCTGCAATTTTTATTTTATTTACTTATTCACCACAAATATTGTCTATATTTCACTCTAAAAAATTGTTAAATCAAAGCATGTTTGAAGCACCTATTTTATTGTACGCAACAAATTCTATCATTCAATGACACCTAGTGGTCTTCTGGCATAAGGTTAGAGCAGACTGGTTACAGGTATGATTTGGCTGCAGACAGTTTTTTGAGCTCTAAGAAATAGCTCACTGAGTTATGAAATTTTAAATAATTAATATGCAGAATAGCTCCACGCATGGAAAGGACATTTTGGAATAATTTTTTTATAAGAATGTATTGTAACGCTAAATTACTCCACTTTACTCCACTCCAACCCGATGCGTTTTATGAGGGTAGCAAAAGCCCAGAAGAATTAACAGTAAGAATGTAATTTACACTTTAATCATAAATTCGTCATTAAAATACATGACTTTGTTATCAATGCTTTGGATATCAATCTACTTCTTTGCAACCCACTTACCCCAAACAATACCAACTATTCTGTTTAGGTGCCCTTCATAAATGTTTATTCGTTATTAGCATTTATTCTAAAACCAATGTTCGACAGTTTTGGCATTATTTTCAGGATTGACTGGCAATAAGTTAGAGCAAGATTGGTGCAACAATCATATATATATATATATATATATATATATATATATATATATATATATATATATATGCATTATACTGGGTGGTTAATTCATAATATCATACTACGCATACTTACAACGTATGTATGTATGTATGTATGTATGTATGTATGTATGTATGTATGTATGTATGTATGTATGTATGTATGTATGTATGTATGTATGTATGTATGTATGTATGTATGTATGCATTAGTAGGGAAGAAAGACTGGAAAATAGATATTTAGGTAAGTAGGTTGGTTTGTTGGTTTTTATGCAGTCAAGACGTTTCAAAGGATTGCACGTTCGTGGATAAATTAAAACATAATCCTAAGTTTTGAAACTCATATGAAAGCGCTAATAAAGGCTCTTTTAGCACATACTATCCATTATCAACGCCAATTGCTGGCACGATTCACACACATGCATGGGAGTATGAACGAGCTATAATTTAAACAAATAATTCTAAACTCATATTCTTCAAATATGTTTCTGAGCACGAAATTAGCATTTGTTAAAAATTCTAATTCATACTTTAATTCACAGGCATTCGAAACTCAATCACTGTAGTAAGAGAATGTCAGAATATCTGAGAAGCAGCAAAGAAATATTTTTAAAATCCTATACTGAGACTTTTTATTATATATCTCTGAATATTACTTTTTATTTTTTCATTTTTCTCAGATATTCTGACATTTTCTTACCACAGCAATAGAGTCTCAAAGGCCCGTGTTCGATTATAACCAGGTTGTCAAATGTTAAGATTTTGTAGAGGGTCCACGTTAAGAAATTCGTGAGATTCCAGGATTCTAACTTTATTATCAAGAATATTACGGGTGACTTTGAAATCTTAGCACTTCCAGCCTGGGTCTGAGTGTTGTGCTTTCAAACATGTCCAAAAATCAGGTACTGATATTATTATCTCGGATATTTCTGACGTTACTAAACAGTAGAATCTCTCAGCTTTTCGAGGATAAGAAGTATAGACCTAAACTAAACTATTTCTCTGAGATAGCCTTAGAAATAAATGAAAATGGTAAATAAATCGTAGCATCAATCAGTACTTACACAAACAACCGAATTAAATAACTAAATATCGAAGAATAAATAATTATGTAATTAATGATGTATGAACATTACCTGCAAAAGCCTATTCCAGATCGTTGGGTCATCGGTTGCACGTTTAAATTCTGTTAAATTTACCCAGTCCGGTTTTAGATCAACATCATCCAGATCCGTCAACTCTTCTTTTTCTGTCGTAGACTCTCGATTGTTAAACTTAACCATCGTTTGAAATCAATTTAGTTGTGTGATAATATGCTTTTCTCTTCTCCAAGGGAAATGTTTCGAAAAACTTTGTGGGGAATATTTTACCCTCTCTACTCAAAACTTATTTCTCCTGAACACTCAGTATATAAGTTTAGTAAAACATCAACCGTCTGAAATACGTCATCTAATCAAACTGCATGGGTGATTTAGTTTTTAAAAAACCCGCGATGAATTATTCCGGAAAAAGCAGATTTGTTGATTTGTAGTGAGAAATGTTACCATAATCCATCATTCTGCGCAGAATCTTTTGTACGCAATATATTTTGAATGAAGCCTAAGTCCACGAAACATTGAAATTCTCCCCTCCTAATTGTAGTTCTTATATATTTCTGCGTATCAGATATTGAAATATTTATCCGTACCAGAGGTTACTTCTTTGTCAACGAAAACTATCGAAATACTTTTCTTCCGCGCTGCACAACTACTAATTAGTCGTTAATGTCTTTGCTAAATGTCTCCGCTTGTCGTCATTCGATACTCCTCGTTACCAGAAACAAGACAGCTAACTAGCTGACCCCGTGTCCACTGTTCAGAAAGATTTATTGGGTCAATACTAAAACCCGGTTTAGCACTGCGCTTGAGTGCTAATACAAAAAGTCTACTTACGAATCTGAGCCGTTACGTGTGAGCGGTAGGCCGGCTATATATCATTCACCATACCTGTATGCATATGTAATTCATAATGAATTAATTAGGAATATATAAACATTATGAATTAATTTAGTACTTTGTACCGAGAATTTCAGGTGCGAAAAATGTCAGTTATCGCACGCTAAATAAATGGTTTGTTTCATAAGAAAGTCCTCTTTGTTTCAACTTTTCGACCAATTTTCTAATAAACATATACGTATCGCTATTAAAATCAGTTTCACAGTAAATTTATCATTTGCAGTTTGGGTGATATCCGACAGACTATATATGTGAACGTGTATGGCTATATTACATAAATAATGAAAACGATGGTGCATATATAAATTACATACAAAATATGGGTTTACTCTGTCGATGATCTAAAACCAAATTATATATGTATGTATATATATATATATATATATATATATATATATATATATATATATATATATATAAATATAAATATATATATATATATATATATATATATATATATATATATATATATATATATATATATATTGATAGATAGATAGATATTGATAATTACACTTTTCTGTCTGAAAGATGAAATCTGATTTCAATCTGAGGGTCCTTATGGTTGATAATTTATGTTTAAAATATGTTTGCATGTGAAGTTATGAACAGAGGAGCTATAAGCTGGAATAAATAAAGAGGTATTGAATAATGAACCTGAGGATAATTGACATTATGAGGAGATAAAGGAAAGGATTATATTTTCATTTAATTAAATATTTGGATATATTATTTTATCTATCTAATGTCTATACCTCAGGGTGTAGTCCTAAATATTCCTTAAAAAGTCATAGCAAACATAACAACCGTAACGGAATTATTCGCTTGAAAAACCGACATAAGAGAATGGGAAAGGGGGTATATCATTTAATGCTTTTCATGTTTGTGTTTTACTGTCTTATTTTTGTTTCTATTTTGTACATGGAATAATCTGATTTTAATCCATGTAAATCCACAAAAAGATTGTGTTTCAATTTGAAAGATTTTATAAGAATGTATGTATGTATGTATGTATGTATGTATGTATGTATGTATGTATGTATGTATGTATGTATGTATGTATGTGTGTGTGTGTGTGTGTGTGTGTGTTTAGCGACAAATCAGCTCCTTGCTTTATAGTGCCAAATCCAACTAAGGCGGTATTAATCTAAAAATTAAAAATTGCTAAGATCTTAAGGTACATAAAACCTTAAAAATAAAAGCAAACATGTACTCCTACAAGATCTTTAGGTACATGAAACCTTAAAAATAAAAGCAAACATGTACTCCTACAAGATCAATAGGTAGATGAAACCTTAAAAATAAAAGCAAATATGTACTCCTACCTGATCTTTAGGTACATGAAACCTTAAAAATAAAAGCAAATATGTACTCCTGCCAGATCTTTAGGTAGAAGAAACCTTTAAAATAAAAGCAAACATGTGCTCCTACAAGATCTTTAGGTAGATGAAACCTTAAAAATAAAAGCAAACATGTACTCCTACAAGATCTTTAGGTAGATTAAAACTTTAAAAATAAAAGCAAACAGGTACTCCTACAAGATAAAAGCAAACATGTACTCCTACAAGATCTTTAGGTAGATGAAACCTTACAAATAAAAGCAAACATGTACTCCTAGAAGATAAAAGCAAACATGTAATCCAACAAGATAAAAGCAAACATGTACTCCTACAAGATAAAAGCAAACATGTACTCCTACAAGATAAAAGCAAACATGTACTCCTACAAGATAAAAGCAAACATGTACTCCTACAAGATCATTAGGTAGAAGAAACCTTTAAAATAAAAGCAAACAGGTACTCCTACAAGATCTTTAGGTAGATAAAACCTTACAAATAAAAGCAAACATGTACTCCTACAAGATCTTTAGGTAGATGAAACCTTACAAATAAAAGCAAACATGTACTCCTGCAAGATAAAAGCAAACATGTACTCCTACAAGATAAAAGCAAACATGTACTCCTACAAGATAAAAGCAAACATGTAATCCTACAAGATAAAAACAAACATGTACTCCTACAATATAAATGCAAACATGTAATCCTACAAGATAAAAGCAAATATGTACTCCTACAAGATAAAAGCAAACATGTACTCCTACAAGATTAAAAGCAAACATGTTCTCCTACAAGATAAAAGCAAACATGTACTCCTACAAGATCATTAGGTAGATGAAACCTTAGAAATAAAAGCAAACAGGTAATCCTACAAGATAAAAACAAACATGTACTCCTACAATATAAATGCAAACATATAATCCTACAAGATAAAAGCAAACATGTACTCCTACAAGATCATTAGGTAGATGAAACCTAAGAAATAAAAGCAAACATGTACTCCTACAAGATCATTAGGTAGATGAAACCTAAGAAATAAAAGCAAACATGTTCTCCTACAAGATAAAAGCAAACATGTACTCCTACAAGATCATTAGGTAGATGAAACCTTACAAATAAAAGCAAACAGGTAATCCTACAAGATAAAAGCAAACATGTACTCCTACAAGATAAAAGCAAACATGCAATCCTACAAGATAAAAACAAACATGTACTCCTACAATATAAATGCAAACATGTAATCCTACAAGATAAAAGCAAACATTTATTCCTACAAGATCATTAGGTAGATGAAACCTTAGAAATAAAAGCAAACATGTACACCTACAAGATAAAAGCAAACATGTACTCCTACAAGATTAAAAGCAAACATGTACTCCTACAAGATCTTTAGGTAGATGAAACCTTAGAAATAAAAGCAAACATGTACTCGTACAAGATAAAAGCAAACATGTACTCCTACAAGATAAAAGCAAACATGTAATAATACAAGATAAAAACAAACATGTACTCCTACAATATAAATGCAAACATGTAATCCTACAAGATAAAAGCAAATATGTACTCCTACAAGATAAACGCAAACATGTACTCCTACAAGATTAAAAGCAAACATGTACTCCTACAAGATCATTAGGTAGATGAAACCTTAAAAATAAAAGCAAACATGTACTCCTAAAAGATAAAAGGTAAACGGTAAAGATGTTAAAATTCTTAAATAGGTACAATATAAGGTACTGGTAAAAAAGTGTAAAAGCCTTTAAATATATGGTCAAAATGTGTTATGTAAACCACGTTTTTTTAGAAAGTCTAATATTTGTTTCTGATGGTACATTATCAAAATGCTTCTTCGTCGAGTTGACGTAAATATTTTTCTGTCTCACAGGGCGGAAGCCAATATACTCGAGGAGAACGTGTTCTACTGTCTGTTGACAGTGGCAACATACGCATTCTGGTTGCGGTTCACCTTCAGGAGCTATGCATTGGTCAGGTATATACGCGAGCCGCACAGTACGACCTATACATAGGATGCCACTATCGAATAATGGATTTGATGCCCCGAAACTTGTTTGTGGAGTTTTCGTTCCACATATTTGGCAAAGTATATAGAATATGACGATTAATACAGAACATATTGCGTCTTTTGCAACCATTTTGGGGTATCATTCCGCTACCGTACCGTTTCCGTACTGTACCGTTTCTGATCATTTCCATTGCCTATTGCACCATTTCTGTTTCGTACCATTTCGTCTCTTCAACTTTGTACCGTTTCAAAATTGTTCACCACGCGTTCTTGTTGAACACAGGCATCAACTCGTTTCTATTTACCGGGTTAGCGTACTCATTCGTATTGTATCGTACCGTTCTGTAAAATTCTCAACGGTCTTCGTACACGTACCGTCTCATCTTTGCACCGTTTCCAACCGTTTTCGCAACGTACCGTTTGTGAACCTTATCGTCGTGGTACCGTTTCCAATGTTGCAAAAGACACTATATGTACTGTATGATAAAGCGACTACATGGAATCTTCCATCTAAAAATGGGTGACGGCAATGCAGCTTTGACTGCTTTATTGGCTCTCCCATTATCCTCAATATCAATTTCATGGATAGTTAAATTTAAGATGTTGCAAGGATTTGATTGTGGAATAAGAATGCGTAAAATTAATGAAATTAGTTTTTTTTAAAGGTTTTGATATAGTTCAGTGGTTGAGTATGACTAGTTTCTGCTGTAAAAATGGAGACTGTACTAATGACCAATTAATTGTGGAAACACTGTTGCTTATGTCATCTGTTATCAAAGAGAGACATATCCATAAACCTCAATTTCACACTTTTTTCATCATATATTTTCATATGAAAGCTCTTACTGGGGCATACAAGCTTAATGTTTAATGAAACAAATATTCGTATCAGATTAGCTCAAATAAAAGATATTGGTAGAAAGTTTTAAAACTGTGGCAAAGATAATATTTCCAGAAATAAAATGTACTTTCTTTTATTTTTCTATTTACTAAATGGGTCATGTCTATAATGTATGCGCGTGCTCTCTTTATTGTACAATAATTACGTAACAGCTGGAATAATGCAAATTACTTTAACTTAAACTGGCATGTATATTTAATTAGACGTTTCTATGAATCCTTCTTGTGTTCATCGTCACACAGCCTTCTTGTTCCACAATACTAATCAACTAATTTCCTTACCACAGTGTACTGTTATACCCTTTTATCTCAATTTTACTACTTCACTGTGTATTTTGTCATTTCAGATAAGTTTGCTAGTTATTCTCCAGTAGTACATGCCGAACTACTTGTTCTTTAGCAGTGTATCGATACAAAAATTACAATGTCAAACGTTCTTGTACAGATTGCTCTTTACAAAGGTACATGTTAGGGCTTTCATGATTTACCTAGATGACGCCACAGCGCGATCGCAGTGATGGCAAATGATATGGGAACTTTAGCGACGAAGTAAGCTCAGTAATTCAAAATCTGAACAATTTTTCACACCGCTTGTATCATGTTGTTAAATAAAAATGTTTAACGTCATTTTAATGTATTAAACAATCTGAAATTTCATTGAGTTTTGATAAATTTAAGCAATAATATCGCTTGTCCACATTAAGTTTATGTAATCTTGCCGCACATGGTCACGAGAACATATTACGTAGTGCTTGAAAGGGTTCATTCTTCAATATTCTTACATATATTGCATTCATTGAAAATTAACTCCTGTTCGTGATGGCAAGATGTATATACATCATAAAAAGAACATTTTTGGATCACACGTTTCACGGCTGTCATGTTGACCTGACCCGCCTGTAATTTTTCAACAGTAGCCAACAATAGATTGCTCTAGCAAGCACACTAGATAACTTAACGTTTCCTTTTTCTGAGGGTTACGTTCACAGTTTTAGTGAAATTTTATCTTTCTTTGTATATTTGTGCCCACACTATATTTATAACTTTATTTTCATATTCAAAAAGTATAGAAAACACGATTCATTTACATATTACAAGTGGACAAAATTTAGATTCCATGCTACCCAACAAAGACAAATATTAAATCATGGAAATAAAATACGTGTAAAGCACGTCATCTCCCAGGTATGTAACATAGGGGGAAATAATGTTGAGTCCTTTGCATAGTGTATCTTCTAGTGAATAAAATAGCCATATTTTCTACTTAATACTTCTTATATAACAGTATTTATAATTGCTGCAAAGGTTTTTACTATCGTTGCAGCGGTATTTGAATATCGTTGCAACTGTATATGGATACCGTTGCAACTATAAATTGTATCGTTGCAACTTTGCATCATCAGAAGTTAGCACTGCAACGATATAACTGGATACGACTTCAACGGTACTGGTAGTTTCGACTCGGATAGCTGATATGAGAGTAAATCAATAAGGTAGACCTGGAAGTCTGACTTCGACTCTAGGTACAATCATGCGAATCGGAAAAGTGTATGGGCTCATGTTCAAACAAGAAAATAAATATTTGCCAGGTTTTGTATTTACATCTATTTTATGTTTAATTGACATGCGCATTTGAAGATGGTGGAAGAAAACACTGCAAATACTATTAAATGAAAAATACATGTTAGATTCATGTATTTCTTGACAACTATGCCATATATTACATCTAGTTCATTCCAGATTTCAACAAAACAAACATGGGGATTCCTATGTGGCAACCTTTACGTTGAATGTACAGATAAACTTGTATTACGCAGTCATCACTGGGACATAGAAAATGGCATCATCATGATCATAAGACGGGTGTTAGCTTAAAGGAGGATTATTTCTATACTAATTTTTTTTTAGGATCGTGAGAAAGCAGTAATTGATAAAAGGTGCATGACCTTTAAGACAGGTTTGACTATATTTGTACTTTAGATGGCAGCGTTTCCTATTTTGATGGTCTTTTCCATTAGAGATACACAAAAATTGATCGAAAAACTATATAATATATTAACTGTAAGTATTATCTAATTATTTTCAGTTAATTCGAGAACAATTTTCATCAATTTTTTTCTGTCTCCTGAATAGTGTTTGAAAAATTATGTCCAACTTTTGTCTTTATGCACCCAATTATTTTATCAAAGCGCCTGTAGTCCTTCAAAAGACCAAATACAGAGAAAATAAAGATAATTTATTGATTTATTGATAATTTTCCAAGCGGGTAATGTTAAGTGCCTTATGGAATCTTTAAAATTGAAAAAATGATCAATTATATATATATATATATATATATATATATATATATATATATATATATATATATATATATATAATATATATATTAAATTTCATATCACGATTATATCACTATAATTTCATATATATATATATATATATATAATTTCATATCACGACTGTGTTACAGTTAAATCTGACATTTCATGTGTCAGTTTTGATTGGCTATGACAAGTCCGTGTGACCACACTTCTTGGTTCAGTGATAAAATTGGGCACTGCCCTTTGCAACCCATCAGTAGCAGAGAGTGTGATAATAGTAAAAACTGACTGAAAAAATTATGTTACCATTGCAAAGTAGTAAATACAAAAATTAATTTTCAATTTCCAGCACGATTATCATATAATTCCTAAGAAATGATACAAATTCAACGTCTGATTTAATGAATGTTTGCTTGAAACTTAGGGATGCAACAACATCAAGTAAATTTGTCACCACGTGAATGATGAAATACATTAGTCAATGTCTCAAAATGAATAAGTAAACAAATGTAAAATTCAAGGATACTTTCTGTTTAAAAACCAAGGATCAACTACCGCATTGACGCACTATATTCGTCACGTGCGACATGCGGCAGGAGCTAATTATTGGAAAACATTTTGTTTATGGTCCTCAGTCAAAACATTTTTATAGCTAGTGAGTGTAAACGATCTGAAGATAAATAATAATAATAATAATAATAATAATAATAATAATAATAATAATAAAAATTATTATTATTATTATTATTATTATTATTATAATGTAATAAATAATAATAATAATAATAATAATAATTATTATTATTATTATTATTATTATTATTATTATTATTATTATTATTATTACATTTGATGATTTTGACTGATCTATTGAGATCGTTCCCGCTCATCATAGTCATAGATATCCAGGACATTGTGTAGTATTCAGGCTGTCCTTAAGCGTACCATTTACACTCAACACTTGGTTAGCTTGCTAGTTTCATTGATGAGATGACACAGTGTCTCGTCTTTAATACTGTACATTCTCAATGAGATGACTCACTATCTCATCTTTAATACTGTACATTCTCAACAATAGTAAGACATCTTGATTTTGTACACTTGCTTTCACCTTATTGATCACGAGTTCCTTATCATGTTCCACCATTATTAATACCTCTTTGCTTTGTTCTATCTGCTGAAGCAATCTCCAGCCTGTAGTTATATTTCCCTTTCAAACTGTCAATGCATTGCCTCTTTCAAACTGTCAATGCATTGCCTCTTTCCTCAATTTTGATGTTCTCTCATTGCGGTACTTTTAACGACACTCATACTTTCCTTCATCATGCAGAGATGTCCTCTTCCTGTACTAGAGTAAAAAATGTTTAATCATTTTCTTTGCCGTAGATGTATTGTCATGGGTTCCTCTTTACAGCCTAACAACAGTAATCAACGCTTATCAGGTCTTCTTTCTTCTTCTTCTTCTTCTTCTTCTTCTTCTTCTTCTTCTTCTTCTCAACAACCCCATCACTGGCATCAACGACGTCATCATTGTCGTTCCCGTCCCTTTCTTCTTCATGTTTTATTTGTTCAGTGATTTATGTCAGAGAAGACGAAAAGTAAAAGGTGAACCGATCCAATGATACAATTCCAATTACCAGTTTTTCATTTATTTAGACATTAAAAAAGAAAAAACAAGATGAAGATGAAAAAGGACAAAGAGAAGCAAGGGGAGGGGGAGGAGAGAAGAAGAAACTATTTTCATTACGTGTTGCCTCTTTAAAGAACGTCAAAGTATTTACCTACTGAAAGAAATCGGTCTTTAAGGGTGGAGCAATATTATGTAAACTCATTAACAATATTTATCTCGACTTGGATAACATTGCCAACAGCTCGTAAATCATATTATGTCAATCATAAAAGGGATAAAAGCAACTAGAAATGAAAATAAAGTTGAATGACAATGCGATAAGCAATCTATCACACATCATATTAATATATATATATGTATATATATATATATATATATACATATATATATATATATATATATAGATATAGATATAGATATATATATATATATATATATAGATATATATATATATATATATATATATATATATATATATATATATATATATATATATATATAATAAGCAAATGGGTTATTCTGGAAAAATATAAATTGATGTTGTAATCCTAACTCCTGAGATTTAAATGTGATGGTTTTCCTCTAAATATATTTACATGTTCCTTACTTATCAGCACTCTGCTCGGAACAATCATCGAAATGAGTGGTTAAATTATTATTTGTTTTCATCCTAACTCAAATTTTTATGACTTAGATTTGAACTTATGAATTTTAATCAAATTTATACATAATATTTTCATGATATGTATGCGTTTAAAGTCAACAAAATTAGTATGACATGCATTTTGGTCTTAAGTGTTCTGTCTTGCATCAAGCTGGGGGTTATAGGACCTAGTCGCGAAAGTATAAGCAGAATTCAATCATATTTTAACACCAAATACAAATTGTGTAAAATCTACTAGTAATGATATAAATATTCGACTCAAGAAATCTACGATTACTTTAAAAAGTACACGTAGCCGTCAAACTCGATACACATTCACATTTTTGCGCGAGTAATTTACTCTAAGATTCGCAAAATTATAATAGTTACGAAATAGTTCAACGGGTACATGTAGTATGCCGAACAAAAGATGACCCGTTTTGGAGAAATTAAATCAATTATTTACTAGATGAACTTAAATTCATTGAGGACACTGTCTGTATAAAGTTTCCAGCTTTACATAATTTGTATACCGTAATTCCGGAAGTTTCGTTTGTATACATAACGCCAGCAAATGACATCGCTCTTTTTTGCGGATGCAACTTTCAATGGGTCCATACATGTGAATATAATATAAGAAAGATGTCAAGAGCCTACATGGTACATAACCCAAACCATATGCTACATAAAGAATATGTAAACCCAAACCATTGCACATATGGAATATGTAAACCCAAACCATGGTACATATGGAATATGTAAACGCAAACCATGGGACATATGGAATATATCACAAAAAAATGGTACAAAAGTAGTATGTCACAAACCAAGGTACATAAGAAGTATGTCACAAACCATGGTACATAAGTAGTATGTCACAAACCATGGTACATAAGTAGTATATCACAAACCATGGTACATAAGTAGTATGTCACAAACCATGGTACATAAGTAGTATGTCACAAGCCATGGTACATAAGGAATATGTCACAAACCATGGTACATAAGTAATATGTCAAACTAAGCAATGGTAAATGTGCTTGTGCGTAAAATTGAAAATCAGGCACGTTCTCAAGCTTCAGAGAGGTCAGTCTTCCACTATGCTCCTTCTAAATACCTCTGCATTCTAAAGGGTTGGTGAACTCTGAAAATAATTTGAATATGGATAAAATTCTTCTTATAATCATTAGACGCTAAAGCCAGTGAGTTTTAAAACATCGATAGTACAATGTATACTAACCTTTCTCGACCATTCTTAGCTAAGGTTACCGTCGACTTACGTACCAATCACAGTATTTGAAAAAAAAGGTTAAACATGGTACCTAAAATCAATAAAAATAGTAGAAAAGTGGTTGTAAGATACAGATTTATTTTTATTTGGTTAAATTCGACGAAGAAATACCGTAGAATTAGTTCCAAGTGACAGATCTCATTGATCAGGAAACTCTATTGAAAATGTATATGCATTTAACCTTAGTTCTAAATTCCCCACCATCTGGATAACTATGGGCTTACAGAGCTACAGTAATATCAGTTTTTCCATTCTATATTTGGTGTATTGCTAAACTTTTTCACATAGTGGTCGCCATAGGGCTTAAGAGCACTACAAGGGACCTGAAAAATTGATACCATAGGTGAGTCGGTTTGGTACTCAGGCACGCATTCCATGAAACCACACCAAGCATGTCTGTCAAAACTTTCAACCCCTTTCCAGATTGTGCAATGATTTACGAACATAATCATGAAGATATGAAAGTGTCCTTGTTTTAGGTGTGGCCCTGTAAAACTTGAATAGTAAAAGCTTACGTGGACATATATCTTTTCTGTACTTCTTTGAAATGATTTTAAATGCAAAGGAAGGTCGTTTCAAGATATAAATACATACTAAACTAGTTGCCAGCACAGGAACGCACATTTGCACGTACAGCACCGAACTATTCATTTAAAGGTACTGGAGTGATGGAGTCATATATTTATTTCAAATTTGCAAAGCGGTGACACTACCAGTTCGTTTCAGAGCAGAAGTGTATAATTTATAAATGTGTAAAAGATCTGATGCTTTAGTTATTGACTTTGGTAAAACTATCCCCCTGCCCTCCATGATATCTTAAAATAAATGTATACAAATCAGTGGTGTAGCAAGAAATGATGCCCGCCCCTTAATTCTAACTTAATTCTAGGGCCCCCGTGGTTGTTTGTGCGGTTGCTACGTTATTGATAAATATAGGTGGTTTTCCTATAATTATTTCATGTTCTTGTGAATTAATTTTGCACTGAGGTGAAAGTAAAAGACTATAGATCTATCAATCCCTGTCTCTCTCTCTCTCTGTCTGTCTCTGTCTGTTTGTCTGTCTGTCTCTGTCTGTCTGTCTCTCTCTCTCTCTATATATATATATATATAGATAGATATATATATATATATATATATATATATACTAACGCTTTGAAAATACAATTATGTAATCGACTCTAAAACAAAGCAAAATCTATCAGCATACACGATGATGCTTTAATAAGATAAATCAAGATTGATCCATATATGTGTTCTCTAAATGTTTGATGAATAATACCTACAAATATGTCAAAAAATAAGCTATTGTACCAGATTACTATCCCAATTATATATATATATATAAAATTAATTGCAACACAAAATTGTGAAGTATATGATTTTTAAATTTGTATGCTGGAAACGATAACAAACAGTTAAAGGGAAATCCAACAGTCGCAGTATGAATAAATAAAGAAGATTCTTATGAACACATAACATTTAAAACATACATACGTAAGTTCGAGCTACCTGTCAAAACCACAAAACTATGATTTATCGGTACGTATGTTTTTGTTTATATTATTTTGCTTGTACATGGATATGTATCATATTTTCAAAAATACATGTAAAACATTTGCGATACATTTGCTGAACTATTCACGACTTGAAGCTTTGAAAAAGTTTTGAGTCTACCAAATACGCCATTCTCAAGTATTTCGATGATTTGCAAGAAATTAATATTTATTGTTAAGAGTAAAGAAATAATTAAAAGTGGAGACAATCTCCTCTTAGAAGCCAATACAGCGGATTTTGAAATATATTGAATCTTTTTATACTAAAAATCTCTAATAAAACAGGAAAATGGTAAATGAGAAAAAGCTTCTGTAATATTTAAAACAATGCTATAAAGGGAGGTACATGTACTATTAACATTTACTCATTAGGGAAACGTGTAAAAGCATGTTGCAAGCCATTGATGCATAAAATAGTGATCAGTTCCCTTTAAATTTTGTTTTTATTCAACAGAATATTGCCATTTACCCTCCAGTTCTTAAGTCACGATGACACTAACGTTTCGGCACTGCGATGACTCAATGTTTAGCGGGAGACTCGAAACCCAAAAGGCCGTGGGTTCGAATCCTGCCCAGATCAGTCCCGGTCGACTGCTGTTGTATGTCTTTTGGGGAAGGCACTTTACTCTCATCGACTTGACACTATATAGCCTTTCATGTGTTTATGTGCCGTTAAACTCAAAACAAACAAACAACCAAAGACATTAAAGCTACTTTGTTTTGGTGTTTATGTGTGTCGTGGAAGACAGGGAAAGACAAAAATAATGACTAATTGTCTGAAAAATACAAACTATCAGTATTTCTGAAGACGTGTTTCTTTAATGAAATCGGCGGCACCTTAAGTGACGGAGAATGATTTACGACTCAGTTAATGCGACATTGTAACAAAAGTATGCATACTAATATATCAGAGTTTAGTGGCTTTGACGTTTCGCTCAAACTAAGGAGAGATATGTGTATCTGAGATTTATGTGGCTATACATGTCTTCTTAACTATAATCAAACTACCGTCTCATGATTTCCTTAAAATATTTCCGAATGGAAGATTCTCTATAATGACTTCAAATAATGTATAAATCGGTATATTTTATGTAATTGTCAAAATAAGTGGAATGAAAACCCCACAAACAAAGTTCGTAACATCAAACACATCGTTGGAGAGAACATCCCTCAAATAGAACAAATCTCAGAGATGAAGTGGTATTGTACCTGTTGCGTATGGGACACATATACCTGACAAAGGCATACCTTCTGAAAGGTGAACTTCGACTACAGTGCATACACTGCCAGTGTTCACTGACAGTTTAATCCATTCTTGTTGAATGTATCAACTTCCACCCTGTGACACAAGTTTTTTTAATTTTTATAAAATATTTTTTATGTGAATTGAATTAATGAAATTTATGATGATGTACCACCAGAGACAATCTTTGACTTTTTGAGGGAATGAGGTTTATAAAACAAATTTTGACCCTATTTTTTATATTTTGTTCGTTTATCATTTATTTTATATACATTTTACAGAATTTTAGCATCTTTATATTTTATCTTTGATCGTGTAATACTTTATTGGAAAGGGTTTCTCTTTCCAAAGTTTTTGGTGCAAATCTTTATCTTTACAATTTTAGAACTTACTTTTATTCAGCAGCATATAGCCACTATTGTGCTGACGTACCATTAAACGCTAATGCATACATAAATACATACATTAAAATCTATGCAGACATCATCTGTTACTATATACAAACGTGTAACCATAACAGTAAATCCCGATGTAACAAATGGGGAGCCGTGGTGGCTTATTGGTTAGCGTGTCGGATTCACGTCCGAATGGGTGCGGGTTCGAATCCTACCATCTGACTTGCCAGCGTCAGCTACCATGGTGTGTCCTTGGGCAATTGCCTCGGCACTAAATAACATACTTGTGTTGCTGTGCCATAAAGCACCAAACCATAACAAATATTGATACAACGAAGTAACTCCGGGAGGCTCCCACGCGGGTCATTGTTCACGAGTTGTACTGTACTCTCAGTACATTCTCTTGACGTTAGCTAGTCTAATAGTCTAAACTGTGCTAAAACAGAAATACGAATCGGTTAAATCTATGTGATATTATATATCCTGTAAAAACATTCGTGGTCCGAAGATGACATTGATTTACCCTAAGATCGTATCTCCATTTCAAGTGGAACATATTATTTATAGTAATGTATAATCTATTGGAACATATCATTTATAGTAACGATAGTCTATTGGAACATATCATTTATAGTAATGTATAATCTATCGGAACATATTATTTATAGTAATGTATAATTTATTGGAACATATCATTTATAGTAATGTATAATCTATTGGAACATATCATTTATAGTAATATATAATCTATTGGAACATATTTATAGTAATGATAATCTATTGGAACATATCATTTATAGTATTGTATAATCTATTGGAACATATTATTTATAGAAATGTATAATCTATTGGAACATATTATTTATAGTAATGATGATTCTAAAAGCCAAGGTTTGAAATATACATTAAGCAGCAAGCTGAGTTTACCACGAGAATCAAGGTGACAATGCTTTGATTGAAAAGTTGTTGGTTGCTTATAACGGCACTTTTACCACATTATGCGCTATATCATGCAGATGAAATGGGAGCCAAGTACCTTTCCCAAAGACACATCGAGGCAGCCGACCCGGAATGGCCTGGGCGGATGGAAAATACTTTGGATTATGACATCTTTAATGTAGTCGTAAGTGATTTAATTTTAAAAAAAATTTCTTCTTCTCTGGGTCACCAAAGAAACTTAAATATCCCTACTTATGTTAATGTGATAATGGGAATTATTAAATATACCCGGTATCGAGACAGCGGCAGTCTTCATTGAGTTGAGATATCGTCTATACTCGCTGATAAGTCGAGTCCACTGCAAACAACATAGACCCTGATCTGCCGTCGCATAATGCCACGGCCAATCAGGTCTATGTTGTTTGTTCTACTGATTATTCCTAACAAACGGCATAGACACAGATCTACTGGCGCATAATACGATGGCAGATCTGGGTCTGTGCAGTTTGCACTTTATACACGAGTATAGACGGTAAATAAAGCACATGCATGTAATATCATATTCAATACTTTCAGCAGAATATCCAATTGCAAATGTCACCAGTTAAATGTAATGCGAGTAATTATAACTAATTGAAGAAATAGAATCGGGCAAATAGAAAAGATACTACAACAGTAGAGGAGTTGGACAGGTGTGAGAGAGGGGTGGTGGTGGTGGATAAGCAATGTTAAATATATTGATAGATGTTTACATACACTCTTCGTGTATTTAGTTAAGTAAGAAGTGGGGGAAAATATACTTGCAATATTGCAATATGAACGACATGTCATACGCGATAGCTTGGGTTTTTAATGTGCTAGACAGCTTTTTTTATAGCAAAATCTCTCTGTATATAGATAGAAAAACATCATATGCCAAGGAAAACAACATACTCTGTAAAATAAAATGGACAGACAGACAGACAGACATTGATGTCTAGCGGTACATCGGCGCATTAAGAGCCTTTAGCAACTTCGACATGAAAAACATATATAAAATTTAATATGTATGTTTTGGTTTTAGACAAATTTTAAAGATACAAATGTAGAAGACTTGTAAAACATTGTCCTAATTGGCAAATAGACAAATTTTAAAGATACAAGTGTAGAAGACTTGTAAAACATTGTCCTAATTGCTAATTAGACAAATTTTAGAGATACAAGTGTAGAAGACTTGTAAAACATTGTCCTAATTGGCAAATAGACAAATTTTAAAGATACAAGTGTAGAAGACTTGTAAAACATTGTCCTAATTGCTAGTTAGACAAATTTTAAAGATACAAGTATAGAAGACATGTAAAACATTGTCCTAATTGCTAATTAGACAAATTTTAAAGATACAAGTGTAGAAGACTTGTAAAACATTGCCCTAATTGGTAATTAGACAAATTTTAAAGATACAAGTGTAGAATACTTGTAAAACATTGTCCTAATTGGTAATTAGACAAATCCTCATTAACATTCTTAAAGAAAAATCAGCATTAATTCGTAATCTATTGTACGAAATTTCAAAGTTGTTGCTAATCAGATAACCAAGATGTAGGCGGATGTTTAATAATCTGGGGACTGCGCAATGTCGGCTCTATCTAGATATTTCCTGACGAACTGAATTAACTCCCTTCCTCCTCCGGTAATGTCCGACCGGCACAACTCTCTGATGGTAATGGTTAGGATGTACATGTTTTTATACGAGTCTACATTCATCATATTTCTTCTATATTTTTGTATTTGCTAAGTTTTTCCATACCATATTTTTTAAAATAGATTGTATGCACAAAAATATAGATTGTATAAGCGGTAAATAGATTCTTATTTACCCACAATTTATACAGAATCTATATAATCTGTCAACGACTAGTAAAAAAAAAATCTCGAAATGTATAAGTTCATTTATACAAGAAATATATATAAATACTTGTAATGTTCTGTTTATTTATTTGTTTTATTAGTTAGTGTGAGTTGACTTACAATATAAGATATTGAATCACATTTCACAAACATGGTCATCAGATTGATCAAAAATAAAAGAGGTCATTTGACATAAATAACTTGTCTCGTCATACGTCATTCACAGCACATGACAGTCTTTATTTCTAAAGATTTTAGGCGTTACGAATTTGATAAAATTTGTTGACAACAGTTGTTCATTCGTTACATCAAGCCTGTTACTTTATTAAACCACATTTCCGATAATGTGCAACAGAAAATGAGGGAAGGTCACAAAAATCGCACTTGCAATACTGGTATATAAACGTGCTCTCTCTCTCTCTCTCTCTCTCTCTCTCTCTCTCTCTCTCTCTCTCTCTCTCTCTCTCTCTTTATATATTGACTTTGGGCACTATTGGACGAAGAGGTGTTGTCAACGGACTAAATTGTGCCAGTTCTTGTTTGGACAAATCCAGTAAACTTTGTAACATGCCTGTTCTCTCTTGCCCTTTGTTCTTATGGGATGCTACCTTTCTGGCTGTAGCAGAAGCAGTTAGAGCAGTCAAAGTAAATATATAAATATTTCTTTGACTCTGGCTTCTAACAAATGTGAACGTATTTGTGCATTTGTTTTTCGCGACTGATGGCATGCAGTGCGCAAATCCGTAAGAAATCTCAATTAACCTGTAGTGGTACGTTTGAGACTGATGGTGCGATGTGCTTTACTTCGTTGAGATAAATTTTGAATAATGTAAATAATACTGGCTTTACGATGATATCCCTTTCGTGTAACCAAAGTTTAATTTTTTTCTTTGTCTTATCCTTACATGTCATCGAAGATGACGAATTGAGTTTGACCAGAGTCAGACACGATCCCATCCTCTTTGCGAGGAATTCCTTCTACGAGCGAAATGGATTCTCCTTGACTTTTTTTATTTAAAGTATAAGCGGATTGCCACTCTTTGTAACTCCACACGATACGTTACAGAGGACGATCAAGCAAAAGCGATTTGTGTAGGTTGAACCACTTGGTCCAGCAATCACAATGTGAAAGGGATGGCGAAGATACAGTACGTCCCAACTTTGACGATCTGACATTTTGTCAATCACTTTGAGAACAGAGGATGCAGCTATAACTATTGAGTACTTTGGAAAATGTTGAGACAATCACCAAGAATGTAAGACATATTATATTAAATATTTTTCATGGTATAACAAAAATATTCACCTTTCAAAAGCGTTCATTTCTTTCATCGGTCACACGCGTCTTTGGCATAGTCAGCTACATCTTGTTCCTAATGGCGAATCCAAGACTTTTCCAATCGCGTACATACTTCCAGTGGTAAATCTGCATCCAACTAGCTACACACACTTCTTGGTAAGTATGAAGAGCAGATAAAGTGCGGCGAATTTCTTCTTCACACGGGGGAAGGAAGTCGCATTCATCACTAATCGCAGCACTTTCAACACAGTGAGTTTTTCGTGTACAGATACAGTTTTGGCTGTCATGTCTTTGCATGAACTGCTGATAAATTTGCCACAAAGAATCTGCCGGTAGACGAAATCCAAGTAATTCAGTAACTAAATCACACACACGACACGTTGTCCTAAATTAAAAGGAATCTTATCGTCTTGTGGAATCAGTTCTTTTAAAAGTACTTGGTAATCCACTAAGTCTTGAATGGTGTCGTTGATTTCCTCCCACTGAATTTTGTACAACACTGATGACAGAAGTTGTGGCATGTAGAGTTTTATAACGTTTTTCATATGATCAAAAATAGCAAATAGATCCTCAGTGGGCTCTTCTAAGCTGTCCATTAACATTGAAATCGGTGCAATACCGATGACAGAACTCATGACATGGACAGTATTATAACGTATGTGTTCGCAGAAGAGTCTGTATCACGTGTTGGCACAAAACCTCTCTTTCCGGCTATGCTACAGCCTTGTTTAATCAGTCTTTTATAGGTTTCAGATACCAATTGTTATTCATTTTATACCACTGAGGATGAAATTGTTCTTTGCGTTTCACCTGAATCTGTACAAAGTCTGTGCAAATGCGGTCTCGCAGCTCCAAAGATAGATTCGGAATATGCTCTTCTAAACTGTCCATTTACAACAAAAAAAAAAATTCGGTACCACACTGATTGCTGACGTCAATGCATCGAAAGCCTTATATCACAGTAAGTTTTGTGCCTGCAATAGTCTTTCTAGAGAAGCAGCCTTCGTATACTATTCAGATAGCAACAATTTAAAATGTTGAAATCAAAGTATCCACGAGGATCCATAATATCAAAGTATCATAATCTGGACCGACCAAAGGAAGGTTATAACTGTACGAAGACCAGTTGGCATGCTAAAGGTAATATGTATCTTATAGTCCATTCGTAAAGTTTCACACCACAACTGAAACACTTTCTTTGTCTCCTCGTCCCAAGTAGACAAATCCTGCCCTCGCTAAAGATTTGGCAGAAGGTGCTTCCAAATATTTAAGCCATTTCCCTTTGAACGTCTGAAATCAACTGGCACAGTCACAATGGCCAATGGTCAGGCAAAGGCACGGGGCACGTGTTTTCTTTCTCAATGAGCTTGTGCTATCCAAAGTGGTTTGTGAGTGCGTTCATGACATCCATAGACGGGCACTTAGACGGCATCGCTTTCACTAATAGAGCGGCATGGTCGTGCTGCATCGCTAATGTCGCAGGGTACAGCATCACTCTTGTCGCATGGCAGAGTATCACTCTGGTCGCAGGGCGCAGCATCGATCGCACTCGACTTCATTGAACTTGGTTTATGTGTGGGATTCATCTTTCTTAATGGAAGTCTCTGATCACAATGATCCTTCTGTCTTGGAACACTCCTTTTTGTACTGGAGAACGATACACGTATGATACCGCGTTGTGATCAGGAAGTCGTACTCATTTTTCGTAGCCGATCTGATACACTTTTTCCAAGGGTATACTGACGATCTGATGATCTGTCAAACGTACAATCTTGTGAGGGTTGACCGGGGTGACACCAAAATTTTGATCGTGACCTGACATTAAGGTGTTTCTGAATACGTCAAAGTTGACCAGTTAACCCGAACGATAGGTCAATGTCAGTCCTTTCACCTTACATTTGGTATGAAATTGTTCTTGCTTGTCTCGATACTGGTAACCGTCAATTTTTGGTCCGCCACTGAAAAAAATCAAAATAGTCTCTTCGGTATGTTCATCGGTCCACGCTTCTAAACGTTCGTCTTCGATGTGTGAGTGTTTGCCTTTAGGGCGATCGACGTACATGCAACGATCGGTGTCAGAGTCAAGGACGCGGTCTCCTAAAGGTACTAAGATGGAATACAATTTTTAATGGGCATTGGCTGTCACATAAACAGCAATGATGACATTGCCAAACTCTTCGGGTGGAACAAACTCCATGACCTGTTCATAATTGACCAGGATCAAATCTTCACGTATATTTTCCACGTGTTTGATGAAAACAGGTCGATGAGCTGAAAGTGCTGGCTTGGATCCACCAAGTATTCAGTTTTTGGCAATATTGGAGGTTGAGCCAGTTTTCCCCACGAACAATTTCGCATGCCTTTAGCAAATGATCGTCTTCCTTCGTGCTGTTCTACATGTTCTAAGGTAATGCCTTCTAGGGATCGGTACCGTTGTTTGAATTGATCGTTTACTTCTGGAGTGTGACACCAGGAAGGATAGTCACTGGCTTCTTGTCTCAATTTCAGAAACTCGTTGACGTAGCCTGAAAACAAAATCCAACTTTCTTCAACAACGTCGTAAAATCTCAATAACCGCAAAGTCAATGTTTCAACATCTCTTCTTGAAAATCAAAAGGGTTTGAAGAGTGGGGTTGGTACCAAGTGTAGAAAGCTTCCTGTTGCTCTCTTCGTATACCGTCGGGGTCTTAGTAATGGGTTTCAAGAAAATACGAGAGCACCACGTCTTAATTTTCTTCGGTATTGAAAAAGTGTAGAAAATAACCTTTAGCCATTTCTGTCATTCCAAACGTTTTAATCATTCTACTCAAATGCATAGCTAAATAACTCATGGAATGTTTAAATGGTACATTTCCCACTTTCTTGTAAATGATTTTGACTTCGTTCATGGACACTTGTGGGAATTAAATTTCTTCTTCTGAAAAATATTTCAAAAGAAATTGTCCGTCGTATCCTGAGAAATTGTGATCAATGACTGTAGCGTATTGATGACAGTTCCCGTAACGATACACCTCCTCAGCGCTCCAGGTATCGTCAGTGGGGTCTAAAGCCAACTCTGCAAAATCAGAAAGAGTATTTGAGCCACGAATTATCTTTTCTCGTCTTTTGGAATAACGCTACAATTCCGACAGTCATGAAATAAAGGTTTCTGAATGCAGTCGCGACAAGCGCGATGAGCCACACAAAAGTTGTGAATGTGAATTCAAGTCTCTTTAGAACATTCAAAGTCAAAAAAGATAAAATTGACACGACTGTCGCGTTTGTTTTTCTTGTTGTGGTCATTTAATAATGTATCGGGTTTGTTGTCATATCTCTGAATATAACATTGATGATCCAGCTCGACAACTTGGCCACAAATAGTACATCGTGTCTTCCTGGACAAAAGGGTGACCTTTTGTTATTGACACACATGATATCCACAACTGGGGTACACTGTCGATAAATCCAGAGCACTTTTCTGTTGTTGAAATTGTTTCATGCAATGTCGTTTGTAACACGCTGGACTAACGAATGTTCTTCTGCAAGTAGAGCAGCGAATCATTTCTTGTAATTCAGGAATACAAGGTTTGAATGATAAACGGCTACGACATCTCTCCCCACAATGAATATGTTGTTCCCGATTGCTAAATCCTTAGTTACATTTGTTACAATAGTATCCGTATCCAAGAAATCCTTTGATACTAGTAATAGCATCAAAATGATTTTGATGATAATAGACATGAATATATTTTCCGTCTGGAAAATTTGGCCATCGAAACAACTTGAAAGTACACTTTCAACGTATAACGAGGGGAGAGTACAATTTGAAGTTTTTGCGCTTTAGGAATTCTATACATGGTATCCTTGGAATTGACTGCTTCTGCTGGCGTCTCAGTGGTGACCGTCCATGTAGTCACGGAAAGTTTAGAAATCTTGGATTGTGAAGGTCTCTTACTCTTGGGTTTCTCCAAAGAAGTTTCATACATTTCTCTCAGATGTTTTAACTCCGTCAAAATGTCCTGTAACAAGCTGACAGTTTAATTTTTGCTCCCTTCCTTTTGTTTACTGTTCAAATTTTTCACCTCCTCTAGTTGGTTTCTCTTTTATTCTTCTTTATGTTGTTTTTGAGCAAATGTCTGTTCTACTGTTTTACCGTTTGTTATGTATGATGTTTATATAATATTATAAATATTTTAGGAAATTATAAATGTTTCTTCACTTTAATATTTGTTTAAATCTTAATGTTATCAGGAAAAACATGTTTAACTAGTGTCCTTGAATTAGGTTGTTTTGATCAATATGTTTTCTCAATTTGAAGGTCAAGGTTGAATTTTTGTTTACAAGTAAAAATTCCATTAAGATGACTCATATTCTAGAACATTCTGTCATGTGACCAATCTTTATATATGCCATGTTTGGTGGACATTTATTCAGTTTTGATATTACCATCAGTCTTGTAAAGAGCTATTACAGTTGTGAAAATTCATTCCAAATTCTAAGAGAGGAATTATTTTAAATATTCATTGGATTATAACAGTGCTCATAAACTTTTGGATTTTGGATTTTTAATTGATGATTTTAGAATTTATGTGAACTTATTCAGAGATTTTGGAATACTTCATTTTGACATCAGCACATCAAGATTTCTAGTACATCAGGACTTTGGAGACCATTGGCACATAATAACATTCAAGGACACAGCCGTGAATTCGGAACATTCTATATTTAGGACTTGTGATTAGAACAATCATTCTTATTGGATTATTAGGATTTCAAAACACATTACTGTAAGTGACTTTTTGATTTTTCATTTTAATTATCTAGTAATAAATTGCTTGTTGATTTTTACTTGATTTGTTGGTTTCACTTTCTTTCTGTTACATTTTTCTTAGACCATAGAGTCGTAACAGAAATTGGGGGCTCGCCGTTCCGGGATTGAATTTCTTTAAAGCATATTAGAGATATTAAAGTTATTTTTGAAATTCATATTTATTTTGTCTCAGAGAATTTTTTTTTGTCTTTGACAAAGATTTTTAATAGAGAAATTTTTTGTGTGTGTGAAACCAACAAGCATTTACAATGGCATCTAATGTTCAGAATTTCATTTCAAAACCTACCCAGGAGGGGTTAGAGTGCATGAGAAAGGATGAGTTGCTCGAGCTTGCCAGAAAATACAGTCTATCTGAGGCAAAAGTATCATTGACAAAACAGGAGATAAAGATTATTTTAATTCAGTATTTAGTAGGTAAGGGAATTTTTGAAAATAGTGCTTTAAGTTTGAAGAGAAAGCTTGTATCTGGTTCTGACAGGAAATTAAGGGAATTAGAGTTAAAGAACCAGATGGATTTAGAATTGGCAAAGCTTCAGATTCAGAGTGAGAGAGAGAAAGAAGAGAGGCAGATACAGATGGAGAGAGAGAAAGAAGATAGGCGGATACAGATGGAGAGAGAGAAAGAAGAGAGGCAGATGGAGAGAGAGAAAGAAGAGAGGTAGATGGATAGAGAGAAAGAAGAGAGGCAGATGGAGAGAGAGAGAGAGAAAGAAGATAGACAAATACAAATGCAGATGCAGATGCAAAGAGAAGATAGGGAAATGGAATTTAAGTTAAGAGAATTAGAACTGGCAAACAGAGCACACTCCACTCCTTTAAACACAAGTCCAGGTTTTGATGTTACTAGATATATTAGGTTAGTACCCCCTTTTCAGGAAAAAGAAGTAGATAAATACTTTCTTCATTTCGAGAAAATAGCTGAAAACTTGAAATGGCCCAGAGAGCATTGGACTTTGTTATTACAAAGTGTACTACGCATTGGCAAAGCTCGTGAAGTCTACATTTCACTGTCAGTACAACAAAGCACTGATTATGATTTGGTTAAGGAGTACATCTTGAAAGCTTATGAGTTGGTACCAGAGGCATATCGACAAAGGTTTAGGAATTGTAGAAAAGAAACTGGACAAACTCATGTCGAATTTGCAAGGGATAAAGAACAACTATTTGATAGGTGGTGCTCAGCCAAGAAAGTTGATCAAGGTTATGATAACCTCCGACAGCTCGTATTAATTGAAGAGTTCAAGAGGTGTATCCATAGTGATGTTAAAACCTATCTTGACGAGCAGAATGTGGAAACTTTGGAAAATGCTGCTCGTATGGCTGATGATTATTCCTTGACTCACAAAATTTCATTTGGCAATAAGTCGTCCTCTCAGCAGTTTTCTGGTAAAAAACCATTTCAATCTCATTCGAGTACTTCCAAATTTCACAACAGCACAACTGTTAGGAATCAAACATCTGATAAGACTGATCAGAAATCCTTATCTCTTCCTACGTGCACTTATTGTAAAAAGAAAGGGCACGTTATTTCTGATTGCTTCAAGTTGAAAAATAAGCAACAGAGAAAAGACAGAGCTTTTCCAAATGCTCTTATTTCTACGAGGTCAAGGTCACGGTCTTGTATTGAAAGCAATACATTTGTTGGGTCAAACAAACCCCAGTCTGATTCTATTTTAGAGGCTTATGAACCATTCATGTCAGAAGGTTCTATATCACTTATTGGTGATTCTGCCAAGCCTATCCCAATTAAAATATTAAGGGACACTGGAGCTTCTCAGAGTCTTTTATTATCAGGTACTTTGCCTTTGTCTGAGGAGTCTTCTTCAAGTGAAAGTGTTCTTGTTCAGGGAGTAGAGTGCGGCTTTGTAAATGTTCCTCTCCATTGTGTAAATTTGGCATCAGACTTAGTTTCTGGACCTGTGACTGTTGGGGCAGTGACTTCTTTACCCATAGAGGGTGTTCATTTATTACTAGGCAATGACCTAGCTGGAGATAAGGTTGTGGTTAATCCACTTGTAACTGACAAGCCTTGTTTGGATCAGAAAGTTGATCCTGTCGAAACTGAAATCCCTGATTTGTACCCTGCTTGTGCAGTTACTAGAGCTATGGCAAAAAGAGCTCTTGAGAGTGATGTTGATCAGGATATTATTCCTTTAGCTGACACATGTATTGGTCAGTCTTTTGATGAGGTCACTTTTTCCTCAGGTATTGATCAATCAAATGGTATTGATCACAGTGATCCTCTTTTGGCAACTCATTCTCTTTGTTTTAATCAGGATGACAAACGACAATCTCTTGTCGTTGAACAGGAGCAAGATCCCGAGATATCTTGTTTGTTTCAGAGGGCTATTAGTGAAACTGAAGCCACACAAGTTCCAGTGTGTTACTTTGTGAAAAATGGGGTCCTTATGAGGAAATGGAGACCACCTGATGTACCCGCTGGTGACGAGTGGTCAGTGAGCTATCAAATTGTTGTTCCTAAGTCATATCGACAGGAAATTCTTAATTTAGCCCATGAAACTCCTTTGGCTGGTCATTTAGGAGTCCGTAAGACTTATCACAAGATCTTGAATCATTTTTATTGGCCGAAACTCAAAAGTGATGTTTCTAAATACTGCAGATCTTGTCACACTTGTCAAATGGTAGGAAAACCCAATCAGAAGATACCTAAGGCTCATCTGCAACCTATTCCTGCATTTGATGAACCATTTAGTAGAATAATAGTAGACTGTGTTGGTCCTTTACCTAAAACCAAGTCAGGCAACCAATACTTGTTGACCATCATGTGTACATCTACAAGATTTCCAGAAGCAATTCCTCTGAGAAATATAAAAACTAAAACTATTGTGAAAGCTTTGGTGAAGTTTTTTACACTTGTTGGCCTTCTCAAATCTGTCCAGTCGGATCAAGGGTCAAATTTTATGTCTGGAATTTTCCAACAAGTTATGCATGAATTAGGCATCCAACAGTTTAAATCTTCTGCCTATCACCCTGAAAGTCAAGGTGCTTTGGAAAGATTTCATCAAACTTTGAAGAATATGATTCGATCATATTGCTTTGATACAGAAAAGGATTGGGATGAGGGTGTTCATTTGTTGTTGTTTGCTGTTAGGGAATCAGTTCAAGAGTCGTTGGGTTTTAGTCCCTTTGAACTAGTTTTTGGTCATACTGTCCGTGGACCATTGAAATTATTGAAAGAGAAACTTCTTTCAAATGAAGATTCAAAAAATAATCTTCTGGATTATGTCTCTGATTTCAAATACAAGTTGTCAAAGGCCTGTGAAGTAGCAAGAACTAATCTTCACACTACCCAGTCAAAAATGAAATTAAGGTATGACAGAAATTCACAGGAAAGGAGTTTTAAACCTGGTGACAAAGTTCTGGCTCTCTTTCCCATACCTCAGAATCCTCTTCAGGCTAAATTTTATGGTCCTTATACCGTTGAAAAGAAAGTAAATGACTTAAATTATATCATTAACACTCCTGGGAGACGGAAACAGAAACAACTTTGTCATATAAATATGTTAAAGGAATATTTTGACAGAGATAGCTCAGCTAATTATTCAGTTAATTTAGTTGTACCTGTCCCACACAGTGAAGATATCAACGATGGAATACGATCAGACTATAGTGACTCTGGTATAACCAATCTTCGGAATTCAGAAATATTGAACAACCTAGACCAGAAACTTTCACATCTACAACAACAGGAAAGAAATGAACTAAAACAGCTATTACATGACTATGAGCACTTGTTTCCTGATGTTCCAACACGAACAAGTAAAATTTATCATGACGTTGACATTGTAGATTCTGCGCCTGTGAAACAGCATCCTTATAGGATGAATCCTCGCAAACAGAACTATCTGAAGAAAGAAATTCAGTATCTACTGGAGAATGATTTCATAGAACCAAGTAAAAGTAACTGGAGTTCACCATGTATTCTCGTTCCCAAGCCAGATAATACATTCCGTATGTGTACTGACTATAGAAAAGTCAACAGTGTCACCAAAACTGATTCATTTCCAATCCCAAGAATGGACGATTGCATTGATAAAATTGGAAATGCGGAATATGTCACCACGTTTGACCTTTTAAAAGGATTCTGGCAAATTCCACTGACGGAAAGGGCAAAAGAAATTTCAGCATTTGCAACTCCAGATGGACTTTATCAATATAAAGTCATGCCGTTTGGAATGAAAAATTCGCCTGCAACGTTTCAACGTCTGATGAACATGATAACATTTGGTCTTGATAATTGTGACGCTTATATCGATGACGTCATTATCTACAACAACACCTGGGAAGATCATTTGGAAACCATTAGAAAATTCTTTGATCGACTCAGCGATGCGAATCTGACAATTAATTTGAGCAAAAGTGAGTTTTGCCATGCTTGTGTCACATTTTTAGGACATATTGTGGGACAAGGTCAAGTTAAATCTATAGAAGCTAAGGTCAAAGCTATCTCTGAATTTCAAGTTCCAATTTGTAAAAAGCAACTGATGCGATTTCTAGGTATGGCTGGATATTATCGGAGATTTTGTTCCAATTTTTCCAAAATTGCTGAACCTTTGACAAGTTTATTGAGTAAGAAAACCAAATTTCATTGGTCTGACAAGTGTCAGGAATCTTTTGACAAGTTAAAGGCCATGCTTAAGAATGTACCAGTTCTTTCTGCACCAAATTTTAGCCAATCATTTAAATTATCTGTTGATGCAAGTGATGTAGGGGTTGGTGGAGTATTGATTCAGGGAGACAAAAGTGGTGTGGATCACCCTGTGTGTTATTTTTCTAAAAAACTAAACAAGCACCAGAAAAATTATTCCACAATTGAGAAGGAATGTTTGGCTTTGATATTGGCTTTACAGCATTTTGAAGTGTATGTTACCTCAGCTCTTTCTCCAATTATTGTGTACAGTGATCACAATTCCCTTACTTTCATCAACAAAATGAAAGATAAAAATCGGAGATTGTTGAGATGGAGTTTGATATTGCAGGAATATAACATTGACATCAAACACATCAGAGGAAAAGACAATGTGATTGCAGATGCACTCTCACGTGCCTAGAAATGTAATATTGCTTGATGTAATTAAGTCCAGTATCATAAAACATGTTCTTATGTAATTTTGGTTATTATAGTATTAGATGTATATTCAAAAGAAAGCTTTATTACATAAATCTTTCTTTTTCTTTATGAGGGGAGGTGTTATGTATGATGTTTATATAATATTATAAATATTTTAGGAAATTATAAATGTTTCTTCACTTTAATATTTGCTTAAATCTTAATGTTATCAGGAAAAACATGTTTAACTAGTGTCCTTGAATTAGGTTGTTTTGATCAATATGTTTTCTCAATTTGAAGGTCAAGGTTGAATTTTTGTTTACAAGTAAAAATTCCATTAAGATGACTCATATTCTAGAACATTCTGTCATGTGACCAATCTTTATATATGCCATGTTTGGTGGACATTTATTCAGTTTTGATATTACCATCAGTCTTGTAAAGAGCTATTACAGTTGTGAAAATTCATTCCAAATTCTAAGAGAGGAATTATTTTAAATATTCATTGGATTATAACAGTGCTCATAAACTTTTGGATTTTGGATTTTTAATTGATGATTTTAGAATTTATGTGAACTTATTCAGAGATTTTGGAATACTTCATTTTGACATCAGCACATCAAGATTTCTAGTACATCAGGACTTTGGAGACCATTGGCACATAATAACATTCAAGGACACAGCCGTGAATTCGGAACATTCTATATTTAGGACTTGTGATTAGAACAATCATTCTTATTGGATTATTAGGATTTCAAAACACATTACTGTAAGTGACTTTTTGATTTTTCATTTTAATTATCTAGTAATAAATTGCTTGTTGATTTTTACTTGATTTGTTGGTTTCACTTTCTTTCTGTTACATTTTTCTTAGACCATAGAGTCGTAACACGTTGTAATAAAGTATCTAAATCTTCCTTCTGTTTCTTTTTACAATCATCATAGGCTGTTAATGATAGAGAAGGAGGTGAAGGTGGTACCGGCAAAAATTCTTGCGAAGATAAGAAATAGCAAAAAGCCAAATCCAAATTCAAGCCATTCTTCTCTGGAATAAAGCTCGCCACAGCACCAGTAGTGGTACTATCACTCCGAGTATAAGAAGTATTCACTGCAGGCGCACCCCAACACAACATCTTTTTTTGTAGTCATGTTATACGGTACTCACACTGTTCTGCATTTTTAAATCGTAGGAACGCTCTTGGGTATATATCGAAAGTGACGTCACGCGACCGCTGTATTCTGATAGGATGATAGAAAACTAGCCCTGATCGAATTGTGTCACACGCGTTCTAATTGGTGGTGCCTCCAATTCAGTTTCGATCGGCCCTTAGACTATATATAGAAATTCGTTCGCCCTTTGTGTAATTTATTCTCAAGACAAGTCAAGATGTGTACCAACACGGAATCATCGACTATCATTTCAAGCATGCCGTTTGATCCTGACTGCCTTATGTATGTTAAGTCACCATGGGCCATCATCAAGATCACAGACAATGTTATCTGGATGAGATGAGTGTACACTGAAGGGCATGGATGCCTCCAGAGAGTATTGGTCTATGGACTGGAAATGCGTAGAAGGTTATGAAGAACAGTGAACCGGCGAACCGGTGTCACCAGTGTTAACCATCTTTGGTTATCTTCCCCAAAGGCCTTTTTTGGGTTAACCAAATTTTCTCAGAAATAGAGATATACTACTCAACTATTGCCAATATTGTTTATGTCTTTGTATGTCTTTCGAAACTAAAATGTAAACCCCCTCTTCACTCTTCTGTCTTGGGTGTGATAATATCATAGTATGTTTGTGTGTTTAGTGTGTACACTCCTACTCTTGTTTGTGATTGTATAGTGTGTGAATATTTCTACTTTTTTCATTAATGTTTGTGAGCAATGTGTTAGCACTCCTACCATTTTTGCTGGTTAGTAAAGTGTGATGCTGGTCAGCCAAAATGGCGTACTGGTTAGTAGGTGTGGGTGTTGGTAAGTATATGAGTGGGTGTTGGTCAGTCAGTTGGTTAGTAAATATAGGTGGTGGTCAGTACGTGTTCCGTGTTCAAACCATTGGACATGTTTAACATTACGTATCCCTTGTCGCCTGAGTGTTGTACTAATGTTAAACATATGGACTAATGTCCAATACTCCTTGTCGATCAAATGTCATTTCTCAAAACAAATGCGTAATGTAAGTGTCATTTTGTCGCCAGAGTGTCATGCGTCCAAGATGGCGGCCGTAATGTTAATTTGTCGCCATAGTGCCACATATTACTACTATCAGGGCTGTATGTAGAATGTGGCAAAGTTTGGATGCTGTGCTCCTTCAGAAAGTTTGTCAAGATGGAGGATTTATGCCCCGGTGCGTTATCATGGAGTAGATGGAAACTTCGAGTACTGGTGCGCAGACGGGTGGTTCGGTAGTGTTCCACAACACTTTGGAGACATCAAAATGTCCAGTGGCACTAGCAGAAGCAGCACATGTACCTGCATGACCGGGTCTTTTGCATCGACAAATAACGAATATGAAACTCTCTTTGGGTCCATTTTTCTGAGCTTCAAGTGATTCTTTAATATATTAAAAACAGTTGACGAAATAATGCCTGTGATAATATTAATATCTTCCAATGCCTATCGAGCATCTTCATCAATTACCCCTTCACTGCAGCCACTTCCCGCTCACCAATCGCAGACAACGGTCTACCAGAACGTGGATCATTTTCCATTAATTCGCGACCATCTTCAAAACGATGAAACCACATCAGAATTGTAGAATATGACAGAGAATTACATCTTTAAACTTTATCCAAGTCGGCCTTGATATCAGTTTGAGAGTACCCTAAAGGCGCTCTGATTTTACAGTATGCTCTTTGATCAGTAGTAGAATTGTTTCTCCTTCTCCGACAATTTTATGTTACGTCACACGCATACATCAGCAAGTGTCAGAATGCTGTTCGTGCAGCTGCAAATCATTTTATAGAACGTTATTTTGTCTATTGATCGGCATTAAACTTATTGACAAGTTCAAAGAAACAAAAAAGTTATAACAAAATATTCAGAACTTTTCAAGTACCCCTCGTACAAGCCCATGTTATTCTGTCGTATTTGTATTGTATCTGGAAATATAATTAAAGTAACATAGACTGATTTGTATGCTGCATGACGCAATAACATAAGCAGTCATGACATTTATCAATATTTTTGTAACAAAAAAATATGAGGGCAGAAAAGAACCTTTATAAAAATATAGTCATTTGTTTAACGGACAAATAACTTACATATCGGATATTACATTACTACCATTGTATTTTTGATTGTGTTTATATCCAATGGGAAGCCATGAAGTAATAATAATAATAATAATAATTATAATTATTATTATTATCATTATTACTACATGTATTCATGTTTTAATTTATTATTATTATTATTATTATTATTATTTTTATTATTTCTAAAACTCTTTACAATGTAGTCTCTAATATATGCAGCTTTGCGAATCATAAAAGCTAGCTACCTAAAACGACACTATTATTTTCGGGCACTTGCATATTTCTGTCACCACTGCCTGTCTAACTTGTTTACTTCATCATATTTATAACCATTAAGTCATAAAACGTGTCTCTCCTCTCTCTCCTTTACACCTAACGCCCTGTAAATTACCACGGTTTTAATTTTGATAGATTGCACTATAGGTGCTAAACTTGTAATAGTGCATTTAGCACAATGCCATGTACATTAACTAAAGACCGTATTCAGATCAGCAATTTTGTATTTGTTATTGAGAAAAGTACCTAATATGACTTTCGAAAATACAGGCCACTGACCCGTTTTTAAAACAACATGAAACCAAAAAGGTCTTTATCATAAATTGTAATGCTAGACGCCTCAGCAGAATAGTTACACAATAATACTTTGAAAGTCAAGGCAAAGTTTCATACCGCTCACATGCATATTGAATAATTAAATTCACTTGATGCAATGATCTAGGTGATGTAAGTTCTAATAACTCATATTATGAAGTTTCGAGAGCAAAAAAGTAGTGCACATTTTCGGAAGATAAAACCAAAGAGTTTAGTCAAAAATATCTTGATCGATCTATCTTTCTATCTATCTATCTATCTACCTACCTATCTATTTATCTATGAATCTATCTCATACATTATATATATATATATATATATATATATATATATATATATATATATATATATATATATGTATGTATGTAATCTTTGATAACTATTCAATAAATACATTCGTGAATTCGTAACTTTCTAAAGTAACGTGGAACTCTAAAACCGTGTACCTAATTTAAACATGAAACACTAGCCTCACGTGACCGATGTTCAGTATTGTTCTTGTCGAGAAAATAAATTATTTGTGCTAATCCACAGTTGGTCATATATTTATTCTTCATTCTTAGTTTAAAATTTTAAAACTGCAAAAGAGCAAATATATTTCTGCTTTCAAAGATTTCTCTAAGGCTTTCAATTCTATTGGACAATAAGCCTGTGAAGGAAACTGCTTACAAATTCCATAAGAGGCAAATTTGTTTAGTGTCATTTGCAATATGTATCAAAATATTGAGTCATAAGTCATAAAATATGGAATAGAATCTGACTTCTTTATTAGTAATTGTTGGTTAAGATATCGAAAAAAATCTGTCTCGTCTGCTCTTCGCGCTTTTCCTCAGTGATCATGACATGTAATTGTTATCAAGGCACAATTCTATAATTGGTAACTTACGATAATTAGTACAATAGTAAATTAATTGTATGCATGGCATAATCTACTACTGGAACTGTACACATGCTTACATGATTTTGTAGATTATTGTAAAGAATGGAAACTCAAAACTAATTTCCAGCAAAAATAAAATGTTTATCTTTGGTTCCATGAAAATAGAATAATTAGCCTTCAAAACGGAACAATACATTTAAAAATACTGGAATGTAAAAAATATATTTGTATTCTTTTAATGCAAAAATTATATTTGTATTCTTTGTCCCGAACTGTTATTTTGTTTCTAAAGTCAAAATAGCTTGTGTTAAACAATCTAATGAGGTCATGTATTTAATACAGAGTACATTATTATATAATTTCTTAATAATCTCGATCTACCTTTAAATTTACAGTGTTTTATCATACACTAGTACCAATATGTACTTATGCATGTGAAGTTTGGGGTTATGATGATGTTAAAATGTTTGAATGGATACATACCTCTTTCTTACAGTCGATTACTAAATGTGAACGGTACACCGCTTCGTATGTTATATCGGGAGCTTGGTCGTTATTCCATTAGCCTTACAATTAAGTCTTGGATTACTGGACAAACAAAATGACTACATTTTAATCTATAGAAAACTGCTGCAACTAAACAATAGCTAATGAACAGAGAATGTGATATGTATCAAAATGAAAATATAAACAAGAATTGAAAGCAAATCGTTAAAAATATGCTTTAAGATCAATTTAAACAAAGTTGGTATGAAAATCAGCACATGTATTCCAAGGGCCTAAATTATACATATTTCAAAAATGCTCTTATCCGTGGAATGCGGTCGTTCAGAAGCATTGATTTTACAAGTTGAAAATATCCATTGTGTGAAAAAAATTATATTGGTGACGAATTTCATTACATTTGTATCTGTCGATTCTTCTAGAAAGCTCGAATAAAAAACTCAGTAAAGATATACTACTACAACAGATCAAATGTCATAGTAAACTTTCTAAATTGTAAATCCTACAGCAAACTCTCAGATTGTATACATACACAGGTTCGTCCACTTAATTTGAAGACGCACTTAAAACTGACATAGTTGTCGGTTCTCTCTCTCCTTTATAATATACCTAAAATTAAATGCGTGAAAATAACCTAACTGACCGGACAATAGTCAATAATACTGGACAATAGTCAATAATACCGGACAATAGTCAATAGTACTGCACTAAAATGCATATAATTGAGCATTTCTATTCATATAGAAGACATTCTGACATTCAAATGTACCGTGTCACTCAATACAGTCAACTGAAGAGATGCTAAGAAAAATGAGAAAAAGTCGAGATACTGAACTTATCGATCGGGTCATCTGAGCTTTTCATCAGATCTAGAAAGTTAAAAAAGACAAAAACTAAAATATTGGCTTTAGATATGCTCAAGTCATGCTTTGAATCCATTGAGTATGTGATTCATGATACATACTGTATTGCCAGAGAACTCCAAAATGTCTTTTCCTCAGTATTCAATATGAGTCAAATATCTATATATAAAAAATGTGGTGGAGAGACAAGATATAACTTATTGTGGAGACCTTCATATGCCCCAATATAAACTTACGTTTATGAATATGAAATTGGTAGTTTAAGCCAATAAATCAATGAAAATATAGGTTTGATGTGTGACAATGGTTTTACCACATTTGCAATGGGGCCTTCTAATAAAGTGAACGGACATTATATGTATATATATATATATATATATATATATATATATATATATATATATATATATATATATAAAGAGTACAAATCATATGGCAAATAACAGTCCTTTCAAGTGCACTGGATCCAGCAAGGGATCAGGATTGATTACGATAAACGCAATAAACTGACAACGACAAGTGCAAAACTAGTTTTGAACTAGGCTAGTCAAAATCTAGTTTTGCACTGTTCGTTGTCAGTTTATTGCGTTTATATATATATATATATATATATATATATATATATATATATATATATATATATATATATATATATATATATATATATATATATATTCAGTTCAATTATACAGATTTATGTAAAGTGATGTTGGCGTCTCCTTTTCTCTTTTTCGATATCCTCTTCTTTAGTCCCCCTGTTTCAATCAGTTTTTCTCTTCATTTCTTCCCCATTCGGCGATTTCATTTCTCATTTCGAAGTTCATTTATACACTGAACAAAGTCCGTTCATAAATTATGGCAGTAACCTATGTGTTATCAAGGATCTGATTGGAAAAATATGGACGCTAATTTGAACATACTTTTCTTGTGTTCTTTTTGTCGTTGCAATCATTCTTAATTTTGTGTTCAAGATTATAAGTGCTCATATGTCATTATCTGACTTGAATTACATTGAATTACATTGAATAAATATTCTGTTCTGGGATTTTTTTCTTCTGCTTTTCTGGTAATGTGTGCTCTAAAATACGTCTATACCTAAATATGTGGTATTCCTTTATTGAATGTCACAACATGGCAGGACATACAATTTTGTAATGTGTTCTCTAGAATACGTCTATACCCAAATATGTGGCATTGCTATATTGAATGTCACACCAGGGCAGAACATATAAGTTTTTTTTAAGTGTTTTCTAGAATTCGTCTATAGAGAAATATGTGGTATTCCTTTATTGAATGTCACACCAGGGCAGAACATATAAGTTTTTTTTTAAGTGTTTTCTAGAATTCGTCTGTAGAGAAATATGTGGTATTCCTTTATTGAATGTCACACCAGGGCAGAACATATAAGTTTTTTTAAAGTGTTTTCTAGAATTCGTCTATAGAGAAATATGTGGCATTGCTATATTGAATGTCACACCAGGGCAGAACATATAAGTTTTTTTAAAGTGTTTTCTAGAATTCGTCTATAGAGAAATATGTGGTATTCCTTTATTGAATGTCACACCAGGGCACGACATATAAGTTTTTTTTAAGTGTTTTCTAGAATTCGTCTATAGAGAAATATGTGGTATTCCTTTATTGAATGTCACACCAGGGCAGAACATATAAGTTTTTTTTAAGTGTTTTCTAGAATTCGTCTATAGAGAAATATGTGGTATTCCTTTATTGAATGTCACACCAGGGCAGAACATATAAGTTTTTTTTAAGTGTTTTCTAGAATTCGTCTATAGAGAAATATGTGGTATTCCTTTATTGAATGTCACACCAGGGCAGAACATATAAGTTTTTTTTAAGTGTTTTCTAGAATTCGTCTATAGAGAAATATGTGGTATTCCTTTATTGAATGTCACACCAGGGCACGACATATAAGTTTTTTTTAAATGTTTTCTAGAATTCGTCTATA